>CP050232.2:10498000-10995500 GCA_012066045.3 Morus alba | reverse complement strand
ATTTGATTTTATGAGAAGTTTTTACTCTTTTGTTTTGTTTAAAAGTTCAAGATTTAATTATAAAAAAAATAAAAATAAATAAAAAAGAAAAAGAGAAGTCGTATCTGTGACAGGTCGTAACGGCGTGTCACCGCGCCGTCCGGTAATTGTCCAATCAGTGTGCTGTGAAGAGGAAGCACTTGACAGAAGGTTCAGTCCCACCAGTTGACGTACACGTGGCACGTTCTCGATGTGTGATGACCGGTTGCTTACGTTTCAATAGTTGCATACATTTCACCTCCCTCTCTGTCTGTACTCGATCTCTCCTTTTTCTTTTTGTTAATTTCTCACGAATTAAAAGAGTTGTGAATGAAAGCAGAAAATTACATAATTGTTAGTCACGTGTAACATCAAACACACTAGATAAGATTCTAATTATATATTGACGTGTACGTATAAGTTATATATAATGATCACTGATAATACACAATTATGAGCCATGTACAACTCGATTATTTGTTGCGCTTAAATACATAATTTAAATTCTATTTTAATATTTTTTTTATAAAAAATTTAAAATTTAAATATTAAAATTAAAAATCATTACTTTAAATACATGAATCATACATGCCCATAGCAATTATGTATAGAATCCTCAAAAAGCATTCCTATTTTTAGTTAGCTAGAGCTCAGAATTTAACTTTTTTTAATAATGACTTTCGTGATGATAAGTTTGTCCTATTTTTAGTAGGAGTATCTCTATTTATCTCGATGAGGTTAAAATCTTATTACTTATATGAGATAGGTCCTGTTAGGTAGATAGATGAGATCGAACGTAGTGAAACCCACTATTTTAATAGTAGATGTTATCTTTTAAATAGTTGTTGAGAATACGAAAAAAAAAATATCTCTATTTTTTGTTTGGTAACGCTGGGAGTCTTAACTTTTTAATACTAATTTATGTGATCATAAGTCGTCATATTTTTTAATGAGGACTTTTATGATAGGATATTTAGAAAAAGTAATTACTTACAGATTGTTATTTTTAAAGGACAGATTTATATCAAGAATTGTTTATTCCGTATTAATTGTTTACTAGCAAAATATTGGTATACAAATATGAAAATATATGGGCTTCAGTAGTTGTACATATGCATCGAGTTGGAATAATGTGGAAATAGTATATATATTTGAAAACAAGTTCAAAATTCTTTCACTTTTTGTTTGTAAATGGATTCTAATTTCAAAGGGTCCATTACTTTCAGGTTACTTAAGTGTTTTGGCGTTATTATTTGCTTCAACCAAATATTATGAAAATTGTGTATACGTAATGTGTATAATTAATCACAATATGGTCCACTTGTTTTGCAAGACTAAACCTTTACTTAATATTCTATGTTCCTTATTAGACATTTTCTTAGTATTTAAGAACTAGCACTGTATCTTGCAAATAGGTCTGCCTATCCTTTTGCCAACAGCAATGTGCCCGTGCGGTCATAACTTTGTTATCTTAATTAAAAATATATAATATACAATTAATTAAGGCTATCATGTTGATATTGCTTTGTGAACTTTAGGTTAAATTGAGGAAATATATGTTTTAAATCACAAGGTGTTACCTAAACACGCGGCAAACGAGCTGCTAAACTTTAATTAATCGACAAATTAACTTTATTTTTTTAAGGCAACAAATTAACTTTATTAAATTAAAAGAGAGATGATATCATAAAGAAAAGGAAAACTAAAGGAGTCAAAGAAAGATCTCGGACCACACTAATAATCATGCAATCTTAAAAATTTCAACTATAAATAGGCTCTTAGACTCATTTTAGTCAAACCATCAACAGGATCTATATTAATATTATTGAATAGAAACTTTGCAATGTAGTGCTACTACTGTATGCATATATAGATATATATATATATATATATATATATATATATATACTGATTTTGTATTCTTGTAATGGAATACAGTTGTATTGATATGGAAAAAGGATTTCTTTTGATATTTGTCGTTAGTAAGAAAAAAGTAATAATTAATGGGCTTGAAAATTGTTGATTAATAACTAAAGTACCTGTTTAAGGCCAAAAGTAGATTAGCCAGACCAATAATGAGCCAATGGCAACTATATATATAATGCATGTATATAAAGCACTACGTGTTAGTGAAGATAGCTCCGCAATATCACACAATTAATTCTCAGCCCTTTTCTTTAAGCAAACAAATAATCTTGAAATATTGTTGAGAAATGGCATACTTTTCGTGCACATTTCTTACGAATTAATTACAACAATCCAAGGATATATATATATATATATATATATCACTCTATTAATTAATTAACTTTTCCTTCTTATAAGTTTGTGTTTTGAAAACTTGATAGACGTTATAAGTAGAAAAATGTAAAACCAACACGACTATCCAAGGATCTTTTCTGTTTTTTCAAGAAAAAAATAAATAAATAAACGACTATTCATGGAGAATTTAAGGTAAACGTGTTGGCCCTATCAAACATAAATGTTATCCTTATAAAAGTAAGGTGTACATGTATAGTGCTACGAAACCAAAATGATAAACACACATAATTTAATTTCGCCATGAAATTATTAATCTTACTTTTCGATTTTTCATTACCCATATGTCACGCCTCCTAGGAGTCACTTGGTAGATCCTTCCACCTGATGCATCAAAATACTCACATGTACTAGCTAGTAGTCATCATCCGTTTCACTGACTGTAACGCTAACACCACTCACAAGAATCTCTGGTCTTGATTATACATATTATATATATATATATATATATATATATATATATATAATACTGCAGGAATCTACCTCCCTTTAAAAAAAAAAGGTTTTTTTTTTTTTCCCCTCTTCTGTAGCGGCAATCTCATGCATGGCTTCTCATGATTTTGCAACAGTTTTCATGGGCAGACGCATATCTAATTCATAAATAACTCCCACACACACACACATATATATAAATATATATGACCCTTGTATCTTAGAGATGTCAATGAAGTCGTATTATGATGTGTTAGTCTGACTCGTAATATATTAAGTTCCTGCTTGCTTTTGTCATGTGCTCGTGTTAGCTCAAAATTGAAAAACTTTCTGCCTTACTGTAACACCTCTTGCCAATGTATGCTCTTGCTTTTATTGTGCTTGGCCTTGAGCCCTTTTAGATTTTAGAATACTTTTTATGTTATAAAAAAATTATATTGAGAACCCTGCTTTTATTAAGGCACTTAATTAATATTTGTTGTTATAAATTACCATTGAAATGAAGGGATATTGTAATAAATAGTAAATTTTGAAACTAAATTAAGTAAATAACATATTTTAAAACTATTTAAAATAAATAGCAGTTTACGTAGTAAATAATTTATTTACATAGAAAAAAGAATTTTATTAGTCGTAAAAAGAAAATTTATATGAAAAAATATTTTTACTAGTCGTAAAAATAGAGAGAATTTTGGTATTTGGTTGCAGGCATAACATTTTTTTTAAAAGTTTTTTTCACTCAAAATTTCGATCAACAGATTTTTTTTAATAAAAAGGGCAATTTTGTCTTTTTGTGTTCAAAAAAGGGCTCCAAGATATTAAAAAAAGATTTTTTAAAAGGTCGAGGTACTGACATGAAATTTTCTAAAACAGAGGAAACTAAACTCATATTTTAATATAACACATGGTATTAAAATAAAATTTTTCCTAGACCGTAATTACAATTTTCTTTTAGTAGTCATTAAAAATGACCTCTTGATAAAAATGACTAGGGGTGTTTGCAGTCAGTTTAGGTGGTTTTTTTTTTTTTTTTTTGTTTTGTAAAAACCACTAGCAAAATCAAAAATATTTTTTTTTTCTTTTGGGCGGTTTATTTATTTATTTATTTATGACCAAAACCAAACTAAACCAAATCATTTATAAGTGATTTGGTTTTGGTGATTTGAGCCTAAGACTAAAAAATTTTTCGATAATTCATAAAAATTATAAAGTCAATAATTCAAAAAAATAAAAAGATTAAAGTTTACAATATAACTCAACAATAGCAAATGTCTAAAAGTTCACCATTTAAATTTTTAATACAAATCAATAAAAATGTGATAAGGTGCCTTTTATAAGTATAGAACCTTTATTTTGGCCAATAAAAACTAAATAAATAAAAAATATTTTAAAAATAAAAGAAATTATATATGTATATTTTTTAGCAAATTATGGGACAGTTTGGGAAGTTCAAACCACAAATCAAACTGCCAAAAAAATAGATTAAAAAATTGAACAAACCACCCAATAATTTAAAAATAATGGACGAATTATTGAGCGTGCTGAAAATATGTTGTATTTTAAATTATGTTATAGCATGTCAATCTAACTGTACTGGGGTAATGAAGATTTATTATACAGATTATTTCAATGAATTGTAAATTGTTTATTGAGCATCGTATTTTCATTTTAGGACAACAGTTTATCCATGGACTAATTTTGTTTGTACTTTTATTACCATATAAAAGTTTTCATTATGATAAAGATGTTTATTGGATAAATGCCTCTTTCAATTGACATTAAAATACACTCATTAATGATTAACTTAATGATTTAAATGATTATATCATTATAAAAACTATAATAGTATACGCCAAAATCTACTCAGAAGAAAACATTTTCATTATATTAATGATAATTTCATTGTAAAACAGAATCAATATAAACTTTAGAATAAATCTGGAACAATAAAAATGCACGAAAATATGAACTCTGTCATCCATCAAACGATTTTTTTTTTTTTTTAATTTAATGAACTTATAATACAGAATAAACACGGAAATGAATTCATAAGAATGATTTTTTCATTACTTTAGCGATGTCATTATGAAAAAGAATTAATGCAAACAAATAATTGAATGTGTAATATATTATCAGAAAAAAATCAACTCACATAAGAACCATATATAGAATATGCCCAATATAAACTATAAGGGCATATTCGGTGTCATATATGCCTTATAAATCTCTAGTGGGTATTTTTATTATATTGTATCATAGTATATATTTTTAGAATTAAAGCGCATTTTATGTAATTACTTCATTATATTTTGATCATTTTTTATTTAAAGAATCCTCCAATCTCAATTGAAAAAGAAAATATCTTTTTAATAAGTAATCAAACTCCGCTTCCATGTTGGTCTTGGATTGTTTTCTATTTTTTTCATCTTTGATATCACATAATTTCTTCAATATATTTTTCTTGGTTTGAGAGAGTTGATTCTAAATCTATTTTGATTCCGCACTCTTTTTCTCCTTGATTTTGTTTTTCTAATTCAAGATATATATTTTTTCATTTAAAAATATTGATATAAAAAATATCTCTATTTATTTCTTTCCAGTTGTTTTTTTTTTTTTTTTAATTTCATTTTCACTGACATTTTCATTTACATTAAGATTTAAAAGAGAAATTTGATTGGTATGACAATGGTCTTTCAAAAATTCTAGGAAAAAACAAAAGTTTGAGATTCAATACGGCACAACTTTATATATATATATATATATATATATATATATATATATATATACACACACACACGTCCTGTGGAATATTGTGTTAGTTACCATACATTTCAACATGTGATGATGATAGTTATGGTTATGTGTGGATGGGAAATAAACTATATCATTAACCTCTCGTTTAGGAGTAGTGAAAAGAATTTTCTGTTTATGTTCCCACTAATTACAAAAATTAGAATATAATCCCAAGATTCAGACCCAGTACCTAAACTTTTCTTCTCATTTGAATTTTCAACATAAGGACAAACTTATTATAGTGCAATTTGCGGATAACTAATTAAATAGTAATCTCAAAAAAAAAAAAAAAATGGTAATCTCAAAAGCGCCTTAACTTTCCGCTGCATACTAGATTAGAAGCACTTAAGTACCGTTATTGTTTATTTAATGTGTAGTTTCAGTGTAATTAAGAAAGTGTTTCATACCTTTTATTCGTTATACATTCTATTGATTAATTAATTAATCTCATTAACTACTCCAGCGTCCTCCACGCGGTCGTCATAGACCAGACAAACAGCGAACGGCGCGGCTCTACTTAATTTGACAGCTTTAAAAAATAACATTACTCCTTTCATATACATCTCTACTTAATTTGATATTAACTTTTTTTAATATCAAATATTTTTTACCCTTTAAAAAAATATTTTTGATATAAATATGCGAATTGATTGTTTTAATACTAATATACTTATCGTTTGTAATATGTTGAGCAAAATAACGTTAAACCATTAGTTTTTTATTTGAAACTGTTGAAATGATGTTATGGAGCATTTTTTTTTCCTGTCAAACAAAAGAAGTTCAACAAACTTTTTACAAGTTCTATGACTTCCATCGTTCTTTAAAAGAAAAGGATTTTTTTTTTTTTTTTCACAATAACAATCTTTTAGTAGTATTATACTGCTACTTAACACAAATAGATGCCTCTCGTCGTCTTTTTTTTTTTTTTGTTAATTTCTATTAAATAAAAAAGTTGTTAAAAGTTTTTATCGTGTTCAATCAACTAATTTAAGTTTTCTAAATAAGTTTAAATAATTTTTTCGAGAATTCTTGAAAAATATATAGAGAATTAATTAGAGTATTTATGGCTCTTCTAATCAAGAAAGAGAAAGATTATTAAATAAATTTGACATAAGTAAATCTGACCAAATGTTATCATTTATTAGATGGGTGTACCACAATAGCAGAATGACATGTTACACCCAATTTACTGAATAATTACTATTCTTTTTGTTATTCTCTGCATTTATTTTTTGACACGTGGACTATATTATCTTATTTTCTTTTTAAATAATAATATATTATATTATTAGTGGAGTTCATACGTCAAACAATAAATATATAGAGTGACAGAAAAATGATGTTAGCATTTCTTAAATTAGTTAATTATTGCATATTTTGAAATGTATAACTTCGTTTCTTTTTCACTGCCATATTTCTCAATGTCCTTAAAAAAAAATGTAAAGGTGTAACAATAGTTTGGTATAATTAAATGTCTTGATATTATCTTTTTAACACAAGAGTTATGTTATATATATAACACTTGTACAAAAAAAGACAATAGAAGTCGGTCATTAGATGTCGTCTCGATACATTATAATTCATATTATGTTTCCACTAATTTAATTAAATTAGCTAGAAACAGTCACTACTAATTACGTGACCAACATTGTAAATGTCACAATGGTAAGGGACTATAATTGGATTCTAAAATTGGTGTTAAGTGGTGGTCGGCGTGAGACGGCAGAGCCACAGAGTCATGACAGGAGACACATGCTCCAATTGAATTTTTAAATTTTGATTTTTGTCTTTTAAAATTTTAGTTTTGTCCTTATTTTACAAGAAAACTTATAACTTGTCCTAACTCAATAATAACTAAAATTTATTTGCATCCCTCATTTAAGAAGAAAAATGTTTTATGTACCCTCCTTAATAATTGAAATATAATATAACGATATCCTCATCTGAATAAAACCATATATTTTCCACTAAAAAAGATTTGGCGATTGAGATTTCAGAACAAAAGATGTCATTTTTGTTAAGGAAAAAAAAAGTACTGACGTGATCAACTGATTACTTACTAGATTCGACATGTACATCCTAATGATCAAGTATATATAATGTCAAAGATTTATAACCTTTCATCGCCACCTTAATCAACAAAAAGATGATCAGTAATTATTGTTCAATCACTACAGTTGCACGTATTGCGTTACTACCAACTCTAGCCAATGTTCAATCACATAAGATTTTCCTAGTTGTTTCAGAGTAGCTAGGTATGTAGGTTTTTGTACCATGCACGCATCTTTTTTCCTTTTTCACCCCAAAAGAGGAACAGGAAAAGAAAATGAACTGAAAACTTATTTCATTGGTGATGTACTCGTGGACTCGAAAGCTGATGATGAAATAATGTACAGTTGTATAGAGTAATTATAAGAAACACAACTTGTAAAGAAACTACTGTAGAACTACTGTATACAGACATATGTACCTTTTCCTTGTGTCGTTGAAAGGACGGGATAAATAAGACCCTATTTATAAAAGGGACACGTGTCCATCATGGGTGCATGCAGTAATTACATCAAGCATGGTTTTTCGTGCTTACTAGCTTTGTGGGGGGCTTGATTACTACTACAAAAAGAGGGAGAGAGGGAGACTAGCTATGTATATATGTATTTATATATGTATATACGGCCCGTACACCTCTTCACTTACAAAAATTTCATTTTTGACAGCAATTAAGGTTCGTTTATTCATTAATTTACGTTAAAATATAATTTTATATGAAAATTTTTTATTGTATTTAAAAAATTAAGGATCCGTTTGGTTGGGGGATTCGTCCCCGATTCGAATCATGATTCGTGGTTCGCTACAGTGGTTTTTCTCACAAAAAATACACGTAAATTGAAAATGGTTCAAATCACATGATTCGAATCCCTGAACCAAACGGACCCTAAATGTAATTATTTTTAAATTTTTTTTATTATAATAAAAGTAATATTCTAAATTTAAATCAGTAAAATTAACGGGACCTAATTTTTTTTTTGTGTACATGTGGTTATGTCTTTTATAGCTCGTCCGTTTCTACATCAATGAACAACTAGCTTTCTTTCTTTCTTTTTTTTTCCTTGATGATCATGATCATGCATGATCTGTTATTATACTATGAAGGATTAATTTTGATTCACTTGATCGTGATCATCACCACACCAATTTCTGAAAGTTTCTTGGTAAATATGTATGGTCAACTTTTGCAATCATATATATAGGCTCCGGGTAATCTATTTCCATTTAGGAGTACGTCCCTTGTGTATATGCACAATAAAAGAATTAAAAGTAATAATTAATCGAAATAAACATCTAATGCATGCAACTATCTATTCAATAATTTATAATAAAACGTTTATTTTTTTAAAGTACTTAATGGCATATCCTTATAATTTGGCAGTACAAATTAGTCAAGGCAAGTTTCGGCATATTGCTACAGCCCTTAACATATCTGCTTTTGGTATATTAATCTTTAAAATTATTATCACTGGTACCTTAAACTTTTAAGATCATTTTAAATTTGTTCTTAAATTTTAAAAACTCTCACTTTATCCTCTGAATGTTAAATTATTCCCAATTTATTAATCCATTGTTTTGGAATATTTGTTGAAAACAGATAGAAAAAAAGAGAGTAATTAATGCAATCACATGATTGTTTTATTTAAATATCTGTTAAAAATAAACAGATAAAAACCACATGAACACACTTAATCTCCCTTTTTCAATCTGATTTTAATAGATATTCTTACACAAGGGCTTGAATGGACCAAATCCAAATTAATTTTAAATTTTAATAGGCAAATTGGGAATGACTTTAAAGTTCAGAGACACTAGTGATATATACTAATCCTAATTTATATATTTGGACTCAAAAAGTATTTCCTTTAATAATGATGACAATTTCATTCAATTGACCAAATATATAACAATTATAAACCTTGTAAAAATATCAAGATCAGTATAATAATGATCCATTATAATTAAAAAAAAAAAAGTCAACTATTGTTTTTATTAAAAAAAAAATAATCTTTAGCGTATATGTAACTTCGCAAGAGGAAAAAACTGAGAGTTCCACAGGAAATAATTTTTGGATCTTTTAAAATACTACGGTCTTCAGTATAGGTTTTTGTGGTTGATACAATTACCAACATGTTGTCGATTCAAAAGTCGTCCGCCAAAAGTTTCTTGTTGATTTTGACACTCAAAGACAAACATGTCCGACATGAACCCCATAAAAATAATGAATCAAAACAAACTACCATAACCAGATTAAGATCTATGTAAGACAAACTTATCACGACTATAGATTAAATTCTAAGTGACTACACAAATTTTTTTTTCATTATGATAATACTAAAAGTTACAAAATAGAAGACAATTACGAAAACGAACAAATCCTATCTGAGAGAAAAGTTCTCAAGGATTTTCCTCTTTAATGGGAAGGGCGAAAATTTAAGATAGAAGAGAGGAAGTGATTAAACATTATTATTATTTTTTTTAAAGACCTATAAGAGCAACATGAAATTTAAAGTCCCGTTCATTTCACCGATTCGAATTTAGAATTCAAGTTTTGTTACAGTAAAAAACTCTCAGAAACAGTCACATCTAACTTTCTTACTATAGTAAAAAGCTCTAACATAAAGTTACATCTCAACTCGAATTAAAAACTCGAATCAACAAACTAAACGATTCCTAAGTACTTTTTATGACTATTTAAAGTGTCAAAATTTTGACTTTAGATTCTACTACACATAAAATATAAATGAATAAACAAAACTATACTAAACAATTGGCCTGTAATAAATTGCTTTCTCCGTGGATGTATTTGTAATTCAAAAGAAAAAAAGAAAATACAACGCAGTACTATATAACAAATCTGAAAAACAAAGAAACATATTACCAAAAGGGAACCCAGCAACTAGTCCTTCTCTCCTAAATCCCAAAGAAACTTTGAAGAAGCAGAATTTGGCAAATTTTTCGATGGCTATAAAAATTCACGGCATGTTAGTTTCCAAATCTGTCATTATCCAAGGTTATCAGCAACAGAAGTAATTAAAACTTCCACATGAGCCATAACGTCATGGGTCCCAATCAAAGCTTGCCATAAAATCTCCTCACGAGTCAGTATACAAAATAATGAAACCCAAAAATGCACCTAAACAGTGTCCAAGTTGAGAACAAGTTACTTATAACTTGCCATAATCACTCCATGCACCGGGTAATAGTAAGCATATATACGGATTTCAAATCTCCGAACCCTTTCTCTCTCTTTCTCTCTCCCTATATATATATATATATATATATATATATATATATATCATAATATATATATATATATTTTTGGTTTTGAGAGAAGAAATGACAAGAGGAATAGAGACACAGATGGGATGGGATGGGATGTTTGTCCTACGTGGGGTTCGCACGTGGCTACAACTGCGGCGGTTGGAAGTTGATAGTGTCTCTCCTTTCCTCATGTATGTCTGTTTGCTTCACGCAAGCAGCTGTTCCACTACTACTACTGTACCACTTCTTCTCTTTTAATTTCTTCTTTCTTTCTTTGCCGTGGCTTAGAAGTTTGAATTACCAAATACACCCCACTCTCTCTCTCTCTCTCTCTCTCTCTCTCTCTCTCTCTCATATATATATATATATATATATATATATATATATATAGACATGTGGGAGAAATGAAGGCGTAGTTTGATCAACTGTAGTACTATGGCTTATGATGAGTAATACATCGATCTTTTTCATAGTCTCATTGCTTACTATGTAGCACATAGCAATATTAAGTAATGAAATTTTGTTCGGTTTAAATATAATTTAAGGGGTTTTAGAACACTTAACAGAAGATTGGTAACATGTTGTGATCAATTCGTTTATTATTAGTAGCCAATTGGCCTTTATTAAAATCATCCGCTATTGCACTCATGTTTTTAAATATATGCTGTTAAACTTATATATATATATATATATATATATATATATATAAGTACACAGAAATCATCCGTGATACAGCAGATGATCAATATGAGTTGTTTGGTTTTGTAAGTTGCGTTGCTTATCAATCATAAGTCACTCGTGTAATAAATTAAACTTTGTACAATTGTTTTGTTACGTTTACTTCATGTATGTGTACATCCCCAAAAATAAAGGTTAATGAATCCAAATTACAAATAATTTCATTAAAGAAAAAAAAAAATCTTACGTAACAACCAGTGTTTTCTAATGACCCACCACCAAAGCAGTTTATTAAAAACCACGATTAAAAATTTCCGTATATACAAAAAAAAAAAAGAAAAAAAAAGAAAAAAAAAGAAAAACTTATATAATAATACAGAACTGACAATTGACAAATCCCTTCAAACTTATTCTAAAAAAAAAAAATTTAAAACCCAATTTTTATTTTTAATAAATGTTATAATAATTTCGCTGAAGAACAGAAACCCACTTTCTCTCTCCCCAAGTCTATATCAACCCCACCCAATCCATTTACTCAACTCCCTCTCAAATTCAGACCCCACAAGAGCATGAGAAAACTCCAAGTACTACTCACAAAAACAAAACAAAACAAAACAGAGTGATCAATCCAATATTCTCCATTATTATCCGGTGGATCCAGATCACATCACAACAAGATCATGATGAACGCAAATAACAATGGATCCTCATCATATAATACTAATACCAGTACTAGTGGGCCATGTGGGGCGTGCAAGTTCCTCCGGCGGAAGTGCGTGAAAGGATGCATCTTCGCGCCATACTTCGACGCTGATCAGGGCACCGCACACTTCGCGGCGGTTCACAAAGTGTTCGGCGCTAGCAACGCCTCGAAGCTCCTCCTCCGCATCCCGCCGCACAAGCGCCTCGACGCTGTCGTCTCGCTCTCCTACGAGGCTCTCGCTCGCATCCGAGACCCCGTTTATGGCTGCGTTGCCCACATCTTCGCTCTTCAACAGCAGGTCAGATTTTTAATCAAGCCCTTGTTTTTTTTTTTTTTTTTTTTTTTTTCTTTAAGGCGGTCATCATGCCAACGTGCGCCTCAAACCGTGCTAGATATAAGTCGCCCATCAGAATAACTGACATGGTTTTTAATATTATTGTTCTTGAGTTGTTCACGCTGAAATTTTCAGATTATGTGTTGGAGATCAAGCCCTTTCTTTTTCTTCTTCTTCTTCTTCCTTTTTTTTCCCCTTTGAATTTTTTTTTTTTTAATGGAGTTTGTGATGCTAACGTGCGCCGGTGACCATTTTTTTTTTTTTTTTTTTTTAAGGCTTGGTGTTTTTCTGTAAGTAGTTTTCATCTATTCTGTTTTCGAGTTAACCATTACGGATTTAAGCTGAAACTTTAGGTAACTGAACTAGTGTGTGTCTGGTCAAGCACTGATGACCCCTTTCATATACATTTACGTGTGCATATGTGTTACGGTCACCGGCTAACGTGCGCCGGTGGCCATTTTTAAAGGGGACTGTTTTTTCTCTAGTTTTGAGTTTAATTTGGGGAAAAGTTTCTATTTTGGGGATTTGGGACACCGATCGCTCTGCTCTGAATGATCTGCATGTTGTACTAGCTAGTGCTTAGTCGGAGAGTAAGAAGGTTACGATTTCTTTAACCTTAACAAGTTGCGTCTTTTGTCTTTTCGGTTAAATGCTAACTTGCAGCTTTCAGTACTGAATATATTGTACTATTGATCGATTTAGACCGTATATATATACATACTTACATACATATATATATATATATATATATATAATATAGGAAATCCAAGCTGGTTGAAATTTGGGTTTTTGTGAAATTAATTAAGTGGTCTACTAACTTCTATTAATATTTTGGTTTTGCTTTTTCACCTCTTTGTCAAGCTTTGGTAAGCAGTAGTACTGTAGATGTAACCCTAAAGACTGTTTATCTGACTACTAAAGTTTCTATAATATAGTTCGAGAGTTTTAATGTTTCTAGCTATTTTCACATTCATTAGTATGATAAAAAAGATGGTCCAAGGTTCATGGTCAAGTTTTCTGGCTAAAAAGGGTTTTCTTATTACCTTGCGTTGTCTTTGCTAGTGTACTAAACCGATCTTTGATTTCCAATCAATTAACTCGCTTAAAATCCATGCAAACTTGTAGAGATTTTTTTTTTTTTTTTTTTTTTTTTTTTTGATAGCTCTAGTAACTAGCGTCCCTCGTTTTCCCATGAAAAATTTTCTGAATTTTATGCTATCGTACGCCTTGAAATTCTTTGTTCTTTTATCTCTCTTTTTAAAGAAAGCGACCATGAATATGGCCAAGGTTTTATTTTTATTTTTATTTTTTTGAGTGGAAGAATATGGCTAAGGAGTTTTGTTGCTTGCCGGATCTACCAAGCAAAATTAATTTAGTAGAACCTCTACAAGTATTCAAATACCTCTAATTTTGACTTTCTTAACCCTTTAACGTATCATTAGCATAGTAAACATAATATATTAATCTCATTGCATTTATGAAACTTTGACATTTAATGTATAGAGAGTGTTTTTGGATGAATATATATTGATTCCTTGTAAGGATCAAAAAGGGACCTAGCACATGTTGGTAGTCGTGTGGTAAATTTTCGATGCCAAAATTCCTTTTTTTTTCTTAGTCACATGGAGACTTAGCTTTCTTGTAAGAACGTTTTCTTATATATATAATCCTTAATTTGTTTGCACCGTGGATTGCATACGTGTATACAGGAACGTTATTTTCAGCTCCATCATTGAGGTCGATCTCATGATCTTTTGCTTGATTTTGTAACAACCTTTTTACTTTCATTGATGACTTTTGTGAATAAAAGTATAAAGAGCAATTCTTTTTTCCCTTCATTTTGCTGAAAGCCTAAAACAAATAATAGCTACCGAAAAAAAAAAGCCAAAATAATATATTTGTACTCTATAAGATTACGTGGCTATGCTGTAGAGTGATCCCTGCATGCTATGTAGCTATACGTTGTCATTTCGAGACGAAGATTTAAAAAGATTTTGTTTTTTTTTTTTTTTTTTTTTTTTTTCACACTTCATGTTGGAAATAAACGTCGTCAATAAAGAATAGTCTACACCGACAGTTAGGCAAAATTCCATAAGTGTCACTAGTTTAATACGAACACAAAGGCGAGAGATTAGTATATATATATTTTCGCATCCGGGGATAAGATTTTCGTTTCATTCCTTGAAAGAAGTGCTAAGATAGAACATCAACTTTTTGAAACAGATTCTTTGATTTGCTAACGGATTTTACTAGATTAAGTCTTCACATGTTCTCTGATATTTTGCATCTAAACGTCCTATTAGGAAATCATTACTGACTACTTTTAGTCTATTTGGTGCATTCCTATTACTAAACATCTTTATATGTGATGTCTACAAGCAATTTGTCATCATAAAGATTTAGGACAACCTATGACGATATGATTTCAATGTCTAGTGAATGATTTCCAACTTAGTTTATTTAGTTTAACGGCAATTTTGTTAAGAAAACACCAATAAGTTAAATGGCCTTGAAACAATCAATAGCGCAGTTTCTTCGTGATGGCAGGTGGTAAACTTGCAGGCAGAATTGGCATACGTTCACGCCCGGCTTTCCACCTTGCAGCGCCCACAGGAGGCACTGCTTCAGCCCCAAAGCACCTTCGCCCACAAGCATGCATTCCTTGTCGGATGTTGTGGCTTCTACTAATTCAGATATTGCCTTAACTTCTAACATTTTAATGCATTTAGATCCTCTTCAACCACAAGCATCTTCTGAACTTGCAAGCTTCAGTCCATTCGATTTCGAGCTTCACGATGGAGAACTCCAAGTTTTGGGTCGTCAGTTCGTGTCTCGGTATTTGCCAGCTGCACTGAGGTTTCGATCCCCCAGTTCTCACTAGTTATATTTCCCCAACTCCTTTTTTGTGATAAACTAATCGTGAGTCTCAGCTTCTTGTAAAGCAAGCTCTTCAAGAAATGTTGATGCCTTTTGTAAGTCCTTCAGTAAGTTGAACTGAAGGACTGAACTTTCTTGAGGACTTAAATTTTAGATATGGCAACACATGCGCGCCACTTTTTCTATTGTTTTTGTTTTTGTTTTCTCCCTACTATGCTCAATCGAAACAACAAAGAAGAGAAAATTAGAAAATTTGTCCATGCTAATTCACCTCTTTAATTAATTCTGTACCTTTATTTTATTATTATTATTATTATTATTTAGAATTAAAGTCCTTAAGTTGTTATACAATGAGAGAATTTGAGTGCAGAAACTATTGTAAGGGAATAAGTCATTGAATCATCATGCCAGTTCAGTGAGATGTCATTTAAGAAAGAAACAATTACGGTTTAGATTTGGGCCCATAAGCCTAGTTCCTGGTCCAAATGAAGCTGGGCCTTGAAGAGGGTCCAACTTCCATTACAAGGATTATGGCAAATAGCTTTCCAAAGGTTCCTTTTCCATATATACTGGTAAACCCGTAAGTATTCAAGGTATAGCAGATTTTTTCAAGTCACATTAAGCCCCTAAATATAATTAACTCGTACCTAAACTAGAGCATAGAATTGAAGGTGGCCAGAAATACTGTTGAGAATCATATTCATGCTTAAATATCAAAACTGTCATTTTCTCCGGATGTAAAACCTACGAGACAATCTATTAAAAGCTACCAGAATAAGAATTTTGTAATTTTACCACGGCAAGCACAGTTTTGGAATGCTTGTTCTAGCACACCGAAAGCGGCAAACAAAGAGAAGGATGAGAGAATATAATAACTAGAAATCTAGAAAGTGGGAAGTACAGCAATTGGGTACATGAGAATGAAGGAACGATGCAAGTTTTACAAGCAGAAGCAATTATGTTTTCTCATAAATTAAAAGAGAATTTTTACAGCAACAGTAGGAATTACTGTTTTGACCGTTGAGTTACCTTTGTAATGGTTAGATCTATGATTGGAAACTGTCGCGTGCTAAATTTTTAATGCAGACACTCACATATTAAACTATTGAAAAACTTAATCTAACAACTAAAATACTAGTTCCTACCTATAGGTCCCCTGAATTAAAAACCATTAAGTTGGCCAAGAAGCACGAGAAGTTTTGATAACATTAACAAAGACCACAAATAACATGTCAATATTCTTAAAGGAACATAGTGTATACCTTTTTTTGGGACTTTCAGAGCACACATGTTCTCTGTTCTCCATACCAGATTGCAACGTCTTCTGCCGGTTACAATGGCCTTCCGAGCCAGAGGACACAATGGAAAAGCATTTCTCCAGACATTAACAAACTACCATGACTAGCAAGCTGCATCTCCTGGAAGACACTAACTATATGAATAATTCTCCGGAGAACAGGACAGCTAAATCATCATATCCTGGAAACCATAAACAAGAAACAGAAGGGCATGGACATTGTCATACTAGCAGGAATATATGAGTTGTCAGCCCTGAAGGCGTCAGCTGCAGGTATCCCTAATCCTCTTAACATATCAAGTAATCACAAGACATCCTAATAGTTTGTTTGCTATGTGCAAGTTACATACAAGATGATGGAAATTATTACTACTGATGCAAGTATGACCAGAACACTGACCAACACAAGTACAACCAAAAAAACTGCTTGGTTACTTCACATTCCTCTGTAATGCAAAGAGAGAACAATGATAATAAATTAATGATGTATGATAATAATAACAATAATAATAATAATAATAATAATAATAATATGCGAGTACCAACGTCCGTCCATGGCCTATGGCTGTTAGCCTATGCGACTACACATCTATAATTCCTGCTGAGGACAACAATTAAAGGTAGATCTCATATAACATTTATACATACAAGCAAATAGATAACAGGGCCACCATGTAATTATCTTCTTTCTTCCGCTAAACAGCCACCCGGAAACACTACCTAGTCCTAAAAGAGTCATACAGAGAATCTAGTAGTATGCCTCTACAACCAGAGAGATTTATTGCCACCATCGAGATTCAACAATTAAAGTCACAAGAATTTCACGAGCACAAGTACAACCAGAAACGCTGCTCAGTTACTTCACAAAAAATTTCACGAGCACAAGTACAACCAGAAACACTACACTGCTCAGTTACTTCACATTCCTCTGTAATGCAGAGAGAAAATAATACTTAAATATATACATATATATAGAAAGAAAGAAAGAAAGAAAGAAAGAAAGAAGAGTACCACTGTCCATTCTTGGCCTATTAGCCTCTGCGACCAAACATGTCTATAATTCATGACAACGACATCAATTAAACGCAGATCTTATTTAACAGTTATATGTACAAGCAAATAGACAACAAGGCCACCATACAGTCATCTTATTTCTTCCACTTAGTAGCCACCCAAAAACACTACCTAGTCCCAAGACACTAATACAGAGAAACTAGAAAAAGTATGCCTCTGAAACACAGATTTATTGCTACAAAATCAATGTAAACCATGACGGCAACACACGGAAGTCTCAAAACAAAAGACCAATTATATATGTCCCCAACAATTCTATAAACTCATAAAAAGACTCATCCAAAACAAAACGCACAATGAACCAACCATTATGAGGCTTAAACTGTTCACCGTGTGGTACAGATAGATTCAGGCAATAACGAGGCTGGTCAAAAAACTTTCAGTAGAGAAAGAGAGGGCGTGTGCACTCTCTAAGCAACAAATATTTGCAAATAAGAACGGTTACAAGTCTCACACAGAGCTCCATAAATCTTACAAGTTCACAATGAGAATTGAACAAAACTGCTCATGTACTGCAAAACAGAATTTCAACAGCAAATGTTGAAGAAAATACTCGCTGATATGCATTGTTAGGACTTAGGACCGATCTAAATTGAAGTGCCAAAACCTGGTTAACAAATATAGTTAAGAATACATACTGTGCAGAAAGTCCAATTGGGCTATACTTTACAGAACCACACAAAATAAATAAAGGAACCTAAAAGCATGTTAGAGGTTCCAATCTTCTGTATACATAAATGTACAACACACTTCCAGTTTGAGAAGGGGTATCATAAACTCACGTATGTTAGAGAGGCTTAACCAATTCTTTGAGAAATACTTTAAACAATCTCCCCGTGTCTGAAGCCACTATCCCCACAATCAGCACTAGAGTCCAATCCACAAGGAGAATCATACCACTTTGTGTTATCTTGGTAGAAACTATCAACCTGTATGCCAACGAGACCTACATCTGCCACTAACGACTCATCATGTCTTAAGGGCTTGATTAGCTTTGTATCTTCACAATCAAGAATGCTCTTCTCGTCAAAGTTACTGCATTTCAGCCACTTTTCAGATTTACAAGACTCGCTCATCAAATCCTTTTCATTTCTACAATCTGCCCTCATCTGGTCCCAAGAAACAACATCCCCAAGAGTTCTCCCAAAGCTGTCTTCATCATCCTCGATCAATTCGGTATCTTTGCCATCCACATATATTCGTTCATGGTGATGATCACTCCAATGAGCCAAATCATCCTCCCCAACCAACACGTCATCAGCATGTGGCTTATCCTGTAGCATCCCAATCGGCTTCAAATTATCTTCCCCAATATGCCTAACCCTACTGACAATATCAAATAACTCTCGAGACACAGACCCCAATAGCTCTTGTGGTATCTTGGCAATTTTTGCTTCTAACAACCCGACTTCAGCTCTCAGTTCATGAACCTGCTGCAAAACCGAAAGATGCAAATCCCCTTCATCCTTCCCAATCAGCCCAAACCCTTCATTATCCATATCCTCATTCACCCCGTACACCGTATCTTGATCCATCAAATAACCCCCTTTATGCCCCACAACTCGATGCATAATCCTTGCATTTCCGTCTAAAGGGCCCGGCTCATGTCCCGAATGGACAGCATACAACTTAAAAACGGCCATCCCTTCTTCTTCATAAACAAAAGTCTTGTCCTTCTCATTGTAATTGGCAATCGGCACAATGGCACGAATTCGGAATCCGCACCCACACCGCTTGGACGCATACGGTTCCCTCTTCAAAATCTTCGACTTCTTGGCTGCTGGTTCTCCCGCCCTATGACAAGCATAGTCCTTAACCTCGGCCATAAACGGCTTATACCTAATATACTTCTGCCTAATGCAAAGCACAACCTTGTGCTTAGCAGCCAATTGCTGAAGCCTATGGGGCACCTCCTTGGCAGGCACATCAAAAGACTCCGTATACTCAAACCTACGGCGCTTGCTCCGCCCGGCCCCACCGGAGGACGCCGACGAGCAAACGGGGCAATTAGCGACACAAACCCTAATATAACTCTCAGGAATTCCATAAAACTTCGCTCCTACAGTCCAGACCTGCTTAATCCTATCAATGGTTTCCTTAAGCCCTAGGTGTTTCATGTCGGTATCGCCATGGAAACTCATGACGATCTCCTGCCACTGGTTAACATGCGAAACGAATTGCTGAGAATTGTTCTTGAAGCAGAGGAATTCGTTACCGTTCTGGTCGACGTGAGCGGAGAGCTTGTCCTGGATCCGCTTCCAAGCCGTGAGGTAAGCCGTGTCCTCGTTGCGGTCCTTCCAGACGGCGCGCCACGACTTGAGGACGGCGCGCGGAGTGGCGGCGCGGATCTCCGGCGGCGTGGCGAGGCGGCGCTCGAGGAGGCAGCGGATCATGAGTGAGTGGGATTCGGGGTTGAAGGTGTAGAACTGCGACGAGATGTGGGGCTCGGGGCTGATGAAGAGAGGCTGGGAATTCGGGTTGTTCTGGTTCTGATTGTTAATGGCGGGGAGAATTGAGGAATTAGGGTTAGGGTTTGGGGGGAGATGGGTGGAAACGTCGTCGTTTTCATCGTCAGAGGGGGAGGGGGAGGAGGAGGAGGAGGAGGAGCGGAAGATGACGATCTCCGGGAGGGAGAAGGGAGGGTCGTCATGAGGGTTGGGAATGGACGGCTGTAATTGGCTCTGATGGTGGTGATGGTGGTGGTGATGGTGGTGGTGGGAGATGATCTGAGCCGCTAGTGGGGGTGGTGGTGGTGGTGATGGGCCCAGATGGTGGAGAAAGAGATCCTCTTCCGTTTTGCTCGGATTCATGAGGAGAAACTTGAACAAGGAAGAGGAACAACAAAAGGAAAAAGGAAGAAGATGTAATGTGTGTGTGGGGTTTTTTTTTTTTTATTTTATTTTTCTATTTCTGAGGAGTGTTCCGTTTCTCTGACATTTCAGAACTCGAGGGTTTCTCTCTCTACTCAAAATACTCAAAAGGAGAAGTTGTAGTTGTAGTTGTGCGGTTGCCTTTCTGTTTCTCTCTCTTCTATCTACTTTTCTTTTTTCCAATTTCTTTTTTTCTTTGTTCTATTTAGCCTTATTTCTTGTTGCTTTCTTGTTTGCTCACTTTGTGTTTTTCTTGCTGTGGAAAAATTCAGCTTTCCCCGATTAATTTCGCACTTTATACGTCTGAACTTTGAGGACTCTTCTAATATAACGGCAAATTTAGACCGAGTCAAACAGTTCAGTTTAAAGTCTAATCATTAATATTCTACTTTATAAAAATTTAGATTAGTTCGAATCAATTTTGAAATAGGAATTTAAAAGTATTTTTAAACCGCATTTTTACATTTATTATTTTAAATAATTTTGGCTTATAAAGATTTGGCTCGATTCACCTGCTAAGTTCTAAAAATTTGACTAGGCCGATTTTTTTTTTTAAAATTGAATTAAACTGACCCAAAATCTCTCTTTGAATCACCAAATCCGAGTGGGTCAGAACTCACACTTATATTAACAATTGTCTATATTCTCCTATAGTTCCAAGTAATATATAGAAATCAAATATATAATATACATTTGTCCAACATAACATTGATGTTAGAATTGTTATTATTCCTTTTCAATTTTATAATTGTATTAAATAAATATCACATTATACTTTTAATTTTTATGAACCTCTATACTGTTGCCCTCGCTCCTTGAAAGACATAAACAAGCTTTATTGACATGTTTTCTTATGCCTAATGAAAGTGGGCATGAATTGGAATTCAAAGTTAGGATTTGGAATCAGAGTAATCAAATCGCAGTTATTGTAAATCTTATTTATACCTCCTACTTAAACTCATAATTAGAATGCACTTTGTTAATTTACTTATATGGCTTTGATTAAATTTTGTGTTTTGCATTTAAAATTAAATTATAAACTTAGTATATCTTTGTAATTATTTTTTTAAAAAAAATTATAGTAAAGTGTCAAAATTAGAAGAAAAATAAAAAATAAAAAAGAGTATAAAAAATGGAAATATATTATTGTATTCCAACAAAAACTAACTAAACTATTATTAAGTTGAAATGATATTTTAGCGTTAATTTGTTCGTTTAACGTTCAACCAAACTTCTAGCGTAAATGAATATTGAAAATTTTTTGTAAAGATCTTGGGGCAAGCTTTTCTGTTCTTCTCTTCTTTTTTCATTTACAGTGTGTTTGGTAGGGTAGAAAAGAGGAAGGAAAGAAAATAGATGAATGATTTTGTAGAGAAAATAGAATTGGGAGAAAGAGGAAAATAGGCCAAAATTTGAGATGAAATAAAATTAATAGGCCAATAGTTTACATAAGTTAAAAATGAAATTATTATTTTCGTCCAAATGAAGAAAAATAAAAATAACACAAGTTATTATTCATAATTGTCCATAACTTGGGCCTTTGTCCATAACTTATAAACCATAACTTGACAAGTTTTAATAACTAAAAATTCCAACTTTTCATATTGGCCTATTTTCTAAGAAAAAATGAGAAATGAAGAAAAATAAAAATTCATGGGGCCTACTAATTTTTAATTCTTCCAACTTTAGAAAGAAAAGATGAGGAAAAAAATTAGATGTAAAATAATAATTTTAACCTTCACCATTCATCATATTTTTATTTGTATTGAGATATTATTATAAAATGCCTTAAATTTGACTTTTTTTTTTTCTTTTCTTTCTTTTCTACTAAACAAAAAAACCATTTTACTTCTTTCACTTAAATATTTTACTTTTTTTTTTTTTTGGATTACAAAGTTATTCAATCATTTAAAATTTTCCCTTAAATCCCATTTGTCATGACCCCAATCTAAGAAAGTGACGTCATGCCAATTTAAATGTTGTAAGTTATTCTCATGCGGATTGAGCCTCCACTGATAGGAGGATAGGAGGTATTCTTCAATGCATAACATTTATTTAGAATGAAATTTTATGAGCCATTTAGTTCGCTAAATTGTTGCTAATCCAGTTTTGCACTCGGGACAAGCACATAGAGATTGATCTCTATTTTCTTGTGTGAGAGAAACGGTTTTGCAGAGGACAGTTGACATAAGAATTAAGACGTGTGCCATCTATGAATCGAAATAGCAGATATCTTCAGTAAGCATGTTCAAGCACACGATTTAAGAGTATGCGTAGCATACTCAAAGTTGAAGCTTTTCACACTCTTGTGTTTGAGGGGTGTTACTAGGAATAGATTCAGATTAGTTAAGAGTTGTTTTGACTAACCGTTGTTTAGTTGGTGTAGTTAACAAGTCGTAGATACTTGGCTGATTATACTATACACATGGATTCGTTTTAGTAGTTAGCTGTTGTAGTTAGTTACAAGATGTTGTATATGTAATATTTGTTACGTGATTGCCTCAAATTGATTTTAAAAAAGTAATAATTTTGTGCTTTTAAGTAAGTTACTGTTTTTAATTTTTCTGGTAAGGATTATTTTATAATTTATTAGGAATTAATAAATAAGTATTTTATATAAAATTTTATGTGTGTTCAGAGAAAAGTTAAAAGAAAGTGCTTTTTTTAGAGAGAGATAGGTAAAGAGTTTTGAGTAAAGAATGAAAGTAAAAAAGTTGTATGAGTGTAATTTTAAATTATTAGTGAATTTTTATCTCTCTTCTATAGATGCAGAATTTTTTCAAACCATTTAAACTTTTATCTTCTCTATTTTTTTTTTTATTTTTATTTTAATTTATTTTTTTATTACATAAATATAAAGGTGCCTTTTTCCCTGACAATATTTAAGGCCTCAATTCATACAATTTCAGTATAACTGGAATAAACCTCTTTCATAGTATTTTCTGAGTTTTTTTTTCCCAAAAACCTTTCTTTGTATTTTCTTTATTTTACATTATTCTTAAGTTGACGATTATTAGGTTGATCCTCCAGGCTCCAGCCACTAATCAAGTTGGTACACTTACTACCAGTAGTCTCGCCGAAGCAGCTGACATTGCTAATGATGGTGTGGAAAATCTCGATGCAGCAAAGCTGAAGAAGTTGCTGTTGTCAAAGAACCAAAAAAAAAAGGCCCCGCATTGCTGCAGAAGCGAACGTTGAATCGGCTGCAAAAGTGGTGGAAGCTGAATACACTAAATTGGTCATGGTGATCATAATTGAGGTTCTTTCTTCCCTTTTTGATCGATATTCTCTGATTAAATATTCCCTTGTCTGATATCATTAATGAATAATTTATCACTGACATGTCAAAATAATTATTTTAAAATCTATTTAATTTATTTATTTAAATTTTTAATTAAAATTGAGATGTAATTTACGTATAAAATTTTTTATTATAATAAAAAAATTAAATGTGATTATTTTTAAAATTTTTTTACTTAATAAAACTTAAATAGATAAAATAAAAAGGATGTTAATGTTATGTCAACTGTCAAGTGGCTGCCAAATAAGACAGAACTAGCTAATGTGGATTTAAGAAGTTGCCAATTCAGACAAATAGGATCATGACATGTGTACTGGATAGATATTCTCTAAGCGGCCTTTAGGTATATAAGGGAATAGAGTCCTATTGTATCGATTGATTGGATTATAATACGAGTGATCAAATGAGAATAAAGGTTTACTGTATTCGTCTTGTACTGAGTGAGAGAGTTTTTGTTTTCAAGAAGAACTGTATCAGTGAAAGTGAGATAGTGAGAGATAAACATTCTTTCCTGAGGGTGTAACTTAATTCAAAGATTAGTGAATTGTTCTTGTGAGTGTTCTGTCGTGGAGTAGATCCAAGTTGGATCGAATCACGTTTAAATCTTTTAGAGAATGTTTAGTTTATATATTCAGAATTATGATTCAAAATTATTCTCGTTTTATGTGTGTTTTTTTTTTGAAAAAAAACACTATAAAGAATAATGAATCATGATTCAAAATAAGAACGAATATAGGAAACAAACGCCTCTACGGTGTTTTTATTTGTATTCTTAAAGATTTACGTTTTCATTGCGTACTTGATTCCTTAGTGGTTGGTTTCTGGTCATATTTCTTGACACCACATGTAAAATTGACTCAACACACTTCAAGAGTCTAACTTGACCTAAAAGGTTAATCTATTAGGTATTGGGTCCTTCTGTGTATGTAAACCACTTCACATCCACTTTTCATGTAGGACAACACACACATGTACTTTTCTCAACAATATACCCCTTATGTGTGTGTTCATCGAGCTCCCCTCAAATTAAAGTTTCAAGTAACCGGCACATCTAAGTATCACACTCTAAACGTGAGCCAACTCAAACATGGGAAAGTGAGCCGAAACCATGTGCCAAATGTTCCACCATCAACGCACTTGCGGGAACACCAACTCTCTATGGGAGGCAACGTGGGAATTGTAACCCAGTGTGATTACTTAACTCATACGAACCATCGGCTTTGCTACCACTTATTGAGGAGACATCACATGCGAAACTGGCCTAACACACTTCAGGAGCCCAACTTGACTAAAAAGGTTAATCTATTAGATCTTGGGTCCTTTTATGTATATAAACTATTTCACATTTTCAACCACTTTCTATGTGTGATAACACACACATGTACTTTTCTTGGCACTGTTCTATACTAAGTAATACTCAACACCAGTCCTTAGATCACTGAAATCATAATTTTTTTGTCCTTTTTTCCTTTTTGGCTTCGAATACTGATACATATTTATATAGGTATAAAAGAGTGACTTTAGAAATATTTCCATTTCCGAAGCCAATAACCCCTAAAAAAAGGTTATCAAATTCAGGTTGGTTTGATCAATGAATAAAGGTAAACAAATCCCTTATAAGATATGATGCATTTCAACCATTATCTTTTTGATTGATAGTAACAAAAAAACATGAACATTCTATTATCTCCTTTTCTTTGGCAAACATAACACAAGCATTTCCATCTTATTGCATCCTTTTTAAGGCTAAATGCTAAAGTTAAAGAGATGAATTATGATTTAATTTTATTTTCTTTTTTGGATTAATGGCTCGTTCGTTTCACTAATTTGAATAATAATTCAAGTTTTGACTACATTATTTTTTCTCATAAAAATTCAAATATAACTTTTTCTACTATTGTGTTCTCTCATATAAATTCACTTTTTAACTTGAATTCTCTACTCGAACGTGAATACTTTTCGTTTGTTCAATAGTCCAATCAACACGAGGATTAATAAAACATAACACCCCTTTTGATAAGCATTTCAGAAGAGAATACACACAAATATCAACCAAATAAATAAGAATATTAAAAAAAAAAAATAGATCTTTGTGATTCATCTCCCCCTCGAGCTCAGTACCGGGGAAACAACTTTTTCATTTAACAGACATTTCTCACAAGCTCTAAGTCAAGAAGGCTACTAAATAGGCTCATCCATGCATAAAGAATTAAGGGTCCTCCCGCCAAAGGGAAGGGCTAAGCCTGCACCCCATCTGCTCTAGAAACTTTGTCTTCTTTTCACATTCATTCTCGACGATTATTAATACGTTTAATTCATTCTAGGTGGAAAATCCAACTTTTATAAATAAGGCTAAGGCTTTCCTTAGCCTCCCCGTCCCTCCTCAATCCTGCTACCTGCTCCTTGTACTCCACTTGAATCCTCTCCAGAGCAGCCTTATGCTCTTATAGAATATTATTTATCTTCTCTGATAAGTTATGAATTCATGTATATAAAATAACGTTCCTAACTCTCTGTAATACTATTTCTCCAACTTATCAAGCTTTTGATAGGTTAAAAGACACGATAAATTGACTCGAGTCCATTAATCACTCAAGATTAAAATAACATCCAATGGTGAATAATATAAAATTAATTTTCAATGTAGAATTATGTAAGAGTTATGACACTCAGTCAATGTATTCTAGATTTAGTGGTATCTCTAATTCAATTTAATAATCACCATTCTACCATCCAGATAAGATCGTTTCATAAAAGGATTTACAAAACGTGTTCTATTAGCAATAATTCTAAAACCTGCCTTGACATTAACCCTTTATTTTATTCACCTTTTTTTTTTAACTTCTCTTTATTCTTCTTAAATATAGATTGTTACTTTCATGACACCAATTTATGACTTTTTAAAAAAAAAAAATTTTGTTAGAATTGACCTTTTAAATTAAATGTGAAATCAATATTATCCGTTTGTTCAGTATTATAACTTTATTTAAGTTGTTTAAGTTGATTTATTTTTATAAAAGGACAATTATAGTTAAGCATGTCATATAGAAATGTAACTGTTATAAAAGATAGTTATTTTCCCTAATTCTTTTCCATTTATTAAAAATATTTTTAAAACGTAAGTTATGTTTTCTGATAACTGATATTTATAAGGAATAATGTATTATACTGTTATTAATAATAAATCAAACAGAAGAATTGCACAATAAATACCGCGAATAAGCATAAATCTCCCATAATATTTTTAAGAATTAATTAATATTCATTATTGACTTGTAGTACAAGTTAGCAACAAAAATCCGAGTTCAAAAATTCAAAATTAATTTGATCATGGACAATCTCCACCGTCGAACATGCCCAAGGTCAATCTCTGCAGGCCACGTCACCAAGATCACAGAAAATGCCGACGTGTCGAAACCATGTTGCCCCTGATTTTTCTCATCATAACGGCTCAATCTCCTTTCTTTCCCTCCTCCCTCGTCTCCCACCATTTTCTTTTCTTTTCTTTTCGGAAAATCTTTTCTCGCCAAATTCAAGCTTTATGTTTGACGAAATCTGCTCAAAAGTTCTTCGAAACTCCAAACCCTAGAATTGTAGTGCAAAATCAGGTTCGTCATCTTCTTTACGCTCTGTTTGGTTGGCTAGAAAACAGCAAGGAAAATGTTAATGTAGCCTAAGAATCCATTGTTTCAGCTACCACAACTGTTGATTTTCACATTGGAGGAAGAATTAACAATAAGAATTATGACCTAGGTTTTCATTTCTTTTGTTTATCGTCAATCAAGGTCTGAACTTTTTTTTTTTTTTTTTCACTTGTTTCTTATCTTTCTTGGCTTTTGATGACGATTTTGGCAAAAAAAAAAAAAAAAAAAAAAAAAAAAAAAACGAAAAAGAGATGATTTTTACCCTCTTGAGCAGAAAGTGCGAGAAAAGAAGAAGAAAAATTTATGAGAGACATGAAATGTTAAGGCAAAAAAATTACTTTCTATGATTATTTCACTTTATTTTATTTTTATATTTCCATTGGCAGTTGGTTCAATATGTTTATGCGGATTAATGCTACAGGAACTTCAGGTTTTCTTTAATCTCCTTTGACTAAAAAGTATAAAATCGCTTGTTTTTAATCTTAATTAATAACCTTTTCTCTGGCGTGTTAGGCTTGATCCAATATTGTTGTTTGTTGTAGTTTGATGATGTTTATACAAAATTTTGACCAACACCAAGAATGTCTTAGACCTTGAACTTCGGAACAAACGAACTTTCGATCAAGAACACATGAAGAGTACCAAGAACCCGTTACCCCATTGGATTTGGAGCCTAGTTTGTGTTTTTCTCGTAGAGTTCTTGGTGTTCTTCATGATTGAGAGCCCGTTTGATCTGAAGTTCAAGGTCTAGGATGCATTGCTCGTGTTGGTTGAAATTTTGCATAAGTGGTTGATATATGTAGAAATCCTTTTATTGCTTAAATAGGAAATTTGGGATGAAGTTGGAGAGACCGATCGAGAAAGGGATGTGATGTTGGAAGAGATTGAACAAAAGTGTTTGGAAGTACACAGGAGAAAAGTGGACGAGAAAATCAAGTATAGAGCACAGATGAAACAAGAAATTGCCAAGATTCGCACAGAAATTTCAGACATTTGCTTCGCTTTGGGTGAGCAACAATCTCATGTAAGCCTTGCATAGACCCAAGATGGAAATGGATTTATTTATTAGTATCTCTGTTCTGGAAGTCCCAATGGATATTTGTAATTGTTTGCAATCTCTGATATGTGTCTGCAGGCTGTTTGGAATGCCGTTGGAGGATTGAAGAATGTGCTTGAGTCTGTCGTTCTACAACTCGAGGAAATGCGGAGACGGAAAATTGAAAGGAAGAACAAAATATTTGAAGTTATGGATCAGTTAGAGAAAATTTCAAATGATTTAAGCGGTTCTATAGAAGATGGTCTATATAAAATGGTCGTGGATGAGACTGACTTGTCATTGAAGAGACTAGAAGAACTACGTGCGCTGTTGCTTGATTATCAAAATGATAAGGTTCTAGCCTTTTGTTTTCTGAATAAACTTGAGCAAGTTCTAATTATGTTTCAGTTGGGAATTTGAGTACAATGTTGAGACTTAATGAATAATATGCTGAAATTTATAATTAGCTTAGGAACAGCGGCAAGGAAAGTAGGCTTAATGTCATGTTTTTTAACATGGAAGTGAAAAGATAAACCGAAAAAAGGAAGACTGCTTCTGTTTAATGCAGGACTAGTCAGCGAAGTAAAACGATCCATGTTATGATGGACTAAATTTGACCGGAAAATTGCATCATATTTCACCTGCAGAGAAACCGTCAGACACAGGTTGAGGAATTAGTGATAACTCTGAATTTGCTGTGCTTGATTCTTGGTGTGGATTTTAAGAACACAATCTGTGAGATTCATCCCACATTGAATGATTCCAAGGCTGTGAAGGACATAAATAATAACACAATTAATAGTTTGACTGGTGCAGTAGAAAGATTGAGAGAGGTCAAGATGAAGAGATGGGAGAAGGTAATATAGAAAATTATGGTACTTGTTATATTGTTTTGTTCAAAATAGATAGGGGTTCATATGAGAAGCTTTCTTTGTGCTTAACCTTTCAACCTTGGTGCTGTAACAGCTTCAAAATTTTGCAACTTCTCTGTTGGGAGTTGTGGAATTTGATGGATATACCTATGGTGGAGTAAAATACATTTCATAATGTAACTTGTAAAATCGCAGCTTCCGTATCTGAGATCACTGAAACCAACATGCTTTATATTGAATTCCTTAACCAAGTGAGTATGGTAATTTAATTTGAGAGCTATTATAGCAGACAATGTTTGCTAATATTTTTATTTTTTACATCTTCTCAACGCATAAAGTTCTTGTCGAATAATGAACCGTTCTTTTCTGTTAGGTTCCTGGAATTAACTAGAATTTCTACTAAGAACGTGAGGAACAAGTAAGGAAATGAATGGAAAATAACCAGAAAATGGGTCTGGTTCCTTGTATTACTAGAGAATTACTGAAAGTACAGATAAGAGGAGAATTCGAGGACCCTCAAACCTCCAAATGACCAACACTTAAAGCAAATTCACGATACCACCCTACTCCAGGCTTAGGCTATTTATTCTACCCTCCTCTAACCAACTAGCCAATACTCCTAACGGACACATGCCCAACTCACCTCGCCTATTCCCAAGACCGGAAATCCTAATTGAATTGCTTTCCCCAAGGCTAATTCTCACTCAAATCACCAACCTGCCCTTGCTAGTCATTCTTCCTTCTTCTAGCGTAAACAAACTTAATGGGAGGAGACTTATCATTACTCCCCTCCACGAGTACAACCTTGTCCTCAAGGTTAAAAGCTGGGAATTGGTCCCTAATCACAGCAACAGGTTTCCAAGTGGCCTTCCCAACGAACTAGAATCTCATCCGCATGGCGCCCCCCAACAAGGATGGTGTGAGAGTTCAAAACGTCGGCCGGCTTGACAACCATTTCCAGCATGGTTGTCAACTGCTCAAGAAGTGGTTGACCCTTGTACTGCTGCCCCCGAAATTGGTTCAATTGGGACACGTGAAAAATAGGGTGAATCTTAGCGGAGGCGGGTAAGTCTAGGCGATAGGCAACCGGACCAACTTTCTCCAAAACATCGAAGGGTCCATAGAAATGAGGACTGAGCTTCTTGTTAACTTTCCGAGCGAGGGTTTTCATGAAATAAGGGCGGAGCCTCAGCAAAACCAAGTCACCAGGAGAGGCTGTACCTCCCTGCGATGCCTGTCCACAAACATTTTCATATGTTGCTGAGCCAAGCGAAGGTGTTCCTTAAGAACATCCAGCATTTGATTTTGCTCCTGTAATTGGGTGGTGACCTCATGGACAGCCGTAGAATTATCTTGGAAACGATGGAGAGTGGGGCGGTCACGCCCATATACCGCGCGAAAAGGAGAGCACTTAATGGACACATTATAAGACGTATTGAACCAATATTCTGCCCAGGATAGAAAAAACAGCCAGGACCACGGTTTGTCACAGCAAAACAGCGGAGAAAAGTTTTCAAACAGCGGTTGGTCATCTCAGATTGGCCGTCCGTTTGCAGATGGTAGGCAGTGCTCGGATGAAGCTTAGTTTCTTGCAACTTGAATAGTTCGCGCCAGAACAATTCGAGCTGGGAAAACCTTGGAGACGAGCTACCTCCCAAAAAAATAAGGAGGCCAACTGTTTAGCCGTGTAAGGATGAGCCAAGGGACAGAAATGCGCATATTTAGAAAGGCGGTCCATGACTACCAAGATAGTGTCCATCCCCTTAGATTTCAGAAGCCCCCCAATGAAATCCATAGCTATATCCTCCCAAATTTGCTGTGGTATCGGAAGGGATTGTAAAATAAACCTGCCGGAGAGAGCGCTTCTATCTTAACTCGTTGACACCTTTTGCAGCTGGAAACATAATCCCTGATAGCTTGTTGAGCCTTTCCAAAAGAAATTCACCGAAATCCGTTTATACGTCTGTTGCGTGAAAACTCGCAAGTAAACGAATCGCACAAGTAATAAAGTGTACAAGAGTACGGATATCGATCCCACGAGGATTGTGTTTAGCTTTCGTTAAATACCAATATTGATTAGCTTCTAGGATTGTTTTTTATATATTTTTATAACTAAAAGAAAAATAAAAATACAAGCAATTGCAAATAATCGAGCTAAGACTTCCTAATTTCCACTTGATTGCAAAATGCTAAAGTTGTGCTAAAGAAATGCAACAACATTCTGTACTAGTTAACCAAACTCAAATTTGTGCATAAAGTTCTTTCGAATTAATTATGACTATAATTCCTCAAACTAATTTCATCATATTCCTATGTGAATCTAGTTCATGGAATTCCAATTTCAAGTTCGGGTTTATTAGGTTACACAAGGTAAACGATATTCATATACCTTCTACAAATCAATATATTCTTATATTGAACATGCATCATTCATGTAAAGTCCAACTAAATTAATTTTTCCAAATTAATCTAAGTCTAATTCTACATTTGATTTCCATCAAAAATAGAAATTAAACAAGTAAATACACATGAAGGAACAAGCACAAAAATACCATAAAAATCCAAAAGTAAAAACTAAGGCTTCGTTCATTTCACTGATTCGAGTTTTCAGTTTTAAGTTTCTACAGTAAAAAGCTCTCAGAAAATATCACATCTAATTTTTTTCTTTTACAGTGAAAAGCTCTCTAAAAATGTCACATCTCAGCTCGAATTAAAAACTTGAATCCGCGAAATAAACGAGGCCTAAAACATCACAATCTTAGTTCCACTAGGAGCCTAGCTCACAAAATTAACTAAATAACATCAATTTCATCATTTATAAATTACAAAAATAAGAGATAAGAAAATGAATGAAAACACCATTTTAGGAGTTGTCACAAGCTCCTAGATCCTCCATTTTCTTGTTCTTCACAAAATGAATTCTCCCTAAATAATTTGTTGAAAATAAAACCTAAATCTAATAAAATAAAAAAAAAATTTGGATTTTTTTCTCTTGAAAATTTGGCTGAAAAGCCTTATTAAATGCTTTGCTCTTTTCCATCTTGTTCTCTATGGCTGCTCGTATGAGGGCTGAAAGAATGGAGCAAGATAGCTCCTCTCCCAAGCAACTGCCAAAAAGAATGGGATATATTAATCCCTCCTCTTCCTTTGCGTGCGTGAAGCAAGATAGAGGCATAAGGGTTCTTTTATGTCAACTGGACATGTGGCAAGTTAGGAGTGGTGAAGGAGGTAGTGGGATCCATGTGGCAGAAGTGGAGATAGTGAGAGCAAGGGTGCACGCAGTATTGGTGGAGCGTGAAGTAGAAAATTTGGCTCCTTTTTCTTTGTACTTTTGATTCCATTACATTTTAAACTTTTCACTTAAACCCGACTGTTACACAAAATTAATTTACATAATGAGGAAAATAATTATTTTGAAAGGAAACTAAGTAAAAATAAAATAAAATAAAATAAAAATACCTAAAACAAACTAAAAATAAAATTAATTCCAAATAAATAAAATGTAATAAAAATAAGGTAAAAGTATTAAAACTAAATAAATTCTCAAGAACAAGCCTACTTTTTAATCCACAAAAGAGGCTAAATAACTCAATTTCATGAAGTTATCAACGTCCTTAAAAACCTGAATGCCCCCCTAAAACCGAATTGTGGAAATCGTGGAACACTTGGGGGATCCATGAGAGCGGCAAAACTAACCGGTCCCGAAACCATAGTAAATCATTGCGAAAAAGATAGCCCCACTGACTGGCCATCCCTGGCAGATGTCGCTGATGATGTCATGACAATCGGGGTCCTCGAGTTGACCCTGAGTTGAATTGATGAGGAACGGAAAGAGCTACAAACTCCACTGGAGAATCGTCCCCCCTCCACGAGAGGGCATTTGCGACCCGATTCGCGGCGCCCAGTTTGTATTGTACTTCAAAATCATATCCTAGCAACTTGGTTATTAGGCGCAACTGTTCAAGTGGTAAAACATGCTGATTCAAGAGAAATTTAAGACTCCGCTGATTGGCACAAATGAGAAAATGCCGCCCCAAATGGTAAGGCCTCCATTTTTGAACGGCCAAAAAAATGGCGAGAAGTTCCCGCTCATAGACTGATTTCAAACGGGAAGAAGCGGAAAGCATCTTGCTAAAATAAGCGATCGGCCTTCCTTCTTGCATCAGTACCGCCAACCCCACTGCCCGAAGCGTCGGTTTTGAGGACGAACAATTTAGTGAAATCCGGCATGGTCAACACTGGGAGCTCTGTCATTGAGCGCTTAAGTTGGAGGAAAGCTACCTCTGTCGTGGGGTTCCAGCTGAAAGTTCCTTTCTTGAGCAAATTAGTGAGGGGACGGGCAAGGGATCCGTATCCCTGAACAAAACGCCTATAATAGCCCGTGAGGCCAAGGAAACCCCGTAGCTCACGGACATTCTGTGGAGAAGGACATGACAACATTGCGTTGACCTTCGATTGATCTGCGGACACACCCTCAGCCGAAAGTACATGCCCTAGGTAGTTGATCTGCCCTTGTCCAAAGACACATTTTCCGAAATTAGCAAACAAGGCCTCCTTTTGCAGCACTTCCAAAACGCTTCTCAAGTGAGTATAATGATCCTCCCACGTCCTGCTATAAACCAAGATATTGTCAAAAAATACCAAAATAACTTTCCGTAAGAAGGGGCAGAATATCGAATTCATTAGAGCTTGGAATGTGGCCGGCACATTGGTAAGGCCAAAAGGCATGACGAGGAACTCGTAATTCCCCTCATGTGTCCGAAATGCCGTCTTTTCCACATTGCTCTCACGTACCCTAATTTGGTGGTAGCCAGACTTCAAATCAAGTTTGGAAAACACCGTTACCCTGTGTAACTCGTTGAGTTGCTCATCAATGATTGGAATCAGAAATTTTTCGGGATCATTAGCTGATTCAACGCTCGATAGTTGACACAGAAATGCCAAACTACCATCTTTAAATCGGACCAATAGCACCGGGCTAGCATATGGACTACTTCTAGGCCGAATAATGCCTAATGCCATCATGTCCGCAACCAGTCTCTCTATCTCGGCCTTTTGAACCTTAGGGTGTCTATAGGGTCAGATGTTGGGAGGTGACGCACCCTCACGGAGGACAATACAGTGCTCCCTTGCTTGTCGTGGAGGCAAACCTTCAGGCATGTTGAATACTGTTTGGAACTCCTGGATGAGGCTCTCGCACCTTGTGGAAGTGGCCGTATTTCTCCCTCAACTTCTCCATCTTGGGTTGCGCGAATTTCAAGTAGCACCCCAATCCCGGTATGGTTCCAGATTCGCGACAAGGAACGCAGGCTAACTGGAGAATAACTCAAGGAGGGATCCCCTGTCCAACAAATCCACTCCGTCCCTTTCTAGAACCGCATGGTGAATTTAGCCCAGTCTGCTCGGACTTCCCCTAAAGTCCTCAGCCACAAAATTCCTAACACCAAGTCAGCACTGCCTAGTTCAAATGGAAAAAAATCTTTGACTACCCAATGCCCCTGTAGGAACACCTTGACCCCACGGCAAATACCACTTTGCTGAAGACTCATTCCATTACCCACCTCAATCTTGTGGTGGACAGACAAATCTGTGGGAATGGCCAGATTGTGCACAAGATTCTATGAAGCTGTGAGAAGCCCCACTATCCACTAAGATGATCACCTCTTTAAACTCCCTCAAAGGTATGACGACGACAAAAATTATGAAATTAAGAGCCCCAAAGCTTCCTCCATTGAACCTCCAGTCACTTTGGCCGGCTCTTCCCCCTCCTCACGACATTCTTCTTTGCTACTCTCGTCCTCACCCACTGCAAGGAGAACTTGTAGTTGTCGATTTCGGCACCTGTGGCCTGGGCTGAATTTTTCATCACACTTGAAGCCTAACCCGCAAGCTCGCCGCTGTTGGGCCTCGTCATGCGACAGTCACCGGTAATTGGGTCCGCCTCCCACCGTCGAACCAGTAGCAGTAGGGGAATTGCGATTCCGGTTGGTCAACCCCTAGTCATGCGGTATTTGGGATCGAAGAGAGCTTTTAAACTTATTTGCTGTGCTAAAAGGAGTTGGATTCGGGTTTGGGTTGCTAAATCTAGCTCTCCCGCCCCACTCCACATGGGTATATCGCCCCGCCCGAGCCTTCCGGATTCGATCCACCGCATCCAACCAGTCTTCAGCCTGTTGGGCCAGATCCATGGCCGCTACCAAGTTGATGGGCCTGTGCATTTTGACATCAATCCTTATGTCCTCCCTCAGCCCATTAAGAAACGCTCCTCTGAAGACGCTCTCCGGTATTCCCCTCATTGCAGCTACTAGGGACTTGAACTCCTCTGTAAACTCTGCCACCGTCCCTCCTTGCCGGAGAGCCATCATTCTCTCCTTTGGGTCTCCCTCCTGAGAGCGGCCGAAGCATTGGAGGATAGCATCCCAGAGGCCTCCCCAGCCCACGAATGGCTCATAAGCATCTAGCCATTAATACTAACTGAGAACCCTTCCCTCCATGCAGACTGAGGCCACCATCACCTTCTCTCCCTCTTCAATGTCGTTAATGGCGAAGTACCGTTTAGCTCGAAAAATCCACCTGTGTGGATCCTCTCCATGAAATAATGGAAGTTCAAGTTTCTTACCTTGCTGCTCGACCTGCACGCAAGACCTATCCAGAAAGACCGGTAACGGTGGTAGCCATCTCTTCCCCTCGCTTGATCTCTCCTCAGAGGACTTGGATCCACTCGGGCCGGACGGCCAGGTTCTTGCCAGTGAAGTTTGATCATTCCAGATTCCTCCCGGGGGCGAGTAGTCTTCCCTGGGCCTCCTCGGAGGTGAGCGTTGGTTGCGAGCTTGTCTGATCATGAGCTCCTCGAGCCGGTTGATCGTGCCTTGAATACCGTCCACCTTGGCTCCCATCGCGGCGACCTCTCCTTGCACCTCGCTGAGCCTTACTCCCATGGATGCCACCTCCTCCTGCAACCTTGGCACCAGATCCACCAACGTTTTGAAGGATTGCAAAGTATCCTGGAAGCTGTTCAGCCTTCTCTCCACCTGACCCAATCGATCTTGTTGGTTCACCATGGATCGAAGTTCTCTAATGCCAAATTGTTAGGTTCCTGGAATTAACTGAGAATTTCTACTAAGAATGTGAGGAACAAGTAAGGAAATGAATGGAAAATAAGCAGAAAATGGGTCTGGTTCCTTGTATACTAGAGAATTACTAAAAGTACAGATAAGAGGAGAATTCGAGGACCCTCAAACCTCCCAAATGACCAACACTTAAAGCAAATTCACGATACCACCCTACTCCAGGCTTAGGCTATTTATTCTACCCTCCTCTAACCAACTAGCCAATACTCCTAACGGACACATGCCCAACTCACCTCCCCTATTCCCAAGACTGGAAATCCTAACTGAATTGCTTTCCCCAAGGCTAATTCTCACTCAAATCACCAACCTGCCCTTGCTTGTCATTCTTCCTTCTTCTAGCGTAAACAAACTTAATGGGAGGAGACCTATCATTTTCACCAGTTATGAAAAAGAGGTTGGAACTGGATGAAATAGCAGACAAGCACACATGGTAGCAGAGTCACAAAGTGCAACTGAATCAACCGAAGACAGAGTCCGGTAGAACATCCATATACTTTACTCAAGGCTATGACCAGTGATGACACCGTAAAGAAAGTGCTTATGTGATGTAGAATTGAATAAAATCATTATCATGAGTCTACTCTTTAGATTTCCAGGAAGAATTTGAGAATAAATACAGGATTGTATATTCATGAAGACACTATTGATTCATTGTTCTCTTGTTGATATTATTACTGTACCATTTTGAAGAAAGCATGGATCCAGAGTGCCTGTTGGCACAAATTGAACTTCAAATTGCTAGGGCTAAAGAGGAAGTTTAAGCAGGAAAGAAATACTAGATAAAGTTGAGAAGTGGTTGGCTGCTTGTCAAGAAGAGTGCTGGCTTGAGGAGTATATATATATATATATATATATATATATATATATATATATATCTCAACTACTTGCGATACATCTGCATAGAGATTGGCGTTCTGTTGGGCTGTCACCTTTTTCTCTTTTTAAGTATTTATCTGTCCATTCTGATATTCTGATCAGTCAAGTTTTCAGACAAATGTGAGTTTTGTTGTCTATTTTTCTACTCTTGTTTAGCATATTCCCAAATATTGTGATTTTTCAGGATGATAAGCGTTATCATGCTGGAAGAGGTTCCCATCTTACTTTGAAACGTGCCGAAAGAGCTCGTGCCGTTATAAGCAAACTTCCTGTTAAGTATTTTGCTTGAGCACATTGTTATTCCCTCCACGGGTTTTGGACTTGGAACTATTCCTGTCTCATTTGTATTTTGCAAATTCACGTTTCCAGCTAAGTGGAACTTGTCGAAACTATTTGAGCTGTACTTCTAAGTTAACCCCATAAAAGATTTTTTTTAATGAATCTTAGGTTGAACCAAGTCTGGATATATACTATCAAATACAGGCAGCATAAGATATTTTCCTTGTTTCTATGTATGGACTTTCTTTTTTCTCCATTGCTCTGTATGGTAATCCAAGCAGCAATGGTGGATGTCTTGATCTCGAAAACCACAGCTTGGGAAACAGAAAGAGGAGTGGATTTCTTATATGATAGTATAAGAAAGTTCCATGTTACATTTAGCGGCACAAGTTGATCTATGTTTTACCGTCTTTTGCTGAAACTCGCATGAAATTGCTCAGGATTTTCACGGCACATTTGTTGATCTCGATTTTGCAGGAACGACTTCTTTCTATGCTCGAACAGTACAATATCTTGAGGCAAGAGAAAGAACAAGAAAGGCAAAGACAGAGAGAGTATGTACCTCTGATCTTTTATTCCTATAGATTATTGTTAAAAGAGTATTCTTGTGAAATCTAAGACGCCTGCACTTTTTGTGTTTAGGACCAGAAGAAACTTAAAGGGAAGCAGATAGTAGCCAGTAGTGGAAAGAAGGGTTGTAACATAACCTTAGCAGGTGCTGCAAGTGATAGGAAACTCTCCCTTGGCGGAGCAATGCTTCGAAATTTAAAACCCGAAAAGCCACCCCCATTCGGCACCCTAAGAAGGCTGAGTTATCAAATCAAAAGAGCTCCATCAACCGCCAACAATATAATGATTTTCAGCTTCATCATCCTCTGGTATTTTCCGTGATAACTTGTCATGAAACATTTTTTTTTTTTTTGTTCATCTTAGACACAATGTCATAACTTTTCCTAAAGTCAGCAATTGCTTGTGACATAATGCACCGTCCATATCCTCATTCCATCTTGAAACTATTTTTGCTATAATATACATAAGTTTTTTTTTTTTTTTTTTTTTTTGGCAGGAAAGAGAAATTCAGAGTTTTCTGGTCATTCACATCTGATCCAAAAGCTCTTCTTACCTGTCACTTCTAGAGTATTGTCAGAGGCAAACATTTCAAATCTAGTTGAAGATGATAACAAGAAAGAAAGTACAACAATGCAAAAAAATACTTGTCAGCGGCGGAGAGAACAATAATCCAATGTGGAAAACACCCAAGAAGCCAATTGTCGTTTATGGTGGTGTTGAAGACAAGGCCCCTTCAACAATGCCAATTCTAATGCCAAATACTCCTTCAACAATGCCAATTCCAATGCCAAATACTCCTCCTTCAACAGCCTCAGTTGCTATGCTGACAGCCAAAACGCCTCCAACGCCCACTGTTCCTTCTTCTGATGGGCCAATAGAGTACTCCTTTGAAGAGGTAGGGATTGGTTTTATTAAACGTCCTTTAAAATCTGGGATTGACTCAACTTTAACTGAAAAGAAAAAAAAAAACAGGGAAATGGCTTTTGGATTTCTGACAAACACAACGTTTGTTTTCGGAATTTCATATTGTTTGGACATTCAAATAGCTATGTGAACATTATTCCAACTCGTTTATGAAGGGAAAAAGAATGAAAATGAAATCATCACGTTCACGGTATATTTTTACAACTACTGGTTAAAAAATTCAATTTGAAATTGATGCCTACTTGTATACATCTATTTTGTTTCCATTGCTCAACTAATTGTCATGTCACGTGCCATCTAAATTAAATAAAAAATAAAAAAAGTTTCAGTGATTTTTATTCTATTTTATTTTTTTTTTATAGGGAAATTCTGAATGTTTTGCCTTTTCCTTTGGTTGGGGGGGTTTAAAGGCCCAGTCGCTGTCGGACAAATAATTCATGTGTCCATTTATTTCTTTTAATAAATAACATTTATGCCCATTTGATGTAAAATTGAAATTGAATGCTTCTTTGGTCGGTTGGTCTTTTTCCACAGGTTCATGTCCACATCTTTCCCATAATGCTTTTATCTTCTTGTCGTCTTCTTTAACTTTATTTGTTTATTCATTTATCTATTTCGAAATGAGTTTTCTTTGTTTTCTTTTCCTTATCTTTTTTCTAAAACCTTTCAAATTAGCAATAATAGCCATTTGCGCATATTCGTCTTTCAGTAGAATTCATGATTAGCAATAATTTCTTGGCTTTTAGTTGTACGCACTGAACATAATTACATGACTATATATATATATTAGAGAAAATTGGGAGCTTTGTTCTTTTAAAACCCTGAGAAAAACTTTTCCTTTATTTCACTGTCCGTTTCTCAAGAATATGCACTTGTTTTATTTTAACTTATGAAACTATTTTTTTGAGGTTTAACTACTCTAAAATTTCTGAAAATTTTATCTCAAAATTTTAGAAACTATAAATGAAAATAATTAAATTTTTTTTAAATGAATGAAATTAATTCAAATTTTCCCTAGAATATAATTTAAATTCTTTTGCTCACTAACGAAAGTTAATGAGCGTGTTTATAACTCATTTTAAAATTTTTTTATTTTTTGTGTGAAAATATAAATGAAAACGTTTTCAATTTTAGACAAAAATTATTTTTAAAAATACGTTTAGTAATTTTATTAAGAGATTATTTTCAATGTAAAAAAACTCATTAATATAGAATCTTTCTCTCTCTGCTCGAGAGAGGAGAAAACAAAAATAAAAAATAAAAAATCATAAAAAGTCATTTTTCAGTTATCTCTCATTTTACACTAAATTAAAAAATTATTTTTATTTCTGTTGTTTATTTTTCTTACGCCAAATGTCGTTTTAAAAATATTTTTATTTTTTTCTCAAAAAACGTAAAAAAAATGAAGGGGTTGTTCTTTTGACAATAAAATTTAGAAAAAATTAAAACTCAAGTTACAATTTTATTTAAATTCACATTCTTTTAAATTTTAATTTTATTTAAATTACAACTTCAATTTAAATTATAATTCAAATTTAATTTAAAAATTACACTCAACTCACGTTCCATAAAATTTCAATAATGTTAATCTTCCACCGTCTAAAGAAATGCTCATATTTGGTGACTGTAAACTATAATAATTACGTGGGACCCAAATATCAAATCGTAACAAGACATTAATTTCAGACTAGTATAAAAGTTTAGATTTGTAATTTTTTTTAACCCCTCTAAATTTTGAAATCACAATGCTCACAAGAAGAAATGAAGAATAACGTTGGATTGATTGATCAGCCGGTATAGTTTAATTTTGTATTAATAATGGAAAAAGAAAAAGGTCGTTGGTCAAAGGAGAGACCAAAAGTTTGACTGACATGTGCACAACAGGAACACGAGGGTGTCTGTCCGATGTGAAGCTGACGGTCTGAAAGACACCACAACCTCGGACAAGTTTAACGGTTTCTATAGGGACCCGCTTGTGTCTGGACCATCCCCATGCTTTGCCCGCTTCACTCTACCATCATCTTCTCTTTGCACAACTCCCCAAGCTCTAGTCCCTCGCATTTTTTTTTTTTAAAGGGAATTTTGCTAGTTTCTTCTGAGAGTAAAATTTAATTAAAGTTATATTAAGTTGAATAAATATGTAAACAAAATTATTTTTGATATAAATTTAATAAATGAGATTTTTTAATAATTCACTTTTTTAGATCCATCAGATAAACTGAGAAACTCCTTTTAAAAAAAAAAAAATTTATAATCTTTTTTGAGTTATAGTCCACCCGTTTTGTAAAAGTGTTGAATGCTTATTCACTAACAAAAGATAAAATGTGTTTTTCTGCGTAGATTCTTTTTATATATATATATATATATATATATATATATATATATATAGAATCACCTTATTGATAGAGATGGATTTTGATCAGGGGATCTAATTAAAACTATATTTAAATAAATAATTTTTGATAAAATTTAACAGTTAAAAATAATGACTTTTCGTTAATTTATTTTTTCAGTGCTGGCTAAAGAAATCTTCTTTCTATAAAAAAAAAAAAAAAAAACAAAAAAGTAAAGATTTCTCCGGAAAGAAAAGAGTAAAAACAACACTTGATTTATTTTGAACCTGAGATTAATATCAGATTTAATCAATTTATATATTCTTTTCACTTTGATAAAGATTTTATTCAAATTTACATTAAAAAAACATACTATCCCTATTGCAGAAAGCTCAACAAAAAAAAAAAAAAAAAAAAGAAAAAAGAATCGCCTAGTGGGTTTTGGGGACTTTACTTTTTGACTGAGAACGTTGCACTATCCATATTTTATAAGGTTATTAGCTGTAATCGTATAATTGAAATTAGATGGAATATGGAAGAGGATTGTTTGAATTTATAGCTGCGGCAAAGATAAATAAATAAAGTTTTCTACAATAGAATTTCTCTAAATTAAATATTTCTTTTTTTATTTATAATTCATTTAAACTGTTAAGAGAGTCCCATGAGGGTAAAGGAGAAAAACCCAATTTTGTTACGCAAAACATTTGGTTTATTATCTCTTTTAAATATAATAATAATAATAATGATACATTTAGGTATAAATTAGTCACGAGTTATTGCCTTGTATACATAATACAGTAAGTTCATCTTCGTTACAATTAGCAATTGTGTCCACCATTTTTAGGAGGATCTGTTTTCAAATATTTCCGATTATAGCAATTTGTGTGTTGGAACACAAATACAAATATACTATCTCGCATAAGTAAATACCCATTTCATACTTCGAGCAAATTTTGAAAAAAAAAAAAAAAAAATAACTTGTGCAAAATATACTTGTCGTGTAACATTTTTTGTTATTTTTAAAAGTACTAGTGTTTCTAATTTTTTTTAATTATTAAATTTAATTAAAATCACACTAAATAAAAAAATATAAAATAAATAAATTTTAATATAAATTTAATGACTAAAAAATAAAAAATACCAGTATTTTTTTAAAAAAATAACAGAAGTTTTTTTTTTTTTTTTTTTTTTTTTTGAAGTTGAATTAGGAATTTTTTTATTATTATCATTTTTTTTAGAAATATAAATTAGAAATATTGCTAAGCAGCGACTTGACAGTTGACACCAGAGTGTAACTTTCCAAATCTTATCCCCAGAACAAACAAGGGCAAGAAAAGAAAGAAGAAAAAAAAAAAAAGAAAGAAAGAAAACCAAGGGCATGCCGCATGTGTTGGCTCATTCAAAAGTCATAAATTGAAGCTAACAATACTCAACCACTACACCACTAACAATTCAACTTTTTAAAATAAAGAAGAAATACATTGATTTTACTTACTAGACTAGATATGCTCATACAAGTTTATCTTCTCCAAATATTTTAGAGTTCCTTTTCGTCAAAACAGCACAATCACATTTAAAATTAGTATTTTATTAATATACCCAGAAATACATCTAATTTAAAGATTTTGCAGTGACAACTTGACATTTTTTATTCTAGTGTAATAATAATTATGCATCATATCATGCGGACACGTCTTAAAGTGTCAAATAAACTCTTTTATTTTTTTCTTAAGAAATAAACTTTTTTTATTAATACTTTTTATCTTTAAATTATGAGCATTGTATCGCTTTGATCGCTTAACTTTTAATTTTAAAAAATTAATCTGTTTAATTCTTTTAACCGCTTTGGTCACTATAATTAAAATTAATAAATAATTTCTAAATTTAACATATATAATTCACACATCTCTGTTACTTATAATTAAAATTTCTACATAATTAATTACATCAAATGCAATATACACTCTTGATTGTTGTTAAAACTCTTAAAAACTTGAATATTTTGCATTTGATAGAGTTATTTTGTAAAAATTTCATTTGATATATAACTATTTCTGAAAAAATATCAGTTAGTGTGGGATTGACACGTGATTATCTCTTAAAAATTTCAAGAAAATTTGCTTAGTACAAGAGATTAAAGATGTTAAACTTAAAGTTTAGAGATTAATTTATTAGAATTAAAGAAGCAAAATGTTAATAATCGAGTTTCGAGTGATTTGTGTTAATATATATTAGCCAAAAAAAAAAACCGTGTCAATATAAATATATGTATTTTAAAAAGTCTTTTCAGAATACTAAATCCTTTTTTTTTTTTTTTTGAACGAATACTAAATCCTGATAAGAACAACATAGAATAATTACTTGGTAATAGTAAATATCCCTTGGTACAAGGTAAAGCCATAGGCTGACACGTGTTAAAAGGCATTTTCTCTCAGGAACAGTGAGAACTAAGATCCTTCTTTCGCACGTGCCACCCGGAGGTGTATCCAATCAGATTCCAACAAATCGGATCTCCCACCGTCACCTGCAGGTGACGTAAACCCTCACCATCAAACCTAACCCACAAGCTTTTTTTAAGGAGGGCATATTCGGAAATTCATGTCCTCTCTTTTGTCCAGAAAAAGACAAAAAGCAGGTCAGCGGCAAGCATGCCAAATACCTTTGCAGCTTTAAATAGCAAAACAAATTAATAAATTCGGAAAAAAAATCATTTACTATTTTTTTTCTCTTTATCTGTAGTCAAATTTACCATTTTAACCATTTCTTACACCCTTTTAATTTCAAAATTTTTCTCACGGACGTGAAATTTTTTCTTAACCAAATTTTATTTATTGGGTTTAGTAAATAATTTAATATTATTTGGTGAAATATTCAAGTTAGGCTTTTTACGTTCTTTTTTTCCAAATCCTTTTCCTTTTATATTTTCAATTCAATTTCTCTTTCCTCTCTCTCTCTCTCTCTCTCTCTCTCTGTTTTTTCAGACAGCTTTGGAAAAACCGGCTACTCGGCTAGTGGTCTTCTTCTTGAAACTACAAATATATAAAAGAGAGAGAAAGAAAAGAAAAGAAAAAGAAAAAAAAATCCCATTTTTCTCGCTTTCATTTTCTCAGGAAACAAACGGTTATTTTTCTTTGTTCTTTTCTTTTTCGTTTAGTTTGTGTTTAGTAGTGTTTGTTGAGCTCGGACACTGTGAAAAGTAAAGCTCAGACAGGTTTAGAGCTATACTGGAGAGTGACAGTCACAGTCACAGGTTATGTTCTTTAAATTTTCTCAGTGGATTATTTCATTTTTGAGTTTTTTTTAGGCTTAAATGTTTAATATCTTTTTAAAACTTCTGTGTTTTATTTTTTTTTTTTTTTTTATTTTTTTAGTTTTAAGTGAGGTTTTGATCTTGATAAACCTGGTAAAAGCTGCGCTTAACCTTTTTTTTTTTTTTTTTTCCTTTTCTTTTCTCTGAAACTTTGTCTTGTTTTTTCCATTGAAAAACTTGGCCTTTCTGTTCTTTATTCTAGAAGGTTGGTATATGTTAAGCAGTTTTGATCTCTAGATTTTTTTTTTCTTATAACAAAATGTTAGCTTTTAAGCATAAGTTATCGAATTTTTAGTTCTCAAGTTTGATTTTTGGTTTAGAGTTCAAATACTTGTAAAAAAGTTGATTACTTCATTTTTTACCCACAAAGAGACCTCCTTTTCCCCCCTAGGTTATATCATGTTGATAGCATGTTTGGGCTAATTCAAAATAACAGTGTTTTATGACTTATGAAATTCTACTTTGTGATATTATTACTAGAACATTTTGATTTTTGTATCTGGGTTAGCTTGCTTTGATCTTCTATGGTTAAAAAGGATGTGAAAAGCAGATTGCTTTCGCAGAAAGCCTTTTGCCTTTCAAGGCTTATAAATCATTATTCTGTTACTTCCATGTTATCTAAATCTTTTGTTTTTGGGTGTTTTGTTGTTTTTAATGTTGCAGATGCTAGTTGCTGTGTTTTTTTTGTGAAGTTGTTGGTTTGTTTTATGTATGGACTCAAGAGAAGGTATTAGTTCAGGAGTGACAGTGATAGGAGCTGAGGCTCCATCGGCTTATCATGTGGCTCCCAGGATGGAAAACCCGGGCCAGCCTGCCGGAGGTGATCCGATTACTCCCTCTCCGGTGAGTGCAGGATTGGCTGCAAACACTGGGAAGAAGAAAAGGGGTAGGCCCAGGAAGTATGGACCAGATGGTACGGTCACCATGGCATTATCTCCAATGCCCATCTCGTCTTCTGCTCCGCCATCGGGTGAATTCTCATCCGGTAAGCGGGGGAAGGCGCGGTCAGGCGGCTCCGAGTATAAGCAGCATAAGAAAGTTGGGTTGGATCATTTCAGTGGTAGGTTTTTTAGTTTATTTACTAACTCACATTTAATAGCAAGTTGTTGAGCTTTTAGAATGACGTGTGTTTGTTTATAGCAGAAAATTGATCTTCTAGATATGCTTACTATGATTGTGATTTGAAATGTATGATTGTTTTCGTTTGGGATGAACATTTATAGCTTGTTTCTATTTTATAAATACTGACTATATTCTTCCCCTTTCTTTTCGCGCCCTTGGATATCTAAACTAGGATTTGGATTATTTGAAAAATTCCAAATGCTATCTTTGCAATATTCTTTAAAGGAAGTAACCTTATCAAACTTTATGCGGGACATTGTTAGGAAACACTTTTATACTTATTTGGAACTAGAATACTGGTGTTCTGAATTAGTATCGTGCTTTTCTTGGATTGGTTAAGAGTAGGAAATATTCCTAATGTGGCCAAGGGTTTTCTTACCTCTTGCCTTTTCCGAAGGTTCCGAAAACTAGATGTTCTTAGATTCAAAACTGAATGAACCCTGATACTGTTGGTAATTCCTTTTAGGCAGAAACTTGATAATGAGGTATGTCGCACCGTGATTGATCAATCTTACTTGGACTTAGATGAGATTGATATCAGCGTCGTGCTCTTATGTTTTGCGTGGATTCTTCTAAATATTTAAGAAGATTCTAAATATTACTGTCCGCACATGCCAGAATCGACCATCTTTCCACTTCTAGTTCAATGCATACTAGGCACAGTATCTTTTAATATTTCTATCAGGCATACTTAGCAGTTGGCAGTCGGGTTGTAAGAAGTTTATTTCAGATCAAATGCCATGGTCTCATGCACTGATGAAACCTAGATAGACCAAGCATATACTCGTAACTCAAATAACGCTCCGTAGTTTACCCCTTGATTTGCATAGCAAAACTTCTTTTTGTTCATTGTGTCAAGTTAGCTTTATCCTTGTTCATTAGTAGCTTTGTTGAAGAACAAACCTGATATGTTGTCGTTGTTGTGTAAAATTCTCCTGCTCAAGTATCATACAGGCTTATTTTGGCATGTTATTCTGAAAGATTATGGCGCTAAGCACACCCCCGTTCTTTGTTTTGTAGGTGAATGGAATTCATGCTCTCTTGGTACAAATTTTATGCCCCATATCATCACTGTCAATGCTGGCGAGGTATTTACAATTAGAAGAGATAATGAAATTAGTCATTTACCAGATATTTAATGTGTTTCATGATTTTATCAATATCTAAGATACTGGCAAAAAATTGCTCCCCAGTTGCTACTTAAAACAATTTTTGAATAAGGAATATTATCTAACATAGTTTCTAATTTATTTCCCTGTATTCTATATCCAATGGTAGAAAGGTATTTTTTCATATTGTTTTCCGTCCTATAATGGCTTTGCTTTCCACGTTTTGTGTTGTTGCTGATTTTATCATTTTTAGTTCTGATTCTTGTTTTGTTAATAGGATGTCACGATGAAGGTGATATCATTTTCTCAACAAGGACCTCGAGCTATTTGTATCCTCTCTGCCAATGGATTAATTTCTAATGTTACACTGCGCCAACATGATTCTTCCGGCGGTACTTTAACATATGAGGTATTGTAATATTCCTCCTGTTTGAAGATGTCTTGTTTTGAGTAATTCCTAAGACTTTATAATAGTTAAATGCAGTTATAGACTGTTTGTTGCGTCTCTCTAAAAAATGTATCTGCATGCATGGCTAGCTCTTGAAAGACGACGTGTAGCCACATTGGTCACTCGGCGATATGTGTGTGCACTCGCTGGGTTTCATGCAAGTTGATATTACACTTACACTGATGTCTGCATGCAAGTGTATATCCTCGCTGTATTGCTTGGTAATAGCAAAAGTATTTTGATCTCTTATAGGAAATTATGATTGTATATAGTTATTTCAAGTAACCGATGATAACAATAATGCAAACGAAGGAACTTTTGTGCCAAAATTTACGTGGAACTTGGTCAAAGTGTTTTTCTTACTGTTTTCTTCTTGATTAGTATTTCGGATTGCTCCACCCCGATCCTAACAATATTTAAACTTAAATATAAACCTAGTGGAAGCCGCACGTCTGTTACCAATTGAATGAAAGGTGTTTGAATTATGGCCTCATAATTTGTAGAGACTGCTATGAAATTCAAAAGTAAATTTTCTGATGTGGTAACCTTGTATTTTGTTGTTGGATCCACGGGTTGTTGATGTAAATGAAAAACAGTCTTAGGTTGTGCTGTTAAATATGGGCTGGCCCATGTTGGGATAATCTCTATTGGATGTATTTGTGTCACCAACTATTCCTCTTGTAGGGTCGTTTTGAGATACTGTCCTTATCTGGGTCATTCATGCCTACCGAGACTCAAGGAACAAGGAGCAGGCAAGGTGGGATGAGTGTCTCACTTGCAAGCCCTGATGGTCGTGTCGTTGGTGGAGGTGTTGCTGGACTCCTGGTAGCCGCTAGTCCTGTGCAGGTAAATTATTTTCGGTTTTCAAGTTCCTAGGCATATTGCTCGCTAACCCTAAAGTGAAGTAGCAAGAGCTCGGAACATGAATGAATAAAAGAGCACAAATTAACAGTAACCTTGGAAATGGCTAAATTTACTCTCAACTCGGCATCCTCTTAACTTGGCATTGAACTAAAGAAAAAAAGAGGTTATAATCTAGAGAGATTTAGTCTGACACTTTCTATCTCTGAGAATATCAGGTTGTGGTAGGCAGTTTTTTACCCAGCAACCAGCAAGAACCGAAGCCGAAGAAGTTGAGAACTGAGCACATGACTGTAACCCAGGGCATCTCCATGGTGCCTCCAGTTACTGAAAAAGATCAGGATGGCATGAGTCATGGGCATGGACACCAAAACTCTGGTGCCCCGAGACCAAATCTTGCATCTTCCGCTCCGTTCCAGAGAGAAAACTGGCCCGCCATGAATTCCATGCAGGATTCCAGAAACACCGCGACGGATATTAACATTTCTTTGCCTGGAGGTTAAAATTTGACGGATGGCCTCAAGCAGCGCAAACCAGTTTGCTGACCCACATTATTGATCCCCTGATATTATTCTGCACCAAGTCCTGCGCCTTTTTATTTTATTTTATTTTTTTTAATATAAATTCGTCTTGGAACTTATTGAGCAGCTCCACACGTTGAAATATGAGGCATTAGTTTCTCAACAACTAGCTAGGTTTATACCTTTTATAATCTAGTAGGACACGTCTGATTTGTAGGCTCATTTAGTAGGTTAATTTCTTAGCAGTTTATAAGCAGGATTTATGGATGTAATGACATTTTCCTTTTCTATTTATGACTCAGTTTATTGCCTATTGCTGAAGGTTTTCCAAAACTTTAATCTGTTCATGACTACAACAAGCTGTTTTTTACCTTAACTTTTATCAGAAAGTTTGAGCCGAAAGTTCGGGATTGTTTAGTACCGAACTTGTCATGTTTTCAAACGGTAGTTTCTTTGCATGGAATTTTAGAAACATGCATAACAGGAAATGGGCATCTCAGCAGCAAGTGTTTAATTATTTTCCAAATGATATTTGTTGTTTTTTCAAGTATAAAATTATTGTTAAGACTGAACTTGCACTTGTTTGAAAGCTACTTTTGAAACAACGGAATTGGACGGCTGATAAGAGTTTTGGGCACATGGGTCTTCCTTGAAATTACTCGGAAGCTGTCTTTTCCTGACAGGTCTTTTAATGCAACTTTGAAGATAGTGTCGGTATCAGTTTTATCACACTAAGATAGGGTTATTGACATTATAATCCTTAAACTTTTAACACAATGATATTTTTGGAGACCTTTAAAAAGGAGATTCAGTCTTTAATTTAAATTATAATTTGTGATTTGTTATAATTTTTTTTATAAAAAATATACGTAAATTAAAAGTAATTTTAACATTATAGTCTCTTAACTTTTAAGATCTGTTTATGTCACGCCTCCCAAACGGGTTGGGTGACGTGGAGTTTGATTAAAGATTAATAAGGTAAATTTTTAATCGGGTTTCACACTTAATTGTATTAAAATATAAATAAATTACATAATCCAAAGTCTCTGACACACATGGACTCTACCCCACAGGACATACAGTGCAGTATCGTACATACATGCTCATGTAAATAATCATTACAACAGACATCAGCCACAGTCTAGGAGCGGTGCACAGTCTAGTAAATCCAAATATTAAATGAGTTTATAAAATTTCTCAATTCCTTACACTTTATAACAGAGGATGAGCACAATCCTCACTTGATCGATCCGTAGCACAACTCAGCTACTCCGTAACAAATATCCAGCTACTGCGCATCGCTCTAGACTGTGGCTGATGTCTGTTATAATGATTATTTACATAAGCATGTATGTACGATACTGTATGTCCTGTGGGGTGGAGCCCTGTGTGTCAGAGGCTCCTGGATTATGTAATTTATCTATATTTTAATGTAATTAAGTATGGGACCTGATTGAGAATTTACCTTATTAATCCCTAATCGAGCTCTACGTCACTCACCCCGTTTGGGGGGCGTGACAGTTTATTTTATGTATTTAAACTTAAATTATTAATTCTATTATAATATTTTTCTTTTATAAAAATTTAAATTTTAAACGTAAAAATTAAGAATTATGATTTAAATATACATTCTAAATGAGCTCTTTAATCTTGTAATTAGACTTTAGCCTCTAAACTTTCAAAAATTTTTTTTTTTAAGTTTTGATTCTTGAAAGTAAAATTGACAGACGATTTAAATATTTTATTGCATAATAACTGGATTTTTTTTTTTTACATAAATAATTACAATAACTGTGTAATATTATAGTTTTCAACAAATTTTTTTAAGAGAGTTTTTAGAAATCGTTTGTTAATTTTACTTTTAGGGACTAAAACTAAAAAAAAAAAAAAAAAAAAAAAAAAAAAGAGACTAATATATCAAAACTAAAAGTTTAGGAACAAGCTCAAAATTTAGGGACTAAAAATACTAATTAGCCCAGAAAAATATTAAAACGCTTTATCACTAGGAATAATTAACTCATAAAGATGACTTTGAATCTGCTACGTGGTTACTATCAACATTATAAAATAATATTTTTTTATGTTAATTATAAAACAATAATTTTTTTTATGTTAATTATAAAACAAAAATTTTTTTTTTGATAGAAAATGAATCAATAAAATAATGAAATCTGAACTTTATGATAATAGTGATAATCTTTTCTGGTGAAATTAATAGTCATCATCTTACACAGGTGAGATAATGCATTCAACTAGATTATTTTCTTCTTGGTATGGCTAGGCCATACACGCAACGTTATTGTTTCTTGGCCGAAACCTTAAGAACTAATTTTCTAGCATGGTAAGGAAAAATAATGTCAACAGATACAGCTCTAAATTTCAGATTTTCATCAAATTCCATAAAATTTTTAATACTTGTTTTATGTACTACAATAATAATAATAATAATAATAATAATAATAATAATAATAATAATAATAATAATAATAATAATAATAATAAAATAAATAAAAAAATAAATAATGAAAAGACGAATATTTAAGAAAGACTTGAACCAAACCAAACCTAAGTCAAATGGGTTTTAGTTTGCATTTGGTATAAGGGTCTAGAACCGGAACTATAATTCTGGTTTAAATCTTTATTTGTTTACAAAAAATAAAAAAATTTCTTGAAAATCAGTGTTTATTTTAAATCAGAACCACCCTAAAAAATAAAACCCCCTATTGATTTTAGATAGTTCAAATCTCTGGTTCTGATTTGGGTTCTAAAATTATAATTTGGACCCAAAGTTCAAACCATAAATCATGATTCTAGTTCTAAAACTAAAATCACTCTAATTTAAACTCTCATACCAAACGCTACTTATTTCATTCCGTGTTTCTATATTCCTTCAAGACTACTTTGCTTCTTATTTTTAATTATTTTTTGGCTGGAAATTACCTAAAAGATGTCTAGATATGATTGGATTTTGAATAACATTTTGTCATCTTTTAATCCTCTTATGACCTATATATTCATGAGATCTCTTACGATAAGTAATCCCATGTTAGCTAAGTCTACGACTTGTTCAAAGTACTCTATTAAAATCTCTTGTTTATTAATATAGCTTTATTTTTCTATATATTTTCGTAGATTTAATCTCTTTCGTATGATGCACAAGCTAAGAAACTTCCAAGTAGTTTATAGCGAATTTGACTCGTAATAAGAACTAACCTAAAGATCTCTACAGAATGACATCTTTATACATACATATGTATACGCATATATACAAATATAATTATGTACATTATCCTTCCAGAAGTAGACTTTCTGTAACTTTCCTACAAACTTTCCTCACGGTATTTAACAAGAAATTAGAATTTAACTATAAAAACATGAAAATCCCAAAAAAGTTTCCCAGAAAATCAAGACCAAAAAATATGAAGTATCAGTTCCTGCAATCTATATTTCTTATTTTGAATCTCCTTTTAGTCTTCTTAATCTCCTTCTCTTTGTCTTTCTCAGTCTATAAACACCAAAATAATCTCTTCCTCTCCACCTATGAGTTCATCGTCGTCGTCAAATCCAGTCGTGTCGTGGCATTTTTCATCTTCAACGCAATTGTTATCGCGATCTTCTTCGGAAGTTTCAAGCCTTTTAGAGACTATGATCATTATTCTTACATTCCTGTCTCAACTTGCGCGAATTATCAAGCTGATCATGATCATCACCGCGACGTAAAAGAAGAAGCAAATGGACATGACTATGAAGACGACGGCGATGATTTTAGCAGCGACGATGATATTTTGTATATTGGTAATATTTCTGATCTTGGTTATGATGAAGATAACGATGACGACGACGGTAATGACGACGATGACAGTAGTGATGAAGATTATGGTTATGATGATCAAGAAAAATATATTGACTTGCAGAGAAGAAGTGAAGACTTCATAGAAAAAAACAACAAGAGGTGGATAGAGGAATTGAGAAGTGAGAGGTTTCTTTGCATAGCAGCTGCGACAGAGATTCTAACATCAAGCTCTAGCTAGCTATATTATTGGCCAAGTTAATATACTGCATGAAAGGGTTTTGGTTATAATAATGGCCTTTGTTTTGTGTATGTGTATTTGTGGATCTTTATGTTTTTAATTTTGTTTTTTTTTGTTCTCCCCTTCTTCAAAAGTTTTTATTAGTGTTGTAGGATGGGGTGAATTGGAGTTTGATATGGTCTTGATGGTTGTATTTTTTTTTTCAAGGACACTGTTAGGACTCATACTTATAATGTAAGTGCAATATGTGTGATTTTTCATAATTTTAGTGGTGTATTCAATTAGTTAGTTTACTTTTTTTTTTTTTTTTTTTTTTTTTTTGTGGTCTTCAATTTTCATTGGAAAAAAAAAGTATTTCATGTTGTGCAAGCTTTGCATAAGAAAGAAGAATAATTCAAACGACGACTTTCAATTTCAATTATTCACAAAGAAGTTGCGGAGCAAATAGAATTCAAGTAATCTATATTTTTTTTGATATATTTATTTTTTAAAGTTTCTCTCTTTGTCTTTCTCAGTCTATAAACACCAAAAATCATCTTCCCTCTCCAAGTGATGGAGTTCATCGTTCGTCGTCAAATCCAGTCGTGTGTTTGGTTCATTTTTCATCTTCAAAATTCAATTGTTATCGCGATCTTCTTTGGAAGTTTCAAGCCTTTTGAGAATTAAAAATTATTTTTTTTCCTGAATAATAAAATAATAATTATCAATTTTATTATTATTATTACCGCGACGTAAAAGAATAATTAAATGGACATGATAATATTATAATTATAATATTAATTTTATAATTATAATAATTATATATAATAATAATATTGGTATTATTATTATCTTGGTTATGATAATAATAATAATAATAACGACGGTAATAACGATTATAATTATTATAATAAAGATTATAATAATAGTGATCATAATTAAAATTATATATATATTATAATTATAATTATAATTATAATTATAATTAAAACAACAAGAATTGGATTATTATTATAATTATAATTTTATTTGCATATTAATTATTATTACATAATTATAATTATCAAGCTATAATAATAATAATTATTATTATAATTATAATATAATAATATTATTAAAGGGTTATTATATAATAATAATTATTTTTAATATTATAATTATAATAATTATGTTTTAATTTTAATTTTTTTTTATTATTAATATTATTATTAAGTTTTTATAATTATTGTAATTATAATAATTATAATTAGTTTTATTATGGTCTTGATGGTTGTAATTTTTTTTATTATAATTATAATACTCATATTTATAATGTAATTAATAATATGTGTGATTTTTCATAATTTTAGTGGTGTATTCAATTATTATTATTATTATTTTTTTTTTTTTTTTTTTTTTGTGGTCTTCAATTTTCATTTTTGAAAAAAGTATTTCATGTTGTGCAAGCTTTGGGATTAGGATTAGAAAAAAAGAATAATTCAAACCCACGACTTTCAATTTCAATTATTCAAAAAGTCTAATAATTGTACCAAACGTGATAAGATTCAAGTAAGAGATTTTTATATATATATATATACCAAAGTTTCTCTAATAGGACTAAAAAAAAAAAAACATTTTAAATTTGTATTAAAAATCATTTATCGTACATATTTTTTAATCTAATATAATTTTAATTAAATTTAACAAGTAAAATTTAATCCTATCAATAAAAAGACCTATTAAAAAAAGTTTTTTGACCATGGAAAATAGCCTTTGATTATTTTCTAGGGTACTGTTCTAACTGCGGCGTGCGTGATGAATTCACTCCACTTGCTCCAATTTTCTTCCACAACGGCACAACCAGCGACCACAGACAAGACAGTATTAATCACCAACAAGAGAATTGAGCACTAAATTTTATAGGTACTGCATTTGTCTCAAATTGTGGAACTATTTGCATGGCCAATTAGTACCATCAATTCCACGCGGCAAATATAGCTTAGAGATCTATTACTTCGTAACTATTATTAATATTCTTCGTCAAAGAATCTAACTTGTAGAATATTGTGTACCAACATATCATGGAGTGATGCCGATCTACACATTTGCACTGCCTCTTTCTTTCTTTTTTCTATCTGTTTTTCACAAAAATTCTAATAAAAGATGTTAAAGGCCCGTTTAGTTCGCTGATTCAAAATTTTAATTCGAGTGGATATATAACTTTATGTGAGAACTTTTTATTGTAACAAAAAGTTAAATGTGACTGTTTTTAAAAACTTTTTACCTTAATAAAACTTGAATTTTAAATTTGAATCGATAAAATAAACGGGACCTAAGTGAGACTAACATAAAATACAAGTGAGAAATTTTAAAATTCGCGGGGGTCAAATTAAAAATGACCATAAAAATCAAACACATATGAGAAGTCAATTTTTTATTTTCTAATTTTATTATTAATTACTATTATTGTGTTTTTATTATTGTAAACATGGAACTTCATAAGAGCTTGATACAATGGACATAAAATTGTTTTTGTCTTTTTTCTTTTTTTTCTTTTTTTTTTTCTTTTCCTTGAGGAGAATGAACATCAAATAGTTTGTCAATCTCAAATGTTACATAATGTGATAGGAAACTTGTAAAAATCTAGTTATCCGTTTAGTTCGCTGATTCGAGTTTTTAATTTGAGTTGAGATGTGATTTTATGTGAGAGCTTTTTACTGTAGCAAAAAAGTTAGATGTGATTGTTTGTGAGAGCTTTTTACTGTAGCAAAACTCAAATTCTAAACTCGAATTAACGGGGCCTTAAATATCGAGCTTTCACGAAACCTTTTTATGAAAGATAGTTACGCTCTATGCCACGTGTTTTTCACATGGATTGACATTTGTCAAAGCATGTTAAACCATTTCATTGACACACTGCCAACTGAAGTTAAACCCGGTAAGACCATTTTGTCCCCGTTGATTAATCTGTTATCCCCTTTCAAAGAACATAAATATCTCTGATGAATCATGATGCAGGAGATTATCTATCCTTGATGTTTTAGTGTCGTTTGTCATAATTCCCAAAATACTCTGTCGTTGCCTTTAGTTGATGGTCGTTTATGATATAGTTGTTTCCTTGTACTGTGCGTTTTGCTGCTAGTTTCCCTAAGTACCCTTGATTGACTATCGACCCTGGTTGTTGCTCCTAAGGTATAAAGGTTTGTTATTGAGGCTGTTAACGCAGCTTGGGACTTTTGGTGAATCACATTGAGCTTAGGCTCCTCTTCCATTTCTGTTGAATAGCTTCTTGGATTAGAGCGTGTTTCTTTTCCAAATTGTTTCTCGGATTTGTCTGAGAAAGCACCTCCGATCGGCTCCTAGGCCATCTGAGTTCTCATCCTTTCGTCAAACCTCTCTCGCAGCCTCTCACTCCGCCTCTCTTGCCAGCTCCGTCTGTCTCGTTTTCCGTTCCTTCTCGCCGAGTGCCTAGAGGTTGCGCCGCCATGAGAAGATCTACATCTCCGATGCAGTGAAACCAAAGGAAGAGTGCGGGGGAGATCCAGACGGAGATTGCTACAACATCGCGATTGGTTTGTACAGCTCTTCGCCATTTGACCAACTCCGATTAGATCTCTCGCATTGTCCGCCGCTAACAATGGTTTCCAGCAATACGAGCCAATAACTTGTGGTTACTGTTACATGACTTGGTGGTTACCAGTCGGTAACCGGTATCATAGTGGATATCAATTCGTATCTCGATCAGATACCAGTTTGACAGTGGATACTGGTTAGTATTACGGCGACCATCGCCGATGCGAGAAATTTGGTCCCTGACGTGATTGATCGTATTTGGTTTAGAGAAATTTGGTCGCCGCCGACTTGGTCCGAAGAAATTTAGGTGGTTGTTTGTTCTAATCTGAGATATTTTGTGAGTAATATTAGTAGGGGTAGAATTGGCAATAAGTGACATGGATTTTTTATTTTTTTATTTTTTCTTTTTTGCTGGTAGAAGTTGATCTCTGCTTGAACTTTGTAGAAGTTGTCTATAAGGCCATTTTTATGAGGACCGGCCCTGCTCAAGAATCCAAGATTTGTTTTTGTTTTCGTTTTTTTTTTTTTTTTTTTTTTTTTTTCATAGAATTACCTTTTTCGGCTTGAAAATAATTTGATTGAGAAACGTGCAAAAATTAAAAAAAAAAAAACCAAAAAAGGACAAAAGAACAAAGCAATTTCTCACGAGAAAAAGAAAGAAAGAAAGAAAGAAAATAATATTTTGAGAGACATTAATGAATTATTTTTATATTAAAAATAATCTCTTAATAAAATTACTAAACACATTTTTAAAAATAATTTATATAAAAAATTAAAAACGTTTTTATTTTTATACAAAAAATAAAATTATTTTAAAATAAGTTCTAAACGCACCTATTATTTTAGACGAAAGTTATATAATTAGATAGGACTGCTCATTGCCACCTACTTCTACAGTTCTACTACATTAGCTCCCACAAGATGAAAAAGAAAACTGAAGTTATGAATCAAATGGAGGAATCCAAAACACAAATGTGGATGATAAAATATGGTGTCAACTGATTAATGTAATCTGACAGATTAGGCGTCAAAATAAGGCCTAAATTTACCCAAACTCTGATTCGCATCGCGAGATTTCCTGTTCACCTGGCATAAGGATAAAGGAGTAAGCGAGATTAGACAGGAAAAGACCTTGCAGCAGTAATGGGGTGTCAATGGTGCCGGCTGGATAACTCACATTAGAGGGTTCTCACATTGTGATTCTTAATGAAGAATCCTAGAAAGTATTGAGTACCGCCTACTAATAGAAAGTAGGTTTCATATCATGAGCCCATTAATATATTGGGCATCAATGGTGCCGGTCGGATAACTCACAAGAAGGGCCCCACATTGTGAATCTTGACGAAGAATGTTAGGAAGCATAGGTAGTGTTGAGCACCACATACTAATAGAAAGTAGTTCCACTCACCTTCTATTAGTTGTGGTGTTTAGCACTGGTAATGTCCCTAAGCATTTTTCATTCCGCACACCAATATTGTCCTCTTATAACTTTTCATAACTAGTACCAAGACTACATGAAGAGAACAAGGACAGCTTAAACATGAAAGGCATTTGCTGTATGGATTTTCTGTATTATTGAGCAATCTTGAAGAAGTATAAACTTACAGTGAGCATACTTCAAAATAGCAAGAGGGCCTGATCATTAATCATCTTCGTCTCCGAGAGTAAAAAGCAACCTGAAATATCCATGCTCATAAAATGAGTAAACAGTTTCTGCTAAAAGAGCCAGCAGAAGGGCTTTCTGAGAGCATTAAAGGTTCGTTAGCGTAATACCAAAAAAGAGAGATGATGAATACGATAATAAGATAGCCCATCTTGAAGAAGCGTTTATTTTTCTCCTGGTTCAGCTGGCTATAGATCTCAGTAACATCTACCAGGTGCTTTCCCTGCATGTACCTGACAATGGAGACCCAATCACGTCATATTTGCGGCCAATTGTTCTGAACATAGCACCTAAGGATGACGACTATTAATTTCTCCAATTATGCATTTTCTGTTCATCAATCATCTTAAACTTTGACAAAAAAGGGGGGGAAAAAAAAACCTCAAGCACTCAGCGACATACTAATTAGAGAGTTGGTTTTTAATTTTAATACTGTGTGTTTCGATAAAAGATGAAGAGGACTCAATAGTTAACAACATATCAAATAGACACAACCTTTTGCCTAGCTGTATTTTCCTATAACAAAGTCACTCATGGCAGAAAGCTAGAGTCAACCAAATGCAACAGTTAAATGTACTAGATCTCACATGTAAAAGTAGCACGATCTGATGTATGCGACAATACAACATAAGTTGTTTTATTGACTCATGGTCTCGTAAAAGGTCCATTTGCCAATGGGAAAAATTGATGTGAAACAAGGAAGATGGCTAGGGTCGGTTCTTGCATAAGATTTATTCAAAGAATATGTCGTTTAGTTTTGCCGAACAAAATGTAGATGGTTCAAAAAGAAACTTACTGTCTCACGTTATAATATAGGTACGGAAGGGACAACAAAAACGCAACCCAATGTCCCGTTACAAGAAGAATGAAGCATAAAACCGCTTGAGTTATAAACTCCGGCAATACAACCCTGTTTATCCTCGATGCTGAATCGTACGGGTTGATATAATCATACTCTAGGTCGACCAAGCACACAAGCTGCAGTAAACACATTCAAGAGTCAGCTTACAAAGATAGTTTCGACATATGTTTGAGAAACACCGAAATATTTTTTTTGTCCATGCCTGACCTAAATTTCTCATGGAACGCAAAATACTGGCTCTACTTCTGTAACTTTGCAGTTTTTGTTTCCTATGAACACTTTCTTTTCATCTCCGCTAGCGTCCCCACTCTTCTATCTCAAACTCTCCCAAAAAACCATTCCCTCTTAAACGTCTTTCCCGTTCTTTTCACAACTCGAATTACGATTCAAACTTTTTTCTACAGTATTTTCTCTCACAAAAATTCAAATTCGGCTTTTTTTACTACAATGTTTTCTCTCACATAAATTCACTTCTCAACTCAAGTTCTTTATCTCAAATTGTGAAAAGAACGGGAAAAGATCTCACATTCCAAAACTTAATTCCAATGATAATTATCACTCTACTTGAATGCGGGCACTTAAGAATAGAAAAAGGCACAAATTAGCAAATAAAAACATAAATAGCCATAATTGGCTCTTGCTTGATACCATACAATTTTCAGATTTGCACAGCAATAACATAACAATCAGTATTTATCAAATTCATTGAAAAAAAAAAGTGTCTTGATTGAATTATAGTACTTCCTCATAAAGTTTTCAATAGGATTAGTTTTCAACAGATTTCATCAGTTATCAATAAACCCCATTTAATTTATCATTAAGCCCACTAATTTTCTATGCCAAATTAAAGTTCATATAAAAGAAGCATCAAAGTTTCAAACTTTAAAAGAACGTGTCCTATAATCAGGCGAAAATCACAGAGTTAAAATAATTTTTATTTTTAAAAGAACAAACACGCATATAGCAGGAGAAAAAAATTAATAAAATACAATCAATAGGGTCATAAATTGTGAATCAAGCGCTGCAGCTAAATGAAAAAAAAAAAAAAAAAAAAAAAACTGAATCTGAAATAATGAAATTTACAAAATAACTAGTGCGAACATTACAATCCAAAATCACAAAAAAGAAGGAAAACCTGAAAACCGAGAATCAAGAGAAGAGCTAAGATGAAGAAGAAGGAGAGAAGCCACGTCCATAGGGCCCACATGGCTTTTTCCCGTGCGATCGTCGGCGAAGGGAAGCGACCGAGTGTTGTTGGGTTTATTATTATCCGTGTTCTGTTCTGCTCTTCGCTGACTTTTTTGACTCATGCGTTTTATGTTTCCCCTATTAAACATAAAATTGCAATTGGCTTTTAGAGTTCAGAGACGTTTGTAAATTAAAATTATGAGATTATAATTATTTTTAATTTAAATATATTTTTTATAAAAAAAATATTAAAATAAATTATAAATTATAATTTAAATTCTCTAATTAAACATTTGTAATTTTGACTACTTCAGCTCTTTTAAATATGATAACTAATATGTTCAGTTGTACATGAGTTGACTAATTTATTATTTTTTTTATTTTTTTATTTTAAGGGTATAGTTTGTTTTGTGTTGTATTAGCTTTCTTTTGAATCTCATAAATAGTCTTTAATTTCATCCCTAATCTTATTTTAGTTTACTATTTTTAAAAAATCTTAGCCCCTGTTTGATTCGTTAGTTTGAACTTTTTTATTTGAACTTTTTTATTTGAACAAAAAAATTCAAATTGTATAGTTTAAATTGTAATTTGAATCGACATTTGGATATGTAGTTAAAATTTTAATTTGAACAGGAAATAAAATTCAAATTTGTATTTAGTAGGTGTAAAAAGCAGAGAGAGTGTGCACTTTTTACTGTTTAAAAATAGTTTGAACAGTTAAATTTGAGAGGGAGCTAAACTCTAAGTTGGGCTGTTTAACTCAGTTCAAACGGAAAATATAATTCAAATTGCATACTTATCAAATGTTAGTTTAAACTGTGCTCACTATTCAAACTGAGTTGAATTGAACTAAACTAGTGAAACAAACATGGGCGTAATTTGATCCTTGATGTATTAGTTTGTTTTAATTTGAGTCATTCCTGCTTATAGAATAAAGAATATGCATTTTTAATTCTGACACTATATTAACTGAATATCATTCATATTTTATTTTATTTTTAACAGATGATAAAGATTAAAATTAAAACAAACTAAAATATTATTTGTCAAGTTTAAAACGTTATAAAAGTTAGAGAGTAATGTAGTATTGATAGGAAAATTCAAAGATAAAATATGAACAAAAACTTATTATTAGGATATAATCATAAAAAAAATCAGATTTTATTTAGGTTTTACAGGGATTAAGAAATTGCCCTATAAATAGCACACAGCTATGAGCGATTAGATTCTAAATATTTGTAACTTTCTCATGTGATTATGATGTAATTCAATGATTTAAAATTGAATTTCTCAGTGTATAAAATTCTATAAAATAAAAATAAAAACTGTGCTACATGTTAGGTATGTAAAAGTGGGATCGAAATCTAGTAATTTTTCTAATATTTTAAAAATAGTAAAATTACATAATATTTTTCACATTTTAGGCTATAAAAATACTTTATTTGGTCAAAATTTTAATTTTTATTGTTAAAAAAATTTTAAAAAAATTAATTTCAATTGGTAAGAATTTTTTTTAATAGAATATTTAGCTAGTCAATGCCTTATATTAACAATGGGCTTTGACGTTTCAGCCCAATAAATTACCAATTAGGCCACAGAATGATCCAATCCGATAGAACATCTGCACGAAGAAGCCCACTTAGGGAACGACGCCGTTATGAGGTCTTGTTCTTCTTTTCTTGAAGGGGAAGACAGTCCAAGATCTGATAAACGAAGCTCCAATTTCACTTTTGCTTGACGCCCTAATCTCACCCAGAAAAGCTCTCTTCCTCACATAGCTCTGCGTTTCGCCTGACCAAACGACGATTCACCATGACCAAGCAGCAAGCTAACTGGTCTCCTTACGACAACAATGGCGGGTAATTCCTTTCCTTCTTGCTCTGCTTAAACATGCACTTTGTTTTGTTTCATTTTTCTACCTTTTTTTTTGTTCTCCTTTTTTGGGGTCCTGAAACTAGAAAAATTTTGCAACTATCGTAGATCCTGTGTGGCAATCGCCGGAGCCGATTACTGCGTGATCGCTGCCGATACTCGGATGTCGACCGGTTACAATATTCTCACTCGTGACTACTCCAAAATCTGCAAACTGTACGCCTTTTCCTATAAATTTCCCATTTTTTCCTTTCTTATTTGGTTGAGATTTTAGTCTCGAGCAAATTTTCACTCGGATTGTAGGTTTCTCTTTCTGCTTATTATTATTATTTTTTATAAAAAAACAAAAAAAAAAAATTCGGGTTTACTTTTGGGTCTCATGATAAACTGGTGGATTTGGTTATATCCCATTTTGCGTTTCAGTGATATGTAAAATGGGTATTTGAACAGTTGCTCTAAAGTAAATAGATTTAAAAATGCATTTAGCTGATCGGTTATTGTAGAAATGCTAAATTTTTGGAGCTTTAGAAAGTTGAAAAAGAGTTATTTGACTATATCTATATTTTACTTGCTCAAAGTTCCACTGGACTATGGTAGCAGTAAGCTTAATAGTCACATATGATAAGCCCAATTGCCATGTTAAATAGCAACATATTTAGCGATAAATGAGCATAAAATGAATCTGCTTCCTTTTATGCGTTGCTTGAATCTGGATGATTTTGAATGTTGTAATATTGGTGTTATTTTGGCAGACTATTTCATAGAGATGGGAATAGGCCTTAGATGTTTATCGAGCGCCTTGATGTTGAGTTTGCGTCTTGTATTTTTGTAACTTGTTTTAATCTTGCAGAGCTGACAAATGTGTAATGGCTTCATCTGGTTTTCAAGCTGATGTAAGAGCTCTACAGAAGCAATTGGCAGCTAGACACTTGGTAAGGCTTCTAATACCTAAACAAATTAGTTTGTACTTTGTGATATCTGAACGCTTTACATATTTCCTTTCATCTCCATTAACTGTTATCATATTTCGTCAGATTTATCAGCACCAGCACAACAAGCAAATGAGCTGCCCTGCAATGGCTCAATTACTCTCGAATACCCTTTATTACAAGCGTTTCTTCCCCTACTATGCCTTCAATGTTTTAGGGGGTCTTGATAATGAAGGTAATCCTTTCTTTGATACTCTTGAGTACTCCAGATGGACAACCTTCCTATGTGTTAATAACTAATAAAATTTCCTAATTCCACTAGGCAAGGGTTGTGTCTTCACATATGATGCCGTTGGGTCCTATGAGAAGGTCGGATATAGCGCTCAAGGTTCTGGTTCCACGCTTATCATGCCTGTTCTGGATAAGCAACTAAAGTCTCCCAGCCCTCTCCTATTGCCTGCTCAGGTATTCTCTTGAATACATGTCTAGTGTGAGCGTGTGTTCACTAATTATGCCTCTCTAATTTACAATCTTTAATGTTGTAGGATGCTGTTACACCACTTTCTGAAGCAGATGCGATTGACTTGGTGAAAACTGTCTTTGTAGCTGCCACTGAGAGGGACATATACACTGTAAGTTTCATTGCTTTTATAGTCCTATCTGCATCTCCCTTTTAACGAGGAAGCGTGTCAAAACCTTGATGGTAATTTGTCATGGTGCAGGGAGACAAAGTTGAAATTGTCGTCCTAAATGCCGACGGCATACGACACGAATACATGGATCTCAGGAAAGATTAATTGTCTACATAGAATTGCATGGTATCCTCGAATGATTACCGATCATGAGTGTCATTCAAATGTTCTCATCTCTTTGATTGCGGTTTAGTTATTTGATGAATGAATTGTGGAACAGCTGCATTTCCTACTTATCGGACATGAGTTTACTTGTACCAGAATGATGCTCCAAATGCAGTTAGCTTTATCATTTTGTATACATCTTAAAAGGCGGTCTTTCGAAAGATATTGGATTCATGGTTTTATGTGTTTTCCTTTAATGATTGGTTTGAATCCTATCAGGAATTAAAGTAATTTTTTATGACGAATTGATATTGTTTATTAGAATTTGAAACTACCTTTGCGACATCACAATTGAGTATGCGAATAAGCTATACAGAAGTTTTGAAGAAGTCCTAAACATATCACAATAATTGAGCTCTACCCCACTATTTTCTTTTTGAACAAGAGATTTTTTATTTTTTTTATTTTATTGGATTAATTTTAAAAATTTTCTCTCAAATTATGATCTTTGTTACACTTTACCCCTTAAATTTTAAAAAGTAACATCCGTTTTTCTTGAATTTTATTCTGTTAACAAGTTTTATTTCTCTGTTATAATGAGTGACGAAATTATCATGTGTCACTTATTTAGTGAGAATTGAAAGCGCAATTATATTTATACTTTCATAATCAGATAATCTTAAATATTAAAAAGATAATATTGCTAAAAGAAAAGATAATAAAAAACCCAAACGTTTTCTCTCTTTCTTCTTCTTCTCACTCTCTCATCTCATCTGAACATTTGCTCTCTAAAAAACGCTGATCTCCCTACTTCACGATGGCGTGAATCCCTCTGTCTCCCGTTGGTGTGAGCTCGTTCGCGTGCATCCCAAATTTTCCCTTTTGTTCTAGGTTCTTCACTTCTATAGTTTCAGTTTGCAATATAAGATCTAACAGAAAGAAAAAAAAAAAAAAAAAAAAAAAAAAAAAAAACCCCGATCTTAAGCAGGAAAAAAATTCAATATAAGTTTTTTGGTTTTAGCTTGCAATTGATCAAAAAATTCCCCATTTTTATTGAAAAACCCACTTAACTATTCTCCCTAAATTGTCATTATCATCATCATTTTCTTTTTCTCATTTCAACCCTATTTTCAAGCCCAACCCATTTCTAAGTCCTCCGTTTTCTTACGCCAGTGTTTTGAACAACAACATCAGCAACACTTTTAGGTCTTCTTTATACAATTCTACAAGTGAAAATCTCGTCGAAGAAATATTCTCTCCGATAAGCGCGTATTTCGGGTAGTTTGAGGATGTTAATTATGGGTTGAAGCATCTACGGACTTGTTCAAAATGTGAGAATCCCATATCAACAAAAGTGGATGTTTGAGTTTGTTACCTTTGTGTATCGAGAGACTGTGAAGCTCATCTTGACTAAAGAAAACTAACATTTTGTTTGTGATTCTCGGGTACTTGTTAAGCCTTACAAAGAGAAGAGAAAAATTTGTAAAAAAGTATGAGAAAAGTTTACTCTTATTACTCTCATATGATCTCCTTACGATAATACCCTCTTAAAATGGGTCATGTACTTAACATGTGGCGATTTTCATCACTCATTGTAATAGAAAGATAAAACTTGTTAACAGAACAAAATTCGTGAAGAATAAATGTTATTTTTTAAAATTTGAAGGGTAAAGTGTTATAAAGATCATAATTCGGAGAGAATTTTTAAAATTAATTCAATTTTATTTTATTATTATTAGTTTTTTAATATTTGATGCATCACCTATCAGCAAGATATAAAAATAGAAAAAAAAAAAAAAAAAAAAAACCACCCTGCAAATTGACACCCGTGGCCCCACTTTTTAACGTACTGAGGAGTGAGGACAATAGTTCTCCGATGTCATCTTAGTCCAATTGCTTTAGAGGGAAACGGAATTGTGTAAACAATACACCAAAGTTCAAGCAAAATACAACCGTCACTTCTCTTTGGTGATAAAAAGTATAAATTATTCATTGTAACAAAAACTATTGAACGATTACATGTCAATTTTCCCTGCGTATTTTCTGAAAAATAGAGATTTTAAAACTCGATGTTATTTGATCCTCTTAACTGTATGGCAAAGGGTCCTTCAGAAGGTATCCTGAGAAGCCCATCCTTTCTTTTCCAACTCCTGTCGCAGTGCCTATCGCGAGTAAAATTTTTACAAAAATGATTAACCTTTCATTTCAAACAAGAGGCCACAAATGAAAAAAAAAAAAAAAATGGTAGAAAAATGACGATTGTTTGGATTTCGGAATACTAATCACCTTGATTCTCTTTCTGTTGTAATCAAAATCATAGTTTCCCAGCCGCGACGCAGACCGATACTCCACCGTCGAATCCTTACCCGGCGGAAACCAAAACTCGACATCATCCACCAACTGCACGGAACAAGAAGATTAGAATACACAAGTCCTGTGCTTTTCAGCAATGCATATCTATCACAATGCTCAAATTTAAATTATTCGACTTTGATAATTTATAATATTAAGTATTAACACACCTACCCCAAGAATGGGGCTCTGGTATTCCACTCGCACATAGTCATCTTTCTTTTCCACTATCCGCGGAGCAAATTTGTCTGGTTTTGATGATTTTATCTGCCAAAATACATGGTTGTTTTTTTATTTTTTTTTTGGGTATCAACACATAATGAACAAATATGTTTGTACAAAAGTATAGTGGACGAGTGGGCCAGAGTTTGTTTGTACCACTTGAAGAAGTTCCTCCATTGCCACTTCTCTGCTCACTGGCTTTTTCCGGCCGCTATTGTAGTTCCTGCAAAATACGTAAAAGATCCAACGTGCACAACATTTTAGTTTCAATTCTTTTTGGTCAATGGTCGGTGCAATTGGTCAACATATATAATTTGATGCACATGATACATATTTAATAGATCAAACAATGATCAAATGGGTTTTTTTGGGTCCCACCATTAAAATCCTTTTTTGACCATTAAATTCATTGACTCTTTTCTTTCCTTTTTTTTTTTTTTTTTTTTTTTTTTTTAGAGGAGAACCAATTGCATGGTTTTGCAGTTCCAGGTTAGACATTTAGCCCAACAACCAAAAGCAGTGTTCAAACTAAACTTGCACCATCCCAAGGGACAATTCTTAAGCTAATTGATAAAACTCCAAAGTTCATAAATTCAGTTGATCGATTTAATCACATACTCAAAACCCAAAATTAAAAATCAAAAGATAAAAAAAAAAAAAAAAGAAGAAGAAAGGGGTAAGAAAGAAAAAAACTGACCAGGGTGGGGCGTAATGGGTAAGATCATTAACACTTTCAGAGGTGGAAATGCAATTTTTAGTAGCTGGACAGAGAGCCAAAGCCGGTTGGTTTTTCTGCACACCAAGGTAATCAGGCTTTTTCCCACTGGCAACGCACAAAACGGTACCGTTACATCTGATAAGTACCAGAGTTCATAAATAAATAAATACATATTTTAGGTTGAAGTTATGAGTACCTGAAGTTGAAGATGGCTCCGACCACCGCCAATTCACTGCTCCTCAGTATTAATTCCCTGATTCAATCAAGTTTCCAAATGAATGTTTGTATTAGCATTTTCATTGTGTATGAGAGAGAGAGAGAGAGAGAGAGAGAACCTTCGAGTAACTGGGTCGGGGACTGCAGGGAGTTTGTGGTTGCTCTGAAGGGATTTGGGCTGTTGTTGTTGGTGAGAGAGTAGAATTCGAGGAACTTTCAAAACATTCTGAGCTTTGTTGTGGAAGATGTTGTAACAGTACGAGCTTGGGGACGCCATGGAAGCCATTGTTCTGCTCTGCAGACAACAGCTCTCTCTCTCTCTCTCTCCAGTTTTTTCCCTTTGCGCGGTCGGTTATTAGCGACTCTCAAAAAGTTTTCGCGGATTTTATCATCTCCGCTCTCCTGGTCGCGTAAACGGTTGGGCTTCTTATTCAAACGGTGTCGTTTTGGAACATGTTGAGAAATTTTGAGAAATACCAAAAAAAAAAAAAAACACTTTAATCTTTATGGCTCATAGTTTCAAATTCTTGCCGCAAAAATAGACTTTTATTTTTCTTGCTAATCTCATAAATAGACTAGCTAAGAGATCAACAAAACATAACGCGAATATAAATAAAATACATGTTGTGGCATAACTTTAGAGACATACTAAAGTAATAAGAGTTAATTTTCTCTGAAATCTCATAATTGATGGTTTGTTTTTTTCTCTCAAATGGTGTTCATTTAAACATCATCTTTTTTTTTTTTTTTTTTTTTTTTTTTTTTTTTTCTCTGTGTGTGTTTTCTGTTAGAGCAAAAATCAGGCCACATGTCGCAACTTTTATATGTCCTCAGATTTACGTTACAATTTTGTAGCGGTTTAGATTAGCTCGTTTGTTTAGAGTCTAGCTCGTTTGTTTCTCAAAATTAAACTTTTTTGATATAGTGTTTCGTCTTATAAAAAATCACTCATTTTTATAATCTATTTGTATTATATAAATCCTCAAGTTCTCTCTTTTTTTAAGGGAAAAAGTAATAATATTTTTGTGCGTAATAAGAATGGTGGAAAGTTTGGATAAGTTTGAAAATATTAATCCATGTGGTATTTATGGGATATATTAATCAAATTTGGTAAATCCAAAATTTACTAGTGAATTCCAAATTCACTTTAAGACCAAATTAGCTAAATTCAGAATTTATCAGTAAACTCTGAATTTACCCCAGATTTAATAATCGGATTTGCTCTTATAAAAATCCTAAATTTGTAATTTTTAATCAGTTTTTACTACCTTTTTTTTTATTACAAATACTCACCCATTTTAGTTGATTAACTCATATTTTATCCCTTATAATTCCAGTTTAGAATTAAAATTATTTATTTTTTGAAATTCAAGTAAAAAAAATTCAAACCTAGACTATTAGCTATAATTTCCCTTTTTTTTTTTTTGAAAATTCTTGTGTTATTTCTTTTAAACAAAAAGAGAGAAAGAAACTCTTAAATGTTTTAGCATATGTGACAAATCACTCATTTTTATTTAGAGTCTAACTCGTTTGTTTCTCAAAATTAAACTTTTTAATATTTCGTCTTATAAAAAATTTAAATTTCTATTCACTTTTAAATTTTTATTCAAACTTTCCGTTTAAACTTATTAACAAAATAAATGTTTAGTATGCCTTTTATTCTTTGGTCGCTATAATATATATTTGTTGTCCCTTGCCTTTGCTGTCGCTTGCAATCTTTTTTTCTCTATTCATGTACCGTTGCTTGCGTCAAGGATATTTTTTTTTTTCTATTTCTAAAATTTTTATTGAGATTTTAGAAATATAAGATGTGAAAAAAATTCTGAAAAAATTTAAGAAAAATTCAGTAAATATGGGTAAAAATGATTGTGGTGAAATTGTAGTATATATTTTACAAAATTTTGAAAAATATTAAAGAAATATGGGAAAATATCGAAACTTTCGTAAAAACTGCAAATATCAACAATCAATGTATTTTTTTTTTCATTTTATTAATATATTTTTATCACAAAGAACACTTCTAACCTTGTAAATTAGCGCTTAAATAAGGATTATTATCATTGTTAGCCCATAAATTTAGGATCGTTCACAGTTTGTTCTCTAAACTTAAAAAAAAATCTCATTTTATTCTTTAAATTTTAAAAAATCTCATTTTATCCTTCAAACTTTAAATTGTTCTCACTTAACTCTTTTTGTTATAATTTCTATTAAAAATATTTGAAAAAAAGAAACTAACGCAATCACATGACTTTTTTGTTTAGATTTATGTTAAAAAAAAAGATAAAAATTACATAAACATACTCAACATTCTATTTTTTCGTCTGATTTTAACAAAAATTCTTACAAAATAACTTAAATAGGACAAATTTAAAATTCAAAAAGCAAATTAAGAGTTTAAAATTTTAAAAACAAACTAAAAATGACTATAATTTAAGAAACACTAGTAATAATAATCCAATCACCATCAAATCCCAATCCTAAATGACTCTTACCGGGACCCGTTTGGCGTTCCCTCTTACTTTTTGGTCATTATTTTCACGCTTTATAGTCTGCATATTTGGTCCTTTTTTTCCACTAATTGTAGTTTGCATAGTTTGCATATCTTGCCATTCCGCATTTCCGCCGTTTGTTCTCCCTCTCGCGGTGTCGCTTTCCTTTTCAACGGCTAATTATAGGTGATGCTTGGTATATGATTCTATTACAGTGCAAGCCTATGGTTTTGTTCTGCTACAATATTTTTTTCTTACAAATTAAATTTTAAAAGTCATAATAAAAAATCCTGATTTAAACTCATACCAAACTGGGATGTTTTCGTGCTTTCAGCGCTTTTATCTTTCTCAAGTTTTTTCTTTAATTTTATCTTTCTATGTACTTTTGTTCTCAAGTTAAAAACTCAAAAGTGCCTAAAATAGTTAGTTTAAGCAAAACAACTGGCTTAGATTGGCTGTAAAAATTTTTCTTTCCAAAATTTCTTGAGATGCAAACTTCGCAACACAATAACAAAAGCCATCTCACCAAGACAAAAATTGAGGTCATTACCTCAACATCCGGAAACTATATATCCAAATTTCCAAAGCCAACAACTACCAACAATATAAAATCCCGAGTTAGTCAACGTACTTTGAGCAGTTCAACTTCGTATACCAGCCACGAGTTCGGTGGTACTTTTTTGCCATCTCCTTCGCTCCCATAACTGTCAACACAGACATCAAAATGGAGTTGGCTCTCAATTCTCAAAGGAAGAAAATTAGAAATGAGAAATTCCAAGACATAATACCCCATTGATGGTGGGAGAGTGAGCCTTCGTCTTTCACCAACTCGCATACCTGGGAAGATATTTCGATTACAAGAAGACAATAGTAAGAACATAACTATGCAAGTTCAACTGTAGGATACAAAGGGGAAACTGTTTTGGCTTTCTAGGTCTAAAACCATCTTCCGGGAGTTTTTGGTTGACCTTTCAGAAGAGTTTTGACTCTCCAAAAGACTCAAAACTTGTACTAGATATCTAGATTTTGTAAATTTTATTATAATATTTATTACTCATTAGATTTTTTTAATTAATATTTTGGTCGCATCAGATTTTTAATATAATTATAATACTAAATAAAAAGCTATAACTAAGCTATAACCTGTACTTTCCTTCTACTAAATACAAAACTAAACGAAAGCAATGCCAAAAGTCATAAAGAAAATTACCTTCAAGACCAACATCCCAACCCTCTAAAACCATTCCTGCACCTGTAGAAGGCAAACTCAAGTTTAAAAAGAAAATATAATAGCAATGATAGATAAAATAATAATTATAGGGCATTCGCAAGTACTGATTGCTTTTGATATTTGCAATACCTAAGCGAAACTTGTAGGGATCAGAGTCAATATTTGAGTCAACCACTTCTCCATCCAACTTGCCAACATAACGGACACTGATCTGAAATTGAATCGAACTTGTAAATTAATGGACTTACGTGATTATTATCACATCAATAACCTATGGAGACAAATGACCTTACCTTTTTCCCTGAAGTAGCAACCTTGCCATTGGGTTTTCCCGGTTCTAGCTCTTCGATGACTAAACCATATTGCAAGGTTCGAACCTGAGCCGCCTTCACATCAGGCTTCTTGGACTCCACATCTATGGAAGAAGTGTTCTTTTCTTCAGCTGGTAGTGGAGGTGTGTCTGTGTTGACAATCTCCCCGTTCTCTTGTGCTTTGCTCTTTTTCTTCTTTTTAACTTTCTTTTCTTCAGATTTGTTTCTGTCAGAAAATCCAGAGTGTATTCAATATCAGTTGACTGAATCAAAACAAAAAAAGTATCATGACAACTGGAAATAATCATATTAATCTCGCAATCACTGAAAATAACAAACTCACTGATCATTGGCTAACTTCTGGTTTTGTTCACTGCTCACGGACAGATCTTTGACAATGCTTGCATCTTTTGCCCCATCCAGTTGGTCTTTATTCTCTTTGGCATCACTCATTAGTTGAGAATTGTCAGCCTCAACATTTTTCTTCTGATGCTTCAGCTCTTTCTTTCTCTTCTTCTTTGGTCTTTCATCAATTTCATGGGCGAGATCACTGTAAGGCAGTAAAAGAACAATATTTGAAATTTCCCTCGCTATTCCAACAATTATACAAGATGAGCAAGGCCAACAGAATGGAATTTTTTTAAAACCCTAAAACTAAATAAATATCTATGCATGAATAAATATCCAAAGTACAGGAAATGGAAAAGTCACCTATCATTCAACATCTTATGCTTTTCTCCATCTTCTGCCATTAAATTGAGGCCGTTACTATCAACTTTTGCCACACCTTGCTGGGTGTTGTCTTCTTTAACTCCATCACTTTCATAAGATTTGCCCTCTGTTGACCGATCTTTTCGCTTCTTCTTTGGCGTTCCACCATCTTTATGGCCCGTGTCAGAAGGCGGCAGCTTATCAACAGGCAGATCAGCCTTCCTGCTTTAAGACATCCCAACAAATAAGACAAAAAATAGAGATCCAACAACTAAAATGGTTAACTAAGGAACCATAACATAGAAAGATGAAAATGCCAGCATAGTTATAAGGGCTACAAGTTTTAACTTTCTTATTTCTATGAAATAGCTAGAAAGATGCAAAGCAAAGTAGTTGCTTCCTCTGTGCATTTAGTTAGCATACTCATCGCCTATTGTTCCCACAAGGTCATCATCAAAGATGACAAAGGCTTACTTGAAAGTTGAAACTAGTAGCTTTTGTCAAAAAGAGTTTTAGGGTTCTCGAATGATAATTAACGTAGCTTGTACAAACCAAGCTTGTATCATAAGTTAAATTGTCAGAGTTTTCAGATAAGTGGGACCCATACCTCATTGGCAGACCGCCTTCATCAATTCTGGTGTCAGCATTTTCTTCTCCATCCTGTATACCTTTCTTTGCCTTCAAACAAGAGGAAATTGGGACAGAGTCTTCATCTTCGCTTGTTAATCCTGGAATTGCGGAGTTACGATTCGCAGTACTTTTTCGCTGGGAACATCCCTCATCACTAGAATCACTTAGTTGGTACTTCTTCCTAAGTCTTCGCCTACGATTGCCCTTTCCATTCTTAGCTTTCTTATTTTCCAAACTCTCCTCTATAATCATAAGATTCAGACCAGCAAATTCAGAATAGTTATTATTCTAATATAAGAAGAAGAAAAATGACGAATAATTATGAATATGTTTTTGGATGGCCCTTTACTTGATCAAGAAGCATATGCATGTGGAATCTTGCCTAACAAATGTTCATAAGAAAATTAAAGAAAAAATTATGCATGCCAAGCTTGCCAAAGTTAGTCCCAACGGCAAGAAGCCAAGAACCTAAAATATAAGATAATTCAAAGAAAATGAAAAACCCAAGATCTATGCAAGTGATAAAGTACCATACCTCCACTGGAAACAGGGGAACGTGGGAACACTAATGGCTCTTCATCATCAATGAAACTATCATCGTACTCTTCATCACTACAATCGGATCTATGGCTATCTGTGTCAGCAATATCTTCACCATATGATTCTCTGGCGCTCAAAGTAAAGGAAAACAAACATAACCACACTTCAAATGTTCAATCAATTACATACAGAACAACCTCCAACCACCATAACCATGTGAGGATCAGATGTGAGGCAAAAAAAAAAAAAAAAAAAAAACCTCTTCACTATGTTTTATCTATGCCTTTCAATCTCCCAAAAACACAAAAAAAGAAAATTAAAACACCTCAACTAGTTACAAAAAAACTACTTGGCAATTGGGGTAAAATCTCCTGTTTTTTTGAGTTCCCCTATATTTCCTCTTTTTTCCCCAAATTTTCCATGCAACCAATTACACATACATATATGCTAGTATAATTAAAAAAAAAAAGAAACGAAAATGTGACATGCCAATGAACACACAAAAACGAAAACAAAAACAAAGGATACGATTCTTCGTTTAGAGTGTGATACCGACCACCACCACTGAGGTAGTACCCAGAGAGGTGAATGCTCCGAGGACCAATAACAGAGAAGATAACTTCATCAACCTCCTCAAATTCCAAATTCAGTTGTAGTGACTCAGCCTTCTCAGGATACAAAGAGCATAGAAAAACAGGACTTTTGTTTCCCACGTTACACTGAAGCACACTTTTCGTAGTTGCCTTACCCAACCCCAATGAGGCCTAAGCAAATCAAGAAAAGTATCACAAACCCAAAACCTCAAACTATATTATAATATAACAATTAACACCCCAAAATGAAACTAATCTAATGTCATCAACTTAATAACTGTTCAAAAACATGCCCAACACAAAACTTAAAAGAAAATTTTGTACTTTTTAGTGAAGAGCGTTACCATAGAAACATGAAGCCGACCTTTTGAGTCATCGAATTTGTGAGTAAAAGGTTTTCCCGGCTTTACTTCAATTCCTGAGATATAAAATCAATAAGCAAACGGTTTAGAAACTCAAAGCAAAATCAGCGTTTGGCAATTGGCGTGTCCTACCTCGTTTGGTTACCCATAAAAATTAATGATGAAAAATATTGAAAAAGGTAAAAATAAGTTCAGCCAAGTCAATCAAAAAGAAATTAAAAAAAAAAAAAAAACAGAAGTTTTCTATTCCTGGTTTTCCCACGAATTCTCGGCAACAAATAGGGGCGAAATCTCGGAGAAAATGAAATTGAATTGAAAATGGGTTGAATCTTACCCCAGAACGCCATTTTCCTTCTCAGAAAGAGAGACAGCGAAAACCATAAACCCAGTGAAGTGGCTTTAAAACCCTAGAATTTGAATACCAAGAAGAAGAAAGGAGCAGGAGGAAGGGAATTAAATTGGCGGTGATTTTTGTATGGTCTATGGTGAGGGATCGTGGGACCCCGTGAGATGACGTGGCAAGTTTTAATTGGTTATTGAGAAAAAGCTGGCTGTTTTTATTTACAAAAATAACACTTATTAGAACAGTTATCTTACAACTGGCACTATTTCTGAAGATTAATAGGACGTTTGATTCATGAATTTAAAATTATTTTTATTTTATGTGTATTTTTTGTGAGAAAAATATTATAATGAGTCACGAACTATGATTAATGCCACGTGTCTCACATAAGTACATTGTTCAAACTACCCTTTCATAGCCATAAACTAGACGTCTTTTAGGCCGTGTTTAAAATTAATCTTATTTTTATTTTTCATGTTTTCAAAAAAAAATGAAAATATTTTTAAAACAGTGTTTGACACAATAAAAGTAAAAAATGAAAATGAAAATGATTTTTAATTTAGTTTAAAATGAAAGAGAAATGAAAAATGATAATTTAATCATTTTTTTATTTTTTATTTTCATTTTCTCCTCTCTCGAGCACAGAGAGGGAAAAAGAAAAACATTAATAAGTTTTTTATACTAAAAATAATCTCTTGATGAAACTAATAAATATATTTTTAAAAATAATTTCTGTCTGAGATTAAAAACGTTTTTATTTTTATTTTTATACAAAAAATAAAATTATTTTAAAATGAGTTCCAAAAATGCACATTTAATCTTTCTTTCTTCCCATTGAAAGCCACTCTCTCTCTCTCTCTCTTCATATGCTGCGACGAAACGGGACAAGGCTGTGACGACGGAGAATCTTGGTGGAGCGAGGTGGTCACGACGGCGGTGGGGTGGTGTGAGGCTCGGCTTGCCGTGGACGTGCGCAGGAGTGGGGCTTCGACGACAGAGATCCAGGATTGTGGCGCTGGTGAACGAAGGTCTGGGGCTTGTGGACATGAGCCATGATCCGGTTCCATCACCGTATCCGGCCGTCGAAGACTAACACCGTCCACAAATCGTCGTCGTTGGCCCTCCCAAGCCCGAATCTCTGCAGCGTTGGGCCCTTCTCCTGTAATGACTGAGAAAATTTCAGACTTTAAATAATACAATTGATGTATTTAAGCCAAGGCGGAATAAATTGCAAGAATCTCACCATACTTTAAGGCGGAATAATTTTCTGTACAAGTATAGTTTGAGAATCTTAATTTCAAGAATCTCCAGGCACAACATGATGTTAGCAGCGCATAAAAAAATGCACTGGCATTTTAAAAGAAGAGAAAATATTAATTGCCAGACAGCTAGGTTAAAGTCACAAGATAAATACCTAAAGTAGAAGGGAACAATGTGAGCTCGGGAGTTAATAGCGTCAGAAACAATGCCATTCCCAGAATATAATGCAGAAAAGTTAAATTTAGAATTTGTTCAGTCTAGAATTAATTTCAAGACTTGAAACAGTTCGAAATATGACGCGAGTAAGAATATAAAACAATATTGAATTATTCAGAAATTAATATTGGACTGTAAGTAGTAGATTAACTTATGTGAGCTAAACTAATTACCTCTAATCAGTATAAATTTAATATGTATAGAGGAAATAATTGAGGATAAGATCAGGCACGTAATCTTGCCTTAATCATACACTTTATATAGTGAAATTATTAGGGTTCTCTCACTTTCTCTCTCTTGCTCCCGTTCACTCTCTCTCTCCTCTCACGTTCTCTCACAAAACCATCAATGGTCAAATACTCAAGTTAAGATTCTGACCTCCATTTTTGACACTGCCAGTGTAAATAGAAAGATCTCGATGAGCTGAGTTCAACGACATGCGGCACGACCTCCAACTCCGCCGGAATCAGCGCAATCGCCGGCAGAAGTTTTGAAAATACCCATTTCTTCCCGTCGTGATATCTCAACCATCTGACCTCCGATTGAGATGATTTCAGTCCCTATGGACTCAGTGTAGTGAGACGAAGAAAACCCACCCATTTTCATAGCTCAATGATGGCCAGAGCACCACCGTCCATGGTGGCCAGAATCACCTTGCCGCCGCCGTCGTTTCTCTCTCTCCAGGTCGTCGTGGATGTCACCGCCCCCACCAATCGACTCAGAAGCCGACGCCCAGTAGATCCTGACTAGCAGCCACCATCGCCGTCGCAGTTTGGCCATAAAACAGAGCCACTGCCGTCGTCTGTGGAGGGAAGAGGTTGTTCCAACGATCTAACTGTTGGATCGTCTTGACTTTGGTGTCACAACACTCAGAAGGAAGCAGGTAAGAAAACCCTTCAACCAATTTTAAGATTTTATGACCGGAAATGTGAGATTTGAGTTGTCAAATTTTACCGACATTGTCAATCCTGATAGGTACTGTTACAAGCCGAATGGTGTGAAATTGACCACACCAATGGACTCAGAAGGGTCAATTTAGGGGGGGTTAAGACCCAAGTTCATCGTGGAAAAACTCTCCGGGAGCCTCCGCCACTGCAGCCGTATTCTGGCGAGGTGTCGTTTCTCAGGCTATCGACATCCGTTTGATGATCTGAGACCATATCCAGACTCATTTCGATGTGCTGAACGAAATAGTGACATCCGTTGAACCAAATTCAATTATGATAAGAATGGTCTAGTGCTGGTTGCACGCAGATCGAGGTGATCCAGACTGAACAAGTGAAGATCAAAATTGAGTGTTTAATGCTACGATGTTCCTCGAGGATCATTCATAGTGCTTGCAGTTTTTCCAGAATTAATTTTGAGGAATACACAGGAGGACACGACAAGCGAGATACTATCAGAACCGCTTAGCTCGGAATCCAGGCAAGTACAAACCTTGCTTACAGTTTAATTAAGATAGTCGTATAAGGCGTATGATTTTCACGAAATACGTTAATTATGAGATTCGCGAATTATGTTTATATTTATGTTAAACGTCGTATATAGTTTTCCAATAAAACTTAACGGTTTTTAAATAAGCATGTAAGCGAAAATCATAAAGAAATGATACGCTAGACCCTTAATTTTACGACGTTAAATACGGACCTCAACACTATTATGAGCCCATTAAGTGAGGTTAAGTAAAGTCTATTAACAAGTGTATTATGGATGATAATTTATTTAATTATTAAACTAATTAATTAAATTATCTAAGACTTAAAATATGGTTAAGGAAGTTAATTAGTTTGGTGAAGGAAGTTAATTAATTACTAAGATTAATTAATTAACTTATGTAGACTTAGTGTATGAAGAAGAGGGTTAATTAATTACCAAAATTAGTTAACTAAATTATTAGACTTATTATAAGGATAAGACAATTAATGAATTATTAATTTAGCACAAATTTGTAATGACAATTAAGAAAAATAAGATTTTGAGGATTTAATAAATTGATCCTTATAGTAAATTATCCTTCAGTAAAAGAAAGGAATGCATGCCTTAAGTAAAGGGTTAGATTCCCTCATTAGATGCTAAAATAGAATAGCAAACAACAGTTAATCTCACACTCTCAATGGGTGTTCATTTTCAGAAGTAAGCAAGTAAGAGACTAGGTTGTTTGGCGAAAAGTGGATATCAGCTTTGTAAATCAGGTAAGTAGGAATCTCGCCTACAGTATAAAAATATTTAAAAGAAAAAAATTACACATGTTATATATATATATATACATGTTTATGCTTTAAGTATTGTATTGGATGTCATGTCATACTGTATACACCTTAATAAGTAAACAGGAACTTATAAGAATAATCTCAGTTGAGTGCCGTACCAGCCTTCACAAGGGAGGTAACTCAAGCTCCACAAGGGAGAAAAAAAATAATGTCCTCCGACTCAAGGGAGGCATTCAAGTTATAATCATGGTGTCGTGGGGGACCTTGCAAACCCTTACGTCCCAATGATTGTGCGCAAGTGGTACGCGAGCACTTGGACCCATAAGAAAGAAAGAAAAGATAAGATAAGATAATAAGACTATAATAAGACATCATAATTAAGCATAATAAACTCATGCATATTTATTCATATGTACTTACAGTTATTTTGCGAGAGATAATTCCTACTTGCTGAGCGAAAGCTCAATCAGATATGTTCATGTTGTAGGTAAGAAACCTATCAACAATTCTTGAAGGGCAATGGCGAGCAGCGGACGAATGGTGGAGATAGGAATGGATACGGCTAACACTCAAATCTTCCACAGTAAGTTTAAGTAAAATCATGTATATGTCTATATGATTCAAAGGTTTCAAGTATGTATATTTAAAAAGTATATGTACATATGTATATTAAGGAAACCAAGGTTGTAGCTAACAACCCTAGTTTTGAGTATTTAAGTTTTAGAACGTTGCAACAGTGCATGCAACAAATAAACGAATTTTAAACATGATGATTTAAATGGTTGATTTTAAAAAGACTTTAAGATGTACTTGAATTTAAGATTTCTCACGAAATCCGTTTTAAAGTCAAACTAAATGGTCCGATTGAATTGGCTAGTTTTAAAAATGCTTTTAAAAAGTATTTGAAACAAGAGTTCAAATGCCGCTTAGTTTGAAAGATATTTCTAGAAGGTTTTATCTTTGTTGAAATTAAGAAAGACTTTAAGAAATTAGTGATTCATCTTTTGAAATTATTGTTACGAATTATGAAATTATTCCTTCTTATATATATATAAAAAAAATGTTCCGTAAATTTTAAGAAATCTCAACAAATACAAGTTAATTTAAGCTATTGTGACGGCCACCTCCTAGTAGGGTCGTCACATCTCCTAACCGGAAGGCCACGCAACCCACGTCCATACCCGTCCCTTGCAACGCTTCTCGTCCCCGCCCTATCAAGTGCTGAAGGCTGTATGGTGATCCGTACTACCCGCTGAGCATGCCGATCAAGGTTTACGTCTACGACATGCAGTCCAAGTTCACCTATGATCTGCTCTGGCTCTTCAAGAACACCTACAGGGACACCTCTAATCTCACCTCCAATAGCAGCCCCGTCCACCCGCCTCATCGAGCAGGTAGTTCTTTTTTTTTTTTTTTTTTTTTTTTTTTGATCATTTATTTGTCTCATCTTTTTCTTGCATAATTAGGACTTCTTGCTTACATTTTGTTTTTTTGCGAAATGCTTTATATTTGATAATTGTGTGAAATTATTGAATTCGAAAAGAAAATTTTGTTCATTTGCTCATTTCCTTTAGATTTTATGTTCATGTTTAATTTTGTACAGTTGAAGGAAATCTAGTTTTTATTTTTCTTTTTGTTAAGTTTATTTCTCGTCGTTTTCTTGCATAATTAGAACTATTTTATTGCATTCTTCTCTTTAAATGTTTTTATTTGATTATTGGTGTGGACTGATTGGATTAGAGAAGAAAAGCCAGTAAAAGCCAGTAAGCCAGTTTCTCTGATTAGAAACATTCATCTTTCTGATCTCCCAAATCATGAGAAACATTCATCTCTGGGTTCTCAAATCTCCTGTAATTTATTTTGCTCATCAATTACGGATATCCACTTTCTAGAGGACTGAAAAAGTACATTAAAGTTTTTAGATTGTATATTTTGGTTTAGATGCTACCAGTGTGCCAGTTTAATCTTTCAGTCATACAGCAGTAAAGTCGCTGGAACTTTGTTGTTCTGGAGCTTGACGTACCAGAAAAAGATGTTGAGTAGCTATTGGTTTCACTGATTTTGGATAACTGAATTGATATTAATTGAAATGTTATATATGACAATTTTATACGAACAAGTTTCTTGATTTCTTCTCATGATCTATTTTACAGTCGATAGTAGCTATTGAAAGTTCTCATGATCTATTACTATGTGTGGGAGTTTTTGTTCCAAGAGCCATAAAAGTTGTCTCATTCGTCCTTACTGCAAAATTATAACTTAGGGTGCGCTAAATTTCAAAGTGAAAATCTTGAGAGTAGAGGGAGATAGAGAGAGCGTGGTGGCGGAAGAGAGAGAGAGAGATTATGGCATCATTCAGTTCACAGATTCGAGTTTTTAATTCAGATTGAGATGTAATTTTATGTGAGAATTTTTTACTCTAACAGAAAAAGTTAAATGTGACTTTTTGGCCTCGTTCTTCGCGGATTCGAGTTTTCAATTCGAGCTAAGATGTGACATTATATTAGAGCTTTTTACTGTAACATAAAAAGTTAAATGTGACATTTTCTGAAAGCTTTTTACTGTAAAAACCTAAAACTGACACTCGAATCGGTGAAATGAACGAAACTGAAAACTTTAAACTGTAACAAAACTGAAATTAAAAACTCAAATCGATGAAATGAACGAAACTTATATATACATAATCTAACTAAGTTGGTAACAAAAATGGTCATTGTTATAATTACTATCAGACAAAAGAGGAATAAACAAAAAGAATTAATTATATGTCAATGTGATAATTAATAGTTGCAACAATAAATTTACAACATATTGGTTGTCAAAAATAATTTGTAAGGCGTTAGTACTACTTAATTTTTTATAATATTAACTACTAGAGCTCATTCAGCCAAAAAAAAAAAAAAAAAGCCTCCTAGAGCTTTAGTACTTGAATACTTGGCAGCAAAGAAAGCAAAAATTCGTTACTTCAATCATACCCTTGCACATTCCTTCTCAAAAGAATCATAATATCTCAAATCTTTAGTTTAAATGTGTAATACATTTTTAAATTCTACTGGTAATTTTTTCATTTGATGTATAAATGATATAAAAATCCTACTACCAACAAGACAAAATAGTTGAATTAGTAAATTATGATAATTTTTGAAATGATCACTCAATAATTTCTGTAATGACCATAATTAATTTTTTGAATAAAAATTGCCTAAGTTATTTACTAAGCAACTTTTTTTTTTTTTTTTTTTTTTTTTTTTTAGATTCTATTGGTAGTTTTTTCATTTGATGTTTAAACGGTAAAGAAATCCTACTACTAGAAGGACAGAGTAGTTGACTTGGTACACTACGGTAATTTTTAAAATGACCACTCAGTAATTTCTATAACGACTATAATCAATTTTTTGAATAAAAACTGCCTGAATTATTCACTATGCAATTTTTTTTTTAATTCTATTGATTTTTTTTTTATTTTATGTATAAACGGAAAAGAGATCTTACTACTAGTAGGATAAAGTAGTTGAATTGATACACTATGATAATTTTAAAAATTACCACTCAGTAATTTCTGTAATGACCATAATCAATTTTTTGAATAAAAATTGTCTAAGTTATTTACTAAGTAACTTTTTTTAGCTACCATAGTGGCATATTTGTGCTTCATAGTTTTTTAAATAGAATTAAAAAAAAAAAAAAAAAAAACCAAACAAACAAACAAACACATTAAAACATCAAATATATTCCTACCAAAAGTTCAAAATGTCAAAGTGCGAAGACACATGCGTAACCAACATTAAAAGAAATCCTGAAAAATGTCTGACAAGAGTACTCAAATTGATCCGCCGACCGAGGCTGAAAAAATTAAAGGTAAACTAATAAGTCAAGAGCCACCTTTTGCCTCTCTACGTGTCACCTCTGCATTACGGATCTCAAATTCTATCAAGAATCTAACAGGTATTCTCCTAGCCTTACGACATCCTACAAAACATACATTACTCACAAATCTAAAATAAGAAACCTTGAAAAAGAACGTTTGAATTGTGTATCTAATAGAACTAATTTTAAAGTGACTTTAGCATTAAAATTCACTCATGAAAAAAGAGGTTTAACATATGATGCTGGTAATCACCATTATGACCACTTGTAATTATAATAATTACTATATAAGTCACAATGATAATTACAGTTGGTTATTATCGAATGACTACATGGTAAACGAAAATTATTGTTTTACGAACATAATGATGATTAAAGTGCAAATCTAACCGATATTCCACTTCTTATTCAAATTGGAAACAAATTTGACAAATTGGTTCCCTTAAAATCATAACCTAGACGTTTTTATGTATTTATTTATTATTATTATTTTTTTTATAAGATTTCTTACCATATATGTGAAAAAAAGTCAAAGTGTTCTTTATTAACACTTCTAAATGAGGTTGTGTCGGCATTTGATGCAAATTGGGATTAAACGCTTCTAGAAAATATCAACAACTTGTTCATATGAGGAGAGCGGGAGAGAGAGAGAGAGAGAAAAGAAAGAGAGGGAGATAAAAAAATGTGGGAGCTCAAATGAAGAGAAAGAATGAGAAGGAGAAGGAGAGAAAAACCTATGAGTTTCAAATGAAGAGAGAAATTGAGGAGATATCTCCAACTTGTTTCAGTGAGGAGAGAGAGGAAAAAGAAAGAGAAAAAAAATATGAGAGTTCAAATGAAGAGAGAGAAAAAGAGGGAGAGAAAAAGAAGCGACTTCAAATGAAGAGAAATAAATTGAGGAGGGAAGCTGAAATCTGCAATTGAATTTTACTAAGGATAATTTTGACAATTTAACTTCGTGAATCCCTCAATTGCTGATGTGACAGTGCTAAAAATAAAAGTATGAAAAAGTAGTGCTAATCATAAGATAATTTTTGTAATCGGTTATATTTTTGTAAATAACCCTTTAAAAAAGCATGAAAAAATAGAGAATTTACCTTTAAGAGTTCATGAGTCTGGATCTCTACATTTTACTCTTGATAAATACTATTTTATTAGTGTAATTATTTAACTAAAAAGATTATTTAACTAAAAAGATTATGAATCAAGAGTAAAAGTAAAAATTTTGACTCATGCACTTTTAAAAGATATTTATCAAGATTATCCTTTAGTATTAGACGGGGGAGGCCTAAACCATTAGCAAAGGTTTCTTTCTAATCTTGTCTTTAATTTCACATTTGGGAATTCATTAGTAGTGTTTGAGATTTTTTTTTTTTTTGGTCGTGTTTGATTTCAGATGTGTTCTTTTTATAAAGAGACTCAGGTGCATGCATTTTGCTTTTGTTTTATTCTTTCATCAAAGTTAAAATTTCTTCATATTCGAATTCACACCTTCATACTAGTTATATATATATATATATATATATATATATATATATATATATATATATGAGTTTTCAATAGTTGCTTTTGGTGAATTGATTATTTGCAACACTAATAATACTTTAAGTTGCGCTTAATGATAAATAAATAAAATAAAGATCATGCGGGTGAAAGTTCATCATAAATAAGCCAACTTGACAAAAGCCACCCTGACAAATACTGTTACTAATATTGTTGTGTTATGGATATTATGGCCAGATGAAAGAGAAGATGACGAACGAGTTAAAAGAAAAAGGAAAGACACATCAATGGTATTATCTCAAAACGACGTAGCTATGAATTGTGTGCAAGTGCAACCTTGCGTTACCTTGCCTCCTCTCCTCTGTCCTGGGTATATAACATCAACAATATTGTATTTGGATTTGTATCAAACAATCTAATTAGTTTAATGTTTAATACTGGTTGGAGGGGACAACATTTTCAGTCAATATCTTCTACGTCCAGGTGATTTGGCTGCAATAATTACAATATATATATATATATATATATATATATATATTCTGAAAGGCACCCACTGTTTCCCTCATAACCAAGTCTACTCTCGCATGAACTGAAAATCTACATTACACTGTCAAAAAAAAAAAAAAAAAAAATTACACACTAATAATGTAAACCAATCACTCTCCAACCCAGTATAAGATGTTTAGTCACCAAAATCCCAGAAAAATTGGGCTATCCAAGTAAAACAGATTTGTTTTCTCATTTGAACCTAGTGTAATGCGTTTCAAGCTTCTGCCTCTAATGGCATACGGAACTTCCATGAATTTGTTAGAGCCCTTTTAACTTATAAGGAACAAAGGTGAGAACGCGTGTAGCATCTTCAACGTTAATTCACACCGTCCCGATCTGGAGCTCTTTCATGTCAAAGCTCCTATTTGCACGAACTCATTGGATTGCTTTACGATAAAGGGAGTGATGGTGCTGCCCACAGCTTTACCTTCTTGTCGACGCCCGCTGTGGCTAAAAGCAGCAATTGCCCATTACCTACAGGAAAAAGTGAGAGATATATGATAATATTGCACATGAAAGACAATATATCAATCTAGGACCGACTCTAAATAGTTTCAAGTTTCCAACCACAGGCAACTTCTATCCCAAATCTTGACATGGTATTCTTGAACAGTCTGAAGATCATGCATTACAATTTACAAGTACCAGGACCATCCAAATTGAATTGCATGCATTACAGACCCTTTGGCAAGTTTGTCGATAAAATTTGCTGCTTCTACTAATTCCGCTAAACACAGTAAAATTGAAACACACTTCCATAAATAATTACTCTTAGCATCTTATAGTAGGTGGTTTTGAAGTCAGCCATGGAGGCATGGGCTGTTCTTCTAGGAGGAATCTTATCATGCATTTAGTCAGACGCCTGGACAAAAAACATCAAACATGAAATGTGGGATGAATCTCAACAAGCGAGAAGATGAATCTTCTCAAGAGGTGGTTTAGTTTTTGAGTTCAAATCTTAGCCCCTGCCCCTCTCCAAAACACACACGATGAGAACATAATTGAACAAAATAGGTGTATAGAGATTACCTGTTGGAATGTCCTTAGGTGCCCATGAAATGCAAGTGATGTCACCTGCATCAAGAAATGTAGCAAAGATTCAGAAAAATGCTTCGGTGGTTAATCATCCAAAGCTAAGAGAAATCTAGAAAGTGTTTCACATAAAGAAGAGATAACATAAACACAAGTGGCCAAGTTATTTTCTATTTTGAAACTGTTTCATCATCGCAGCATACCGTCATGGGCCTTCTCAGCTGTGTCTAAAACTTTCCCGGTTTCAACACATAACCACTGCAATGTTGTACCATGTGTTGCAGCCAATATCCTTCCATCAGGAGATATGCTAAGACGATCGTAGTTCAAAGTAACCCCATTTGAATCATGAAGCGGAATTGGAAACACCTTCAGTGTTTTTGTATCCTCATCCAAATGATACCGGACTTTAAGAGGACAGATACAAAAAAGAAATTAATCAGGACAAATGAACAAACTCAAAATTGAGGACAAATTTAAATAGTTCCCATTAGCAGTAAGATGAATTAGCTCGTAACTCAGACACTTAAGTTACCTAAAACCTGAGGTAAAAAGAAAAATTCTTAACAATTTTAATATTTTTGTTGTGTTGCTTTTGTGTCATATCAGTGTGTGAGACTTCGAAACTTTAAGTTACCAAAAACCTGAGGTGAAAAGAAAGACTCATTACAATTTTATATTTTTGGTTACACACACACACAAGGGCGCGTGCGCTCACACACACGCAAGGGCGCGCGCGCTCAAACACACACACACACACAAACACACAAATAGAGCGAAGGGGGACACAACTATGCAGATTCAGAAGTAGGATAGAAAACAGTTGCAACTCTCACAAAATGTAGACCAGGTGGTAACAACTTATGAGATAAACCATACCATTTATATTCCAAATTCTTATTGAGCCATCTTTTGACGCTGTGATGATCTGCTCCGAGTTTGGGGAAAAGCATAACCACGTCACAGCACTCTAAACAACAATTGGATAAAACATGATATAGCAAACATAAGTCAACCAACAGGCCAAACAAAACTAGATAAAGAAAAATAAGAATAAGAATATCTAGAATCTATAAAAGAGATGTTATGTTATGGAATGGACTGGACTTGATTATGTTATGTAATTGAAAAGCAAACCTTGTGCCCTTTAAGCTGCATAACTTTTGAAACCTCCTTGACTGAACCATCCTTTGAGTATACAATCTCCCAAACCTGTCAGAGCAGATAAGGAAAAGGAAAAATAAATAAATTTTTTTGCTTGAGTAAAAGAAAATGTTAATAACTTAGTAACATAAATAACTTCAGTACACGTCTTCTTCTGACTAATACTTTTATTGGCTAAGTAACCATCTATCTTAAATAGAGCAAGCAAGAAGTACCATGACAATAAAAACGCCAACCATGAGCTGATGGAGTGATATTATTGTTTTTTACAAGTAACCATGGTCGTAGTATGATTTTTACCTTCACATCACCAGTAAAAGCTGCTGCAGCTATAAACCGCCCATCTGGTGATATAGCAGCCATGTTGTTTTTTAATTGGTTTGTGTCGACATGCCCAACCTCCTTGCCCGTTTTACCATGCCAAAGCATAATATCCGTACCTGGAAGCAGCAAAATAATCAGAAGTAAAGAAAAAACGATGCCATATTAAAGGCGTGCACACAAAAGAAAAATGAGAATTTGCATTGTACTTAATTGGGATAAAAAGGTTAAAGATCTTCACTTGTCTATCAATCAACAGTCAAATCATATGCTCTTCATCATTTCTCAATGCAGTTACACAGATTGACAGATTACGAAGGTCAGCACATCAGGTAGACAAGAAACTAAGAAGCTAACGAGGAAAAGAGAGTGATCAGTAAACATTACTAAATGGTTGGTATTTTTGCCTACATGCGATATTTTTATGTTCCTATTTTGTAACTCACCATCTGTGAACGAAAATTCGTTGCAGCATGATGTAGGAAACGTTAGGATTTATCTTAGGATTTAAGGATATTTAGGATTTATTTTATTTTTATTTTATTTTGGGTTTATTTTTTATCATTTATCTTTCAAATAGTTCTAGTTCTATTATAATTATTAGTTTTCAGTTCTATTAGGAGTCAAACAACAAAATAGCTATAAATTATGTACTCCATGATCTATTCAGTCGTTCAGACTGTCATTTAGTTATTTAATAAAATTCATAGTTTTTAGCTCAAAAGATTGCTACTCTTTTATTTCTGCTGCGTAAACTTCGTCAACTTCATCACAGCCTATTATATCTTTCTCACACTTTACAGTAGTCACATTGATCCTACGCCTTCATGCCTTTGCATTGCTACCTTTACATTATTGATATGAAGACACTAATTATTCAAATAGGACTCCAGTTGAAAGGTAGACCCCAGTGCCAAAGAGGCTCCCGTACTATGACAGGCTCGGGGGAAAGCTCAAACCCATATGTACACGGCCTTACCCCCCGAAGGAGAGGCCGTTTCCGAGATTCGAGCCTTGGACCCCGGGTGCAAACGCAAGCGCTTCTACCATGGTGCCAAGGCCCGCCTTCAGGACTTGTATTAAGCATATGAAGAACACAGCGTAAAAAGATTCTTACACTAACAGAACCCAAATTGTGCCAAAGAAAAGTAAAATGAAACAAATGAGTACAATATCTGATGTAGAATAAGAGGTCAGAAGATACCTTCTGAACAAGAAGCGATAATTGTACTCCCATCGGCACTGCCATAAGTGGCAGCAGTTCCAAACAAAGTCAGGATAGCTCTTTTGTCATGGACTTTGTGACGTTCCCACTTGATTTCGGGAAGCGGAAGCTTGGTTTGCTGTTTATTTCCCTCAGAGGCGTTGGGCTTCTCTTCTCCATACATGTATAGGGAACAACCACCAGCCACGGTTTGAGAAGCCACAACCACAGACGATGCATCGTCGGAAAATGCAACGGCCACGGGATTGCCTCCAGCAGGCAAATTAATTCTCAAGAATCTGCAGAGGAATTACAAAACTTTGAGGAGCCCAAAAGCAAGAAAACCATGAGAAGTTAATGAAGTTTACATATCAAAATTCATACTTGAAACTTTTGCTTGAAGCATCATCCAACTTAAAGATTCTGATCACCCCATCCGCACAAGCTGTTAGCAAACAATTAAATCATAAATAACACATGGAACAAAAAAAGAAAAAAAGAAAACTAATTAACGATTAATGATTCACCATTCATGTTCTGATTGTTTTTAAAGATTTTCCATTTCTTTTTCTGCTTTATTTTACTTTAACTTTGTTTTGATTCTTTGAGGATTTCTCGTCCTCTTTCCTATCTATTTGATTACATTATCAGTGAAAGGAAGTCCTTTTAACATATATGATTGACCATTACCAGTAGCGAGACTGCTTCCGTCTGAGGAGAAGCACAAGCCAGTCACAGAATCTCCATGACCTTTCAAAGTATTCACATCCAAAGGATGATGCCGTTTGTTTTGATCCTACATTGCACAGCCAAAGAACAATCCAAACAGTCAAACCTAAGCAGTCTCAATTCTTTGATGCTACCCTTAATAGCTCGAAAAAAGCAAAATTCGAAAGAAATGGAGATGAATTACGCCCTGATTCGGTTCAAAAATCACTTTACTTTCTTTTCCTTCATTTTACCGGCAACCAAACAAAGGGAAAAGGGACCGTACCTTATCGGAAGCATGCGAATGAGGTCTTGAGTGGTGCTTCTTGGTGATCGGCTGAGATGGCTTGGAGGATCGGATTTTGGGATCGGATTGGAGCTCAGGTTTGGAAATGGATTGGACTTCGGATCTTCGCTTGCGGAAGTAGCTGCCGAAGAAGACGATAGCGAGGAAAGCGCCGAGAACGACGGAGAAGATCGCAATTGGAATGGCTGGACCCATTGGAAGCCGGATAAGACCTGAGAAAGGGGTCGGAGCACGGGGGATGAAGGCGACGATGACGGTGAAAACGGCGGTGAATGGAATGAAGGATTCCGGGAAGCGAAAAAAAAGTATACGTGGGAACTGGGAAGTATATCTATCACTATAATTAGAGTGGGAATGCATTCATCTAGACGAGGCTTTATTATTAAGGTTACGTATGTTCGATGAATTTAGAATTATAATTGAGTATTATTTTTGATTTATGTATATTTTATATGAAAAATATTATAGTGAATTATTAATTATAATTTAAATTATAATATGAATTTATTAACTAAATGTATTATAATTTTTTTGTTATAATAAATTTTTTTTATATAAAATCACATCTTAATTTAAATTAAAAATTTGAATCAACGAACTAAATGAGTTTAAAAATATTATTTTAGTTAAATTATTTTGTCTTTACGTGATTTTCCTATATTTTTTATATTTTTTTAACTTTTATTTCCTTATTCATTTTATAACTCAAGTTATAACTTAAATTTTAGACCCGTTTAGTTCGTTGATTTGAATTGAGATGTAACTTTATGTGAGAGCTTTTTACTGTAGCAAAAAAGTTAGATGTAACTATTTCTGAGAGTTTTTTACTATAACAAAACTCGAATTTTAAACTCAAATCGATGAAATAAACAGAGTCTTTATTGCTACATTATTTTTTATTATAAAAATTTAAATTTAACTTTTGTACTACACTATTTTTTTCTCACGTATACAACTCAAATCATAACTCAAGTTATGACTTGAGTTGTGAAATGAATACACTATGGCCCTGTTTGGAAATGTTTTCATTTCCGTTTCTCACATTTTTCAATGCAAAAAATTAAAAACGGGGGTAAAAAACGTGTTTGGCAAAGTTTATGTCTGAAAACAAAAATGAAAACGGCTTTGTTGTTTTCTGGAATTTTGAAAACGGAAAAAAGCCATTTTCGTTTTCTTGTTTCCATTTTCATTTTCCGGCTTTGTCGTTTCTTCTTCTTCTTCGTTTTCCGGCTTTTTCATTTCAGTTTTTTTTTCTTCTCTCTTCTCCGGCCGAAGAAGAGGCGGGAGATCCGGTGAACACCACCGTCACTCCTCTCCGACTGGCCCGCCGCCATCTTCTCCGACTGCTCGCCACCGTCTTCTCTGACTGCCCGCCGCCATCTTCTCCGACTGCCCACCCCGCACCCCCCTGCGACTGCGCCTCCCCCCTCGGACGCCTGCGACTACGACCCCCCCTCTCCCCACGTCTGCGCAGGCCGCCACCCCACCGCCACCTACCACCGGCGTGCAGCCAGACTGCCCCCCCCACCGTCTGCCACCTGCGGCCCCCCTCGCCGTCTGCAAGCCGCCACCCCACCGCCACCCACCTCCGCCACCGCCGCCCCCCCGCTGCGGCCGCCACCCCCCCCATTTCCTTCGATTGTCATTTTCTTCTCCTTCTCGTAACATATATATATATATATATGTTATATTAATATACTTATTTAATATATTTAATATTATTATTTATTTAATATATTTACTATATTATTATTTAATATATTTAATAATAATATTTATTTAATATATTTAATATTATTATTTATTTAATATTTATTATTTTAAATATTATTATATGTTTTCAGAAATTAAACTACCAAACACGATTTCAGTTTTTTTGAAACTGAAAACAATTTCAAAATAAAACTACCAAACGTATTTTCAGAAATGATTCTAAAATGAAAATAAAAATGTTTTCATTTTTATTTTCGTACAGAAAACAAAAACATTTTGAAACCAATTCCAAACGCACCCTATAATTTTTATCTTCTCTTTTTTTCCAAGTCCTTTCTTTATTTCTTTTACTTTTTAACCTAAAGCTTATTTATCTCTTCAATTTAGTCATTTTTTACTATTTTTAATATTTTTGTCACAATAATAAAAAGGAGAATGCATGTACTATTTATCTAGACACAAAATCAGTATTCAAAATTTAGTTAAGTTACTTTATCCTTTTTTTTTTTTTACTTTTTACTTTTCTAGCTTTTACCTCTTCATTTTTACCCCATCCATTTTTTTAAGTCTTTTCTTTTAATTTTTTATTACTTTTGTTAGACTTTTGTTAGTTGGCAATTGACATTTGTTGTAAACAATTTAAAAATAAGTATTCTTGGCAACCGACATTTATGTTGGGATCATAAGTAATTTTTGTTACTTGATTGTTTTGAATATGGAATGACTTGCTGATTGGATCTAAATATATAATGTTTTGTTGATGGAAATCAAAATTTTTTGGCAAGGAATTTTCAGAAAATATTTGGGATATTTGATGCTATGGTTGACATTAATGTTTATTTGATTGATTCTAATTGGGAAAGAAATGTTGTTGATTGCTATTTGGTGTGAGATCAATAACGTGACAGCTAGGAGACTTTGAAAGTGGGGTGGCTGAGCGTATTGTTGTGGTGACGTGGAAAATTTGGACTTTTATATTGAGAAATAATACTTTCCAAGTGAGGGTTATACTTATGATTCTATGTGTTTTGAACGAAACTCTCTGAGAAAAAGTCTTTGTATGTGAACTTTTAATTTGTGAGTGTAAAAGTGTATTCTTCGGGAGGAGAACGTATTGCTTTTGGGAGAAAGCCTTTGAAGATGAGTGGTGCTCGTTGGACAAAACCTCCAAGAAGATTTTTCACAATGGCGACATTATCAAGAAGGGAGTCTTTGAGTGTGTAATACAGTAGAGTGTTTGTAATCATTTTATCTTAGTGGATTGTTCACTGTCTGGATGTGGCCACACGAATATAGGTGTGCACACCGAATCGCAATACCATTTTTTGGCGTTCTTTTCTTACTGCATTATTTTTTTTCTTGCTTAATTAGTTATTCATTACTAAATTTGAAATACAATTTATCACATGTGTTACAGAAAGTATTATAACACTCTTTTTGACACCTATCGGAACAAATAGACCTTTCATTTGGTATTAGAGCGGTTCACTAACAGTTTGCTTGTTGAGATTTTAGGAGTTAGCCTATTGTAGGAGGAATGGATTTTCTAAACGAAGGTGGTTCGATCCCACACCCTCCTCTCCTCGATGGTTTCAATTATTTTTATTGAAGAGCTTGTATGAAGGCGTTAATCAAAGCAATTGATAAGAAGGCGTGACGTGCTGTGTTGATTGGTTGAACGCCCCCCGTTACCAAAAATGAGGCTGGAGAAAAAGTTGTGAAACCCGAAGAGAAATGGTCTACTAAAGAAGATCGATTGGCAAATAACAATTCAAGATAACTGAATGCCATCTTCAACGTAGTTGATGCCAATCAATTTAAGCTCATTTCAACATGTGAATCAACCAAGGATGATTGAGAAATTTTAGAAACTGCTCATGAGGGTGCGGCTGCCATCAAATTATCAAAGCTTCAAATCCTCACTATAAGGTTTGAAAATCTTCATATGGTTGAAAATGAAACGATATATGATTTTAATTTAAAATTGTGTGACATTGTTAATGAGGCATTTGCTCTTGGTGAAAAATACTCTGAGGCAAAATTGGTGAGGAAAGCCCTGAGATTGTTTCTAAAAAGATTTGCATACAAAGTGACTGCTAATAGGCTCTTTGCGCACTTTTGAGATGAACCTAAATGAAAACAAGAAGGAGAAGGAGAAAAGCATTGCTTTCCAAGTTGAAATCCAAAAGCATGTTGAAGAATTTGAGACCGATGATGAAGAAGATTTGGCCAAATCTCTTGTTCGGTTGTACAGGAATTTTGATAAAATTTTAAAGAAAATAAATAAGAACTCTAAACTGGAAAATTCTAGAAAATCAAATAATTCCCAAAAAACAATAAGAGTGTTCCCATTGCTAGTGATGTTAAGAAGAATAAGAGAATCCAATGCCAATAGTGTGACGATTACGACCACATTCAATTCAAGTGTGCCAATACTCTTAAGAAGAAGAAGTCGCTTAATGTAACTTAGAGTGATAAAGAGTCAGAAAGTAGTTAGGAAGGTGACAATCATGTGAGTAATTACGTTGCTTTTAATGTATATATTGATCAAGATGCTTCTGCTGACAGTGTTACAAAAGATGTTGCAGATAGTGTCACAACAACTGTTGCAACAGGGTCTTTGAACAGCGAAAAGGAAGAAGTTGAGTCAGACTCTGACAGTAGCAGTGATGGAGAAGACCTGACTGATGATGCAAGCATTATAAATGGTTGAAATCCCTTCAACACTTCAAAATTGCACGGCGAAATCTCTTCGTCTAGTAAGTCATTTTTCCCGAAAGCTTCAACTTCTTCTCCTAAAGAATTATAGACGGTTGAACTCCCTTTAGCACTTTAAATCATCTTCTCTTGAAGACTACAAATTCTTCTTCCCAAGAACGTTAATGAGAACTTCTCAAAACATTATGCGTGAAAACTTAAGAAGCCCACAAAATAAATGATATTGAGTTTTATTCATAGAACTTCTATTTCTTATCTTCACATTGGTACAATCCAATTCTATTACCATATTTTCTCCACGTGACGACAATACCTTCTTGTTGCCATATTCAAAATTTGAAACTAAAACCAAATCTTTTACAGCAACTCGCACCCACACACACACCCACACACACACATATATACACACATAAATATATATATATATATATATATCATGATAATTGCACCACATTGTTATCTTAAGTTTCACATTTGAATAAGCCTTCCCTTATCTACAACACTCTCAAATTTTAAAGCTTATCTCCACGCACAATCAGCAACGCTTTTGGAATTCAAACTAAAAGTATATCTACTATTTAAACTTGAGCTCTCATTTGAAATCATTATCAGCACCTTCAAATTTTAACTATAAACTAAATCTGCAGCAAAATAATCACTACAACAAAAAAGCTTATTTGCGACGACGGACTATCATCACAAATAACTATATTGTCGTTATAAATATTTGTTTTGATGTTATGTCATCGTAAATTAGTCGTCGTAAAACACCCGACACAAAGAATATATTTGCGACGGCATAGTTTTTAAATGTCGTCGCTAATATATTAGTGACGACAGTCGTCGTGAATAAGTCGTCACAAATGTTCTGTCAAATATGTCATTGATGATGACATACGTGTCCTAACTTATTTGTGACGACTATGTGTCATTGTAAAAGTATTTAAAACTTTTTGCGACCATAGGCTTCAAAGTGTCGTCGCTAGTAATGTCGACTATTTGCGACAACAATTTAGATATGTTGTCGCAAATATTTTTTTTTTTTTTTTGTGTACTTTACTAATAATATTAATTATTGAATATATAAATTAGAAGAAAATTTAATAATAAAATAGAACAATAAAATGGATATTTATTAATAAAAAATTGATATAAAATAGCCAACACAATAATAAGACCAGTCTTAAAAAATAAATTAATCAATAAATACTAAAAAGTATTGATAATAAAAAAATAAAAATAGATATTTTAATCCCCTAAATTAGCAGCATCGTTGTCCTCATCCTTGTGACGACCCTCCCTTAGGCCGCCACTGTAACTAACTTTTTAACTTCTACTTACTGAAATTTCTTAAAATTTTATGGAACATTTTTTTTTAAAGATCTTATAATAAACATAAGGTACAAAATTACTTTCTTAAATAAAATATTCAAACCTTAACATATCTGTTTTCAAAATCATAATTAACAAAACTATTCATAACATAAAGCTGATTGTGGAAATATTTGCGAGTGGTATCCATATCCCGAGCCCCACATCGTTCGTCCACTCGCCAGCAGTCCATCAGGCATTATATGCCGGTTGCTTACCTACAGTATAAACATTCTATAATGAGCTTTCGCTCAGCAAGTAGGAATTATCTCCCACAAAATAACTGTAAGTTCACATGAATAAATATGCATGAGTCAATTATGCTTAATTATGATGTCTTATCAGAATCTTATTATCTTATCTTATCTTTCTTACTGATGGGCCCGAGTGCTTGTACCACTTGCGCACAATCATCGGGACATGAGGGTTTGCAAGGTCTCCCATGACACCATGATTATAACTTGAATGCCTCTCTTGAGTCGGAGGACATCCTTATTATTTTTTTTCTCCCTTGTGGAGCCTGAGTTACATCCCTTGTGGAGGCTGGTACGACACTTAACTGAGATTACTCTTATAAGTTCCTCTTGACTTATTAAGGTGTATACAAGATGACCTAGCATAGCATACTCTATCATGTACTCGAACACATATAATTCGGGTGTACTGCTTAAGTGCATGTAGTATAACATAACATAACATTCATAACATTAAATGTACTCAAACATATATAGTTCATGTGTATTGTTTACTTTAAAATCTATTTATACTGTAGGCGAGATTTCTACTTACCTGATTTTCAAAGCTGGAATCCCCTTTTCGCATATCAGCCTAGTCTCTTACTTTCTTCTGGAAATAAACACCCATTAAGAGTGTGAGATCAACTATTATTTGCTATTCTATTTTAGCAACTTATGAAGAAAAATATAACCCTTTCCATAAGGCATATATTCCCTTTTGTTTACTAAAGGATAATAAAGATTAATTTATTAAATCTTCAAAATCTTATTTTCCTTAATTTCCCTTGCTACGATATTAAGGTCCAATTCGGCCTAGGACTTATACATGGTATTCTAACTTTTACGCCGCTGAAATTTATACTCCAACGGAGTCTCTTAAACTAATGTGGGCGTTGGACCCACATTAAATCTTCAAAATTCTACGGACCTATCGTATTGGGCTCGTAGGTGCCGGGATAATACGCTCGGTAACCCCCTATGTTCTTTAAAGAAAGTATTTTTTTCTTGAAAACTTCCTTTATGAATACTTTCATTAAAATGAGGTTTAATGTCATTGTGTTTTACTGACATTCTATCTCGGGTTCTTTTATAACCTTTTTGTTGAAATCGACACTATTTTATTTTTGTCTCGTTAAAAACTGTGCAGTTTCTGAAATCTGCATTTTACTGTATTTTAGAGTCGGATTTCAAAATTTTGTTATTCATGAAACCTCCTCATCTTGTCAAGATCTAAAACTTTTGTTTTTGGTAAAAGTTGAAATTTGGCCTCTAAAGGCCTCGTTTGGCTGAAAACCGTAGCTGCTGTTTTTCCTAAAACTATTTTAGTCAAAAACTGTGCCGTTTCGGGAATCTGTATTTTAGTACCTCTTAGGGTCAGATTTTGAAAATATTTTCTTCATGAAATTTCTTCATCTCATCGAAATCTAAAATTGTTACTTTTGTAAAAAATCAAGATTCAGCCTCTAAGAGTCCCGTTTGACTGAACCAGTGGCTGCTAGTTTTTTTTTGAAGCTGTGTTGGACAGCTTGTCTGTTTTTACAAAAATGACTTCAAACTTGATTTTAGAGTAAAAATTAGGTTTTGTCATAGTGACCAAAAATGTTCAAAACATCCAGGGCTATAAGTTCAAACTTTAAAACATTGAAAAATCTCACTCTATGGCCCTCATTTTCACGGTCAAAGTCACCGGAATTTTTTTTTCCTCAAATCTGAAAAGAAGCAACTTAGATCAAGCATAAACATACCACATCAAGCTAACCTCAAAACTCACAAAACCAACATAAAACTCACACACGCTTATTACAACTTATCTCCTTAAGAACCACACATTTACATCCATAATCCAAGCTTAAGTTGGCTAGAAGTTAATGGGGATGAGTTTGAGAACTTATCCTTGAAGAACTCTCTTTCTCTCTTGAAAACTTTTGAACTCCTCTAAGCTTTGTTAATGGCTTGAACTAGAAGAGTATAAGGAATTTTGAGAATAATATTTCTATATTTTCAAACTTTACAAAAACATGAAAAAGAAAGGATTTAGAGTTTTTTACCCTTGAAGGAATGCTTGACTAGTCTCCTCCTAGAATCCCTTGATCTCTTTCTTCTTCTTCTATTGTTTGCTAGTGGTTTATGGTTAGGAGAGTGGAAGAAAATATTTAAGAGGGAAATGGAGAGTGTGGCCGGTTTGGGTGTGGGGGAAATGAGAGGAGATGTGCAAAATAACCAACCTAATGCTTGCACTAATGGTCCCACATTTATAGACATTGATTGATCTCATCTTAGTTCTCATTTAAGCCCATCAAGCTAGCTTAATTAGCTAAAATTTTGGGTTAATCTCCCTTTTCCCTTGGCTGGCCGGTGGAGTGTTTCAAGAGGGATGTGTAGTAAGCTTTCATGTCCAATAGTTGATTTGATTCAATCCCATCATGAAGTCCATACTTAGCTAGTGCCTCACGAGCACGTTGTGCATCGTATGTAAAATTTTGTAACCTCTGTGATGTGAGTGATAGTGTTTGTTGGTGGGAGTCCACACTCTCACCTTGGTGCAATAGTAGACATACTTTCCACTGTCTATCCAGATGACCAGTACCCCCACCATTTTTATTAGAAAGGTGTTTTTTATAATATTTACATACCGCACGAATTTTCATCTCACCTATTTTTGGATTTGGTCGGGACTCCTCGGTGAAATGCTGCCATGCCGGAGAAGTTCGTGGTCTTTTTCCTCTGCTGCGTTCTCCAGCTTCCTCGTTGTGCACTGAAGCATTATCCACATGAGCATTTTTTGGTTCAGTGGGGGTGGGGTTGAGAGGCATCATTTCTTCCTCAAAAAATGCTTTATAACCAAGCTCAGGAAGAGCAGTGAAATCAGGGAAGTTTGGTGTGACCATTTTCTGGATATTGATAAAACTTGATTGAACTTTGTAAATGAAAGAGCAAGAAAATAAATGAATGTGAGAAAACAAACTTAGAATCAAAATCAAAAAGACAAGTTGAGAGATAGAATGAGAGTGAGATGAGAAGTTGATAGTGAATTGTTGTATGAGATTTATGGTGGAATTAAGGGGTATTTATAGGGGATTTTTGGGTGAAATTCCAGATTCTTACCATTGGGCCCTTCGCGGGCCCAACAGATGGCACGTGACGGGCCAAATGGGAGGCACGTGACAGGCCAAACGGGAGGCCCGTCACGTGCCACCCATTGGGCTCGCGAAGGTTCCCCTAGACCAATTGAAATGGGTTGTTTCATGGACCGTTTTGCGAGCTTGGGCCGGGCCGAACAAGGGCCGTGTCGTGGGCCTCCACGTTCTTGGGCCGTGGGCTGCGAAGCTGAGGCCCAGCCCTAGCACATTACATGTGCCGGGCCGGCACGGCCTGTAACATTAGCGAACCGGGCCGTACCGAATCTAGCACTATTACGGGCTGTGCCGGGCCGTCCATGGACGGCCCGGCCCATTTGACACCTCTGAAGTGACTAATTTGCATGTTTTGATATAGGAAAGAAAGATATGAAGACATGGGTTGGTCATCATGGTCACAGTGGAACGCCTTCTTGTTCCTCTTTATTACAACTTGGGATAACAACACGAGTTGCTGCGCATGGAGCGGAATTATTTGTGATGAGGTGACAGGTAACGTGATCAGCCTTGACCTCGAATGCAGCGGCCTCTACGGCACCATCGCCTCCAACAGCAGCCTGTTCCTTCTCCGCCATCTCGAGGGTCTAGATCTCACCGAGGTTTGGCCAATTCAAAGACATGATAAGCCTTTCCCTGCGTGATTCAAATTTTGGTGGCGCTGTTCCTTTGGAGATCTCCCATCTGTCTAGACTGGCCTTCTTCGAGCTCTTTGAGAGTGTCAACACAAGTGATCGAAAGCAATATGTTGTTCATGGAAGTGGAGACCTGCAAAGGACTGGCTCAAAATTTAACCAACTGGAGAACCCTTGAATTGGATATTGTAGACTTGTCTTCTGTGCCATCTGGGTCCTTGATGAACCTTTCATCATCCATCACTTTCATTTTTCTCCACTCTTGTAAGCTGCGTGGTGCGCTTCCGGAGCAGATTTTCCGGTTGCCGAAACTCGAGGCACTTTCTTTACAAGTAAACAGTCTTACTTGCTCTTCCCCAAAGTCTAACTGGAACAGCCGACTTGAGTAATTGGACCTTTCTTCTAACAGTTTTAGTGGCCACATTCCAACTTAGATCTTTCTGAAAACTTACTCAAGGGGACAATACCGCCTTGGCTATTTGCATTACCATCTTTGAGATACTTGGACCTGAGCAATAACTTCATCAGTGGTGAGATAGGTCGAATATCTTTATGGGAAGTGGGAAATGGCTCTTGGCACTTGTTGAATCTTTCGCACAACTTTTTAACAAAAGTAGAGTCACTTCCACGAGTGAATTTACTTTTTCTAGATTTCATTCTAACTTGCTTTCAGGACCTCTTCCAAGTTTATTATCACCAAGCTTACGAGTCTTTTCAGTGTCAAAAAATCAATTTAGGGGAGAGATCCCCTCCGTGATTTGCACTATCACAACCCTAGAAATCCTCGATTTATGATCTTATAATAATTTTAGCGGTGAAATTGCGCGATGCATGGATTTAAAGTTCTCGCTTGATCTCTCAGTCTTGGACTTGAGAGAAAACAAGTTGCATGGCACCATCCCCGCAATCTGCGCACACCAAAATAGTTTGAGAAATCTGAATCTAAATGGAAATCAATTCGGAGGACCGCTGCCCCAATCATTAGTTATGTTGACGGTGTTTTTCCGACAACTCATTTTGATCTCTCTTAATCACTCGCGATTATGCTAAACCCGGGATAATGAAGTGAACCGAAAAATAATATAGAAGAAACAACGATTTTTATAGTGGTTCGGCAATAATTTTGTGCCTAATCCACTTGTGCATGCACTATGTTCGTTGAAGTGAATACAAACGTTGCCTTTTTCATACAAGAATCTCTAACCCTTTTCTGGGTCTTTGTTCGCTCTATTTATAGGCCTTCTCACGTACTCACACATTCCCGGTTCCCAAGATGGAAGCCAACTTCTGTCCTCGATCCGCGGGAGGGTAGGTGAGTTCTCATGATGAAAGTTCCGGAAATCAGGCGGTTGATCCTCACCCCATGCGCGTCGATTTCGACTCGCCAGTATCGGATCAACACTTCCCTCCTCGAGAGTTGACGCAGTGACTGATGGCAGGCCCACTTGCAATCTTCCTCGATATCTTGGTTTGTGGGAGGTCGAGGCAGATTTTCTTGACGTTAAGCATGCGCGCGGTGGCTCTCGGCGTCAGGACACCATTACGGCCTTAATTGATGACGCCGAGCGAGGTTCCAAAGAGTCCTGGTAGCGTCATCCGGTGGGTCGACTCATATTCAAAACGGTCGACCCACGGACTGGTGGCAACAATTACCCCCCTAGGCGGGATGTCGGCGCGGCTTCACTTTACGGCTACTTTCAATCGTCGAGGATGCCGCGTGGCGACTTTCTGTGGGAGCGGTGTGGCAGCTCGTCGGTACAGCGATCATTGCGGTTGGTTTCTCGGCGGTGGATGCGTCGGCGTCGATTGTGTCGATTTCACGCTCCTCCTCTCGGGCGCCACGTGGCATTAAGCGGATGAATCGCGACCGTCCGATGGAGTGTCCTTTGGGTTGCCTTGCCCACATTAGATCGCGTCCCACCATTCCCACCGTTGGATGGAGACTTATGACCTTCTCTGGTGAGTTTAGGGGTTCCTGGCGCCTATTTAAACCCCGAGGAGGTGTTAACTCGACACGATTGCTCAAGTGCCGTTACTCTGCCGGATTTTCACCAGCCGTCTTGCTTCCGGCGCTTACTTCTCATTCCATTTCCGGGCTTCCGTCTTCGGTGACGGTAAGTTCCCATTCTCTCCTCTCTGCCATTGCTCTGGTGTAGTTGCGTGCGGAAGCGGAATGGGGGAGGAAGAAACGCCCCTCACCCACCCTTTGGCCGTGGTGTGCCTTTAGGCTGAAGCCGCCCATGAACCACCATTTGGGCATTGCTATCTTAACCCTGTCTTGGGCTTGGTTTCCCAAGTTCCAGCCCGGGACTATATTCAGCGCCTTTGTCTTGGCAGCGACCACAGACTTTCTCGACCATTAGGAACTAACCTTTCCCTTCATTTGTTCGAAGAAATGTCTTCCAAACCGGCTAGAATTCGGGGTCTCCACATCTCGGGTGAGGATGACCGGCGAGATAAGCGACGCCATGACACCCTCATTAGGCGCGGACTCTCTCCTTCGTGAGTCCGAGGTTCCCGAGAGCTCAACCTCGGGCTCGCGATCGGGCGAGTCACCTCCTTGAGGGGCGAGGGAGGCGGGAGGTCAGGCCCGGCCAATCAGAAGGTCCAGGAGTGTGAGTCGCGTCAGCCCAGCGGCCTCTCGGGACTTGCCACGAATGTCAGCCCATCAAGCTAAGGCCCGAGCTGTTTGAAGGCCTTCAAGCGGCCCGGGATTGACCCTGCACTTCTACTGATGGAGTCGACCCCAGGCCGTGCTCACTTTGCCCCCGGCGGGCCATATGACCGTTTATACCGAGCCCTTACCTTTGGGGGGAGACCATTCCGTTCCATCCCTTCGTGAAGGGCCTCTGCGCCGTCTCTATAAAATTTCCCGGCTCAACTCTCACCCAATTGTTGGGTGACAATAAACTCGATGATTATTTTGTGGAGGAAGTTTCTCCGAGTCGACCTAACCGTCGGCGAGTTCCTCTCTTGCTACTCCTGAAGGCCTCTCCCGACCCGTTGGGGATTCTTCTATCGGCTTCCACAAAGTCCAAACCTCCGGTTCCTCCCCGGTGGTCGAAGACCCACAGTGCCTGGTGGAAACCCCAATTTTCTTTCTGGGGGGCAACTTCAATTCCCACCCGCTCGGCGGCAACTATCCGGCTGGGCCTTCGCCTTCCGCCAAATCTTGTGGGCTCTTCGTCTCCTAATTCTCGTCGCGATGGGGCTTAACCTTCTCGTCGAGCTTCCCGACATGCTGACTTCTCTTTTTGCGAGGTAAGTGGTTCCTCGACCGCGCCCAGTTCCGCTGCTTTGGCCCCGCGTCGGCTATTCGAGAACTGCCCGAAGGCGGGCGTCGGTGCGTCAGTTCTCCATCTTGCCAGGCCCAGGGGAAAATGCAGTGCATTCGTACTCCTCGAGACCCTAAGCGTACCCGCCGAGCCTCCGGCGGACCTCTTAAAGCGGTGGTTATCTTTTCTTTAAGTAATCCCTTTACATTAGTATAAAAGGGCGTGGTCGGGGAGAACCGGTAAAGACATCTTTTTCTGTGTAGGCGTCCCTTCGAAATGATGCAATCTTCACCGCTGGGCCGAGGGAAGAAGGGAGAGGTGGCGCGGGGCGCGCGGTGGCGCCTCGCGCTCCGGTCGCCCCCGCCCCTCGGGCTACCGATTCACTCCCTCGGGGGGTGCTTGTGATCGACCCCCCGGCTAGGAGGCCCCGCGTCGAGGAATCAGGAGCGACTGCGAGGGTTGAGGGGTCGTCCTCCCAACCGGCTCGGCGCCCAGAGAAAGGCAAAGGGCATCGAGGAGGCCCCTGTCCTCTCGGGGCCGGTGGTGCTGCCGGGGTCGAAGATCGATGACCCCGAATTCCTCGTTACCGATGTCATCCCCCGCTATCTCCATAACGCTCTGCGTCTGCCTCCACGGTTCAGCTTGCCAATCCAGGCCATCTACTCCCACTTCCACGAGGACTCCTGGAACACTTTTGCGAAGAGGAGCATCCTCGACCGCCAGCGTCTCACCGTGACGCGCCAGATCTCACAGACGTTCTCTCGCTCTCCGATTCTCGTTTCCATCTTTGGCGTTTATCCCCATAAACTTAAACAAGTCCCTTCTTTCACTTTGTCTGTGGCTCTTGGTTTGGCCCTCGAACTACGTCGAGCTGGAGGAGTGGATGCGGATGCAAAGCTGCCTCTAAAGGCGTCGGCAGGGAGCTCCTGGCGCTCGGGACCGCCGGACGAGCTCTCCACAAGCCTTTGCGGTTGAGAAGGCCAAAGTGCTGTCCCCTCGGTGAAAGCATCTCCAACCGAGAAGGCCTCAGCTGATTTAGAGGCGCCCAAGATGGGCGCCTCAAGGCTATCGAGGAGTACCTCTCGTGCTGCCGGTCTTGGGAGCGAGAGGAGGGAGTGGCCAGGCGATCCAGAGTTCGTGAAGTCTCCGGGACTTTGCCGCTCTGGTCGATGGCTTCCGGCCGGAGCTCTTCAAGGCATCGCCCAGGAGTCGAGCGGATCGTCGAGGGGCCGCGTGGCGGCGATTCGTCGCTCGAGGCGTTAGGGCTGGTGACCCGAGGCTCGGCGCCTACCAAGACTCTGAGAGTTTGAGGAGCTCCACCGACCTCATGAAATCCGGGCCGGTGAGCAGATCCTCGACCGCTTCCGGAGGAAGCGTTCGAATGTCGACCTCTCCTTCCTCGACGATTCCGGCGCGAGGACGTCGGGCGGTCGAGCCCTACCAGGTGGATGGCGGCGAGGGCAATCCGCAGGAGGACGCCGAGCAGGGAGCAGCGGTGTTGAGGCGGCACCGAGGAAGGCCAGCCGAAAGCGGGAGCGGTTGGCGCGAGGTGGCACCGGAGGAATTCACCGGGCGGAGAAGCGGGAATGGGCGCCCGGTGACGATTTCGTATTTTCTGTTTTTATTTGTTTTGTTTTTGATATAGGGTCGTAAGGCCCAGACAATATTACATTCAGTGCTTTGTAATGACCATAAGGTCGAGACCTTATTTATTTATTTTTCTTTATATTATGCACCTGCGTTATTCCTTATATCGTGTTGTGTGGAAATCCCTTTTTTGAAAATTCGCTAAGTGTAGGCTCGACTACCTTCTCGATTATTGCGCGTCGTAGTTTTCCCAAGTGTCGGCTCGACTGCCTTAACGACGAGAGGAGGAGGTGGCTTCGCGGGCGATCCGGGAGTTCGTGAAGTCTCCGGACTTTGGCCGTCTGGTCAACGGTCGGCTGGAGCTCTTCAAGGCATCGCCGGAGCTCGAGCGGATCGTCGAGGACCAGTGGAGCAAATGTTTTCCGAGGCGTTTTAGGAGGTGACCTGTAGGCTCGACAACAAAGTTTTTGAGGAGCTCCGGTGAACAAAATCCGTTTGCAGATTATAAAGCCCGGAGGAAGCACGGATCGAAATACCTTCTTTTATTTATTAAGTGAATCGGTTAGCCCTACCGGTGGATGGCGGCGAGGCAATCCGCAGAGGATGGCAGGAGCATACAAGTTGAGGACACCGAGGAAGGCCAGGCCGAGCCGGAGGCGGTTGGCGATTAGGTGGCACCGAGACCTTCACCGGGCGGAGAAGGCGGGAATCCAAGTATGACTTGATGCTTTCGTATTTTCTGTTTTTATTTGTTTTGTTTTTTTGACCGGGTCGTATGGCCTGATAATATTATTTTGTAGGGCCCTAACACCATAAGGTGCCCAGACCTTATTTATTTATTTTTCTTTATATTATGCACTTGCGTTATTCCTTATATCGTGTTGTGTGGAAATCCCTTTTTTGAAAATTCGCTAAGTGTAGGCTCGACTACCTTCTCGATTATTGCGCGTCGTAGTTTTCCCAAGTGTCGGCTCGACTGCCTTAACACCCCCTCGCCAGGGTGGAGTCCTTGGAGTCGACGTTGGCGCATCGTAGTAGATAGTAGGACCCGCGGTCGTTTGCTTGTAGAGCGTCGACTTTGTAGTTTTATGGTCGACGTATCAACAACAAAAGTTTTGATCGACTTATCGACAACAAAAGTTTGTTTATAAAGTAAAGAGGTACCAGTCGAAATGCCATCTTTTCATTATTCGTGGATCAATTACAAGCCTGGTATTCTATTCTGAAAAAACGAAAAACGAAATGAATACAAGTAGGGGACTTTGGTTCACTGACCCAGGCCGTCGAAGTTATTGGTAGTAGACCTTCAACCGGTCGGCATTCTAAGTATGCTTGATGCCTCGGCCGCCGAGCTCGCTAGCCGGTATGACCCGTTCGCCCACGACTTCCATTATTTTGTAGGGTCCTCTAAGTAGGGCCCAGGGCCCCGGAGTTCTTGGGTTTTGTGTTAGGGGTTACAACCACGCAACCCAGATCTCCCACTCCGGCGTGCTTCGGCCTGACCCGCTTGTTGTAATACCTGGCGGTCCTTGCTTGGTATGCAGCGAGCCTTAGTTGTGCGTCTGTGCGCCGCTCTTCCAAGAGGTCGAGCTCCAAGTTCATCAGCTCGGCGTTCCTATCCTCTTCGTACCGGGTTACCCGGTCGATCGGAATAAACACCTCGACCGGCAAGACCGCTTCGAACTCGTAGGCCATTGAAAATGGGGTCTCCCCCGTAGTGGATCTGCTAGTTGTCCGGTAGGCCCATAGCACCTTTGGCAACTCATCGGCCCATTTTCCTTTGTAGGCGTCGAGGCGCCTTTTAAGGTTGACCTTAATAATTTTATTTACAGCCTCGACCTGCCTGTTAGACTGGGGGTAGATGACCGAGGAGAAATTCTTACGGATCCCGAGAAGCTCGCAAAACTGATTGGTGTTGTCGTTGTCGAACTGCTTCCCGTTATCGGATACGAGAGAGTGCGGGACCCCGAACCGGCATACGATGTTGTTCCATATGAAGTTTGTGCACTTCACCTCCGAGATGGCCGTTAGTGGCTCGGCCTCGACCCACTTCGTAAAGTAGTCGACTGCGACGATTGCGAACTTGTACCCCCTGGGGTCTTGTGCGATGGGCCAATGAGGTCAATCCCCCCACTTAGCGAGCGGCCAGGGGATACTATGGACGTGAGGTCTTACGAGTGTAGTCGGGGATGGGGGCATACCTGCAGCGGCTCTCACATTTCTTTGCGTATTCAGCTGCGTCTTTTCTAAGGCTGGGCCAATAGTACCCTTGCCGCCAATATTTTGTGGGCTAAGGGCTGTCACTTGCGTGGTTTCCGCATACCCCGTCATGTACCTCTGATAGGACCCTCTCTGCCTCCTCTTGTGCAGGCACACTGAGCAAAGCGTCGAAAACCCCTGGCCCGGTAGGGAGGTTGTGGGTGCACATCGTGTATCCTAAATGGCTGTTACTTCATCTTTTGGCCTCATGCACATCTTGGGGAGCTCCCGTCAATAGGTACACGATGATTGGATCCATCAGCCAGTTGGAGTTCCTTTGGTGTGACTTCCGCCGTTTCTCGTGGACGGGACTTCGGCACCTCCGGTGGCACCAGGTGCAAATCGGCATCCTCGGCGTCAGCTGGCCTGGCGAGCGCGCCGGCGTTGCTATTTCGCTATGGGCACCTGCTGTATATCGAAAGTGGCGAACTTTCCCAGAGCTTCCTTAACTTTCTTGAATATCGAGCCATCTTTTCATCCTGATGCGGTACATGCCTTTTACCTGATTCACAATGAGTTTGAGTCACTTTGAAGATGTCAAAGGTTCTCGACCTTGGTCTGCTACGCCAGCGGAAGGCACGAGGGCTTCATACTCCGGCCGTTGTTGGGCGAAATTCAAACCTGATGGCCGAGGTGACTTTGTGTCGTTCCGGCGTATGTAGCACCAGCCCCGCGCCACTGCCATTGTCGTTTGAGCTACCATCGACGTAGAGCTTCCATTGTATGGGTTGGACCTCTTCACCGGCATCGATAGGTAAGCCCGTGAATTCCGCCACAAAGTTGGCCAAAGCTTGACCCTTGATCGCGGTCCGCGGTTTGTAGTCGATGTCGAACTGGTTGAGCTCTATTGACCACTTGAGGAGCCGACCGGAGGCGTCTGGCTTCTGCAACACTTGTCTGAGGGGGTGATTGGTCAAGACTTGGATGCTGTGGGCTTGGAAGTAGTGTCGTAGCTTCCTTGCCGTCACGACCAGCGCGAGGGTGAGCTTTTCCATCTGGGGGTACCTCGTCTCTGCGTCGAGGAGGCGCTTGCTGGCGTAATACACCGGCAATTGCACCTTCTTCTCATCGCGGATTAACACCGAGCTAATGGCGTGTTCCGAGACCGCCAGGTAAAGGCTCAACACTTCCCCGGCTATTGGTTTGGACAGCATAGGAGGCTTACCAAGGTGTTCCTTTAGGCTAATGGAGCCTTTGTTAGCACTCTTGACCACATAAAGCGGCTTGCTCCCTCTCGGTACGTATTGAAAAGGGGCCGCACTTGTCCGTGGATTTGGAGATAAACCTACCGGTAGCAGCAGCCACACGGCCGTAAACCACGGACCTCCACAGGCTTCCTTGGCGATGCCATGTAGAGGGAGGCTTCTCTTACTGTGAGGTTGGCCTCGATCCTCGACTGCGCTCACCATAAATGCCCAAGAACTTCCCTGAGCGGCCTTGGGCTTTTCCGCAGGTTCACTTCATCACATGCGTCCTGAGCACCGAACATTCTCCTCAGGTCTTCCTCATGGTCTTCTGCTCTCTTGCTCTTTACCAGCATGTCGTCGACGTAGACCTCCATTGACCTCCCTATTAGCCCCGCGAACATTTTGTTGACGAGGCGTTGGTATGTCGCTCCCGCATTCTTGAGGCCAAAGGGCATCACCTTGTAGCAATAGAGCCCCCTGTCCGTTATGAATGACGTATGCTCTTCGTCGCGGTCGAGCATGGGTATTTGGTTGTATCCTGAGTAGGCGTCCATGAAGCTCAGGAGCTCGTGCCCTGCCGTGGCGTCGACAAGCTGGTCAATCCCGGTAACGGAAGCTCGCCTTGGGACATGCCTTGTTCAGATCGCTAAAGTCGATGCACGTCCGCCACTCACCATTCGGCTTTTTCACCAGGACTGGGTTTGACACCCACTCCGGGTATAAGACTTCTCGGATAAAGTTGTTCCATGTGAGCTTGTCCACTTCCTTTCGCAGGGCCTCAGACCTCTCCGCGTTCATCGGCCGGCGTTTTTGCCTCTTCGGTGGGAACTTGTCATTGATGTTCAGCCGATGACACATGACGTCGGGGCTTATCCCCTCCATGTCCTCGTGTGCCCAGGCGAACACGTCGAGGTTTCCCATTAAGAATCCGACCAGCTTCCCCCGGTCCTGAGGTGCCAGTTCTGAGCCGACCCTCAGCGTTCTGGTTGGGTCCCTTTCATCGACGGGGACCTCGACCAGTTCTTCGACTGGTCCCGCCTCGGGCTCTTCTCCAGGGAATCTGGGATCTAAGTCGAGGCCTTCAGTTCTGGTTTCGACCATCCGCAGCTCTTTGCGTACCTCCGTTGGCTCGGCGTAGTGGCGGATGGTTTCTGAGTACGTGAGCCTCGACTCATATTGGTTCCCTCTGACTTTGCCGATCCCGCTCGGCGTGGGGAACTTCATCGTCTGATGATAAATGGACGTCACCGCTCGTAATGCCCTCAAGGTTGGGCGTCCTATGACTGCGTTATATTGGTCGCCTCCCTTCACCACCAAGAATTTCGACATCACGGTCGAGGTGTGCGGTCGGTCCCCAATGGTCATGGGCAGCTCAATGGCTCATACGGGATTACTGTGTCTCCCGTGAATCCGTATACGGTGGTTGGGCACTTGTTCTGGAGTCTTAGCGGGAATCCCCATCTTGTCGAGGGCAATCGGCGCGAGAATATCTCCACGGAGTCGCCGTTGTCGACTCAGATCCGACATACCCGTGTGGTTGCCGTCATGGCCTTCCATAACTAGGGGCGTCAGATCGGCGGGAAATGCACACCTCTGGCGTTGAGCTGAGAAGGTAATCTCGGCGGCCCTCATGTCGGGCGAGCAGCCGGCGCCCGGAGAAAGCGTTCATGAAGCGGCGACAACTTCTCCTTCGCCTCCCGGGCGTACTCCTTTTGGGCACGTCGAGAGGCGCCGCCGAGGTATGGTCCCCCGAAAATCGTCCTTATGACGCCGACCGGTTCAGGGGGGTTGTCGCGGTTATCCCGTCTATTATCGTCTCTCCGGTCATCGTTGCGCCTATTATTGTTCAGGCGGTCGGCTTGGTACTCGCCGAGTCTCCCTTCCCGGATGAGCCTTTCGACCTCATCCCCCAGGTTGTAGCACTCGGCCGTGGTGTGACTAGCCTCACCGTGGAAGCGGCAGTACCTGTTCGGATTTCTCCGTGTCGGGTCGCCCCTCATGGGTGGAGGTCGACGTAGTACCTGGAGATGGCTGATCTCGTGGTAGACGTTCTCGATCCCCATTGTTAGGGGGGTATAGGCGTCATACCGTTGCGGCCTGGGCCGCTTTGTTTCCCCCTGGCTCGTCGAGGCATTGCCGCCTCTATTGTTCGGAGCCGGGTTGTGTTTGGCCTCGGCTTGCACCTGGGGAGGACCCCGGCGCTTCTTGCCGTTGCTCTGATTGTTGGCTTGGCTGGCCTCCTCCTTGACAGGGGTCGCCGCCTTGCTCTTCAGGGCCCTCTTGGCCTCCTCGGCGTTGATGAACCCTTGGGCCCTCGTCAAGAATTCTTGGTAAGTATGGGGCGGCCTTCGGTCGAGTCCGTCTTTGTGGGGATGTCCTTTTTCATCTTGGACGGTGCCCCCATCAAAGCCACTTCATCGGAGATTCCCTCGGTGGGCGTGACCTGCTCTCCGAAGCAGGCTAACCCGTCCTTCGGGGACTCATTGGGCCCATGGTATACTCTTGACAAAGTTACGCTTAGGTGGGATATACTTCTTGACACCTACAAACCGAGTCAAGAAGGCGTTCTTCAGTCATCCCAACTGGTGATGGAGTTACGCTTTGAGAGACTGAACCACCTCCTCGCAGAATCGGAAAGGTGATTTCTGAATGCCCGGCACATCACCTCCTCGGGGTATCCATGCAGGACCATGTGCCCTGTGTATACTTCGAGGTGGTCGTCCGGGTCACTCCTTCCATCATATAGCGGAATGGGGGGCGACTTGTACCTGTCTGGGAGAGGGACTCGGATGATATTCTCTGTGAACGGATGGTCATGGGACGTGTACATCCTAGCGTCGACATTTACTACCTCGGCCACCTTCCCCACAACTTGCTCGAAGTTGTTCAGTCTGCTCCCCATCTGCTTCTCCAACCTGGCCATCTTCTCGGCCAGGGCCTTATTCTCTGCTGCGAGCTCGTCTTCCCTCGCCACGGCCTTGCCTTTCCTCGACGGGCGTCGAGCTTTGCCCTCAGGTCTCCCCCGTGCACCGACGTGGATTCCACGGGGACGGGGTTTTCCCTATGTGCATCTTGAGGCGGTTGAGGAAGCGCACCTCTGTTATCCACAAGAGGCGCTGCTGCCCTCTCCCGCGCTCTTCTTCGCGCCGCGCGTCGCCTGCTTCCTACAGACCTGTTCGACCTAGCCGGATGAGCCTCATTCGCTCGACTATCACCGATTTCCTCGGTGTCTCCGTGCTGGTCACCAATTCCTTGGTTTCCCTCAGCGGCGTTCACCGGGACCGTCGGCGCGTCCTCGAGCGGCGGCATGGGGTTCTGCCCCTGGTCTTGTCCGGCAAGGGCCGTAGCCATTCTTTCCACGACCGCAGTCAACGCCTCGACCTGCTTTTGGAGCTGGTCGTTGCGGTCTGGGGTGTTTTCTGCGGTTGGTGGAAGCTGGTCGGCGGAAGTCCCGACGGCGGTGGAATCCTGGACGGCCTGGGCCGGCTGGTTAGCTGTTTGTAGGCGATTTCTAGGACGTATGATGTTGGTCTCTGGTCGTATAAGACTAACTTCAAAGCTGGGTTAAGTTTATGGGCTTCAGGCCCTCTTTCTAGCGCCAATTGTTGACGGTGTTTTTCCGACAACTCGTTTTGATCTCTCTTAATCACTCGCGATTATGCTAAACCCAGGATAATGAAGTGAACCGAAAAATAATATAGAAGAAACAACAATTTTTATAGTGGTTCGGCAATAATTTTGTGCCTAATCCACTTGTGCATGCACTATGTTCGTTGAAGTGAATACAAACGTTGCCTTTTTCATACAAGAATCTCTAACCCTTTTCTGGGTCTTTGTTCGCTCTATTTATAGGCCTTCTCACGTACTCACACATTCCCGGTTCCCAAGATGGAAGCCAACTTCTGTCCTCGATCCGCGGGAGGGTAGGTGAGTTCTCATGATGAAAGTTCCGGAAATCAGGCGGTTTGATCCTCTGTCTGCCGTCTGATTTCCTGACTTCTGCGCCCGCTGTCGGATCAACACTTCCCTCCTCGAGTTGACATGACTGATGGCAGGCCCACTTGCAATCTTCCTCGATATCTTGGTTGTAGGAGGTCGAGACAGTTTCTTCGACGTTAACTGTCGCATGATGGCTCTCGGCGTCAAGGACACCATTACACGGCCTTAATTGTTGACGCCGAAGACAGGTTCCAAAGGGGAGTCCTCGGCGCGCGTCATCCGAGGGAGTGGTCGACTCATATTCAAAGGAAACGGTCGACCCACGGACTGTGGTGTAACAAGTTAATTGCTTGGATCTTGAAATTCTTGATCTCGGAAACATGTTATATGACACATTCCCGCACTGGTTAGAAACTCTTCCAAGATTGCGTGTTCTAGTTCTACGAACTAACAGATTTTATGGTTCTTCAGAAAAAAAACAAGACCGGATTTCCCTTTGGCTTGTGAGAATAATGGATATCTTCCACAATAACTTCAGTGGCGCTCTTCCAGCGAAGTACTTTGAGAATTTCGTTGCGATGATGAATGCAGAAAAAGTCAAATTTCACTACATGGGAGAAAAGTACTATGGGGACTCTGTGATGATAATAAGAAAATGCTTGGATGTTGAGCTGGTGAAGATCCAAAATATCTTGACAAACATTGATTTCTCAAGCAATAATTTCACAGGCGAGATTCCCGAGTTGATTGGGAGACTCCAATCAGTCAAGGGCCTCAACTTTTCTCATAACATGCTGAGAGGTAGTGGCTTAGTTTGGTAGAAATTTTAGGAAGCTAAAATTACTTTTTTTTTTTAGCAGAAGTTAAAAAATGTGTTTGGTTAACACAAAAACCGAATTCTTTGAGAATTTAAAATCTATTTTTGGGCTGAAATCAGAAGCAGCAAGAGAGCTGCTTCTGATTTTTGATTGTGCGGGAATCAGATAAATTTCATTAATGAAATTTTCGGTATTCCCAAAATAACCCTGACCTATTTTGAGGCTTTCTTCTTCGTGCACTCTCAGCCTGTCTCCTGAAACTCCTCTCCTCCTTCGCCGCTGCCTCCTCTCGCCTCAGCCTCTTCTCGCCTCCTCTTGTGCTCTCTCGCTCAACCTCTCTCAGCCACTGTCAGCCTCTCTCAACCTCAGCCACTCTCTCCTTCCGTTTATCTTTCTTCTTTCTCTCGGACTCCCTCTCCGTTATCTCCTGCGATTGTCGGCGGCGGAGTTCTCAAAATCGGTGGTGGTGGTTTTGCTCGTGTTGGGGATTCCGGATTTCGTCGCCAGCTGAGACCGAGGATCTGGGTTGGAGCTCAATCTCTGCATCTGTAAGTACATTTTTTAGTTTTTTTTTTTTTTATGTCGATTTGGTGCAAGGCTTGTCGATTTGGTGTATGGCTTGATGAAATTTGGGTTTTGAATGTTGATTTGGTGTTGGTGGTTGAATGTCGATTTGGATTTCTGGATTTTGTACAATTTTTGTTCTCTGCTCTGTAAACCGTCGTTTGAGTGTCGTTTGTATCCTTTGAGTGTCGTTTTGTGAGTGTCGTTTTTATCCTTTGAGCGTCGTTTGAGTGGCGAATTGGTCAATGGATTTATTGCTCTCTGAATGTCGATTTGGTCGATTTGTTGGGCTTTAATTCATTTGACTCCGGCTAACGTTCTTGAACCAAATACTCGTACAAAAATATATTTGCCATTAAAAAACCGTGCATAACAAAGAGTAATGAATGCATTATTGTATTCTGATTTTTACTTATATTCTGATTTTAATTGATAATGCATTATTGTACATCACTTGCTATTTAAGCTCCTGGCTAATTAAATTAATGTAATTGCGGAGGTTGATTGTGATTATAATAATTTTTTTTGCTCAAGTACTGTGAATTATTATAAATATTAGCCACAATATTCATGCATAGAAGACGTCTCAGTCTAATGAGTTGGCTATAAATTAACAAAAATGACAAATGCAGGTGGTCGGGCGAATCTAGAATTGTAATCTTAACTAATTGCACTAGTACTCTCTTCTCTTGACCCAAAGTAAACCTTATATATTTATTTATTTTTTTGTATTTGAACAAGAAGTAATGTATGGTAAAGAAATCTTTAAATCATTTCTTCAAATTATACACCTAACACTATATAACAAGGCATGTTAAGGGAGCGTTTCCATATATTAAGAATATATATGTTAAGATGCAGCTTCAATTGTTTGATCTTTTGTCATTTTTGACCATTCTGTTTCGTTTTTACCATTCTATTGCAATACTAACAAGAATGGAGGTTTAAAAAGCCTTAACCTCCATTCTGTTTTTTGTTTCATTTGCCTTAACATCCATCTTTTGCCATTTTTGACCATTCTGTTTCTGTTTCATTATCATTTGCTTAAAAAAAGCCTTAACTTACTTTACTTATTTTTGATATCTACAAATATGCGATGGGTTTATAATGGTGGTAGTACTTTCAGTCATCCTTTGTTCCAATGGAGGGTAGTGTACGACAAGGTAAAGCAATATGGGATTCCGAGGCAGTAGACCTTTTTTGTGATTTATGTATCAAAGAGGTTGAAGGTGGACACCGACCTGGAACACATCTTGATAAAGTTGGATGGGAAAATGTAATTCGAAAATTTAATGAAGCAACCAAACGAGTATATACAAGACAACAATTGAAGAATAAGTGGGATGCTTTGAAGAATGATTGGAAGCTTTGAAAGGAACTTGTTGGGAAGGAAACTGGTTTAGGTTGGAACAATAAAAAGAATACTATTGATGCATCAGAGGAATGGTGGCATAATAAACTACAGGTATACGAATGAAGTTGTACATTTTTTGATAGTGTAGTGTTGGTGTGTGGCAGGTTTAATTTATTGAAGTGCTTTTACAGATTCATCCTAATGCATCGAAGTTTCGCACTCGGGGAATTGAACCAGAATTTGAGGAAAAGTTAAATAGGATGTTTACTAATACTGTGGCCACAGGAGTGTTTTCTTGGACACCTGCATTTGGACAGATGCCATGTGAGCCTGATAAAACAACAAATGAAATGATATCTCCAGTTGAACAACTTGACAGTAGTGAATCGTCAGATGCACCTATCGGAAGAGAAATGTCACAGGACCCTAAGAAGAAGCGTCCAATTGAGTCAGATGAGGGACAAAGGAAATTCAAAAAAGGAAAAGGTAGGGATAAAGTTGGCGGTGCGGCCAAATTGTCGCAACAAATTGATCGCCTTGTGACTGTAGTGGAGACTATTAGTACCGGATCATCCATTGCTCAAACTAAAGGACCAGATTATAGCATGCCACGGTTTATTGAAGTCCTTGATTCTCTTCCTGGACTAGAGAGTGGGAGCGAGTTGTATTTTTTTGCTATTCACTTGTGCTCAGACACGATTAAAAGATAGTCATTTTTGACTCTGAAACGACCTGAGTTGAGACTCAACTGGCTTAAGTTTGAGCACGGGCTACAATCATCCTCTTAAATTCCCTAGAGTGTCTCTTGAGTGTTCCTTTACTATGTTTAATCTTTTAGTGTAGCTTTCATTAATTATGTTTCAGACCTTGTTGTTTTTTCCCATGAATTCGAATACATTGTACTAAATATTTTTCATTATTTCATTTGAATTATGTTGACATGCAGGTTTCTTCATTATATGCTGGGATGTCTGACAATATTGCTCAATCTTTTAGTTTAGAACTTGTTTGTGTTATTACACGACTCATTGAACAAAGATTACAATAAGTATATTCGAAAAAAACCCTTGTATGAACTCTGCTCAAACTGGAAACATGTGGGTAATGGAATTATTAGGCGGTCATGAAATTAGAAGTTATAGAATGTTTAGAATGGATAAGGATGTATTTATGTCGCTATGTAATGATTTGCAATGTCACTACGGATTACATGGATCAAGACATATGTCCGCGTTTGAAATAGTCGGAATGTTTTTATTCATTTTAGGTCAGGGTGCGGGAAATCGTTCAACACAAGAACGATTTCAACACTCTGGTGAAACAGTTAGTAGATATTTTGAGTACGTTCTAGACATTGTCTATCGTATGAGTATGGATGTTATAAAGCCTGATGATCCAGAGTTTAGTGGAGTGCCTCACGAGATATTAATGGATTGTAGATATATGCCACATTTTAAGGTATTCTCTTCTTTAATTATATGCTTTCGTCCTTATTTAATGTTATCATTTTAAACATAGAACTTCCTTCTTTTTAGAATTGCATTGGTGCAATAGATGGCGTGCGTTACGTTAGCTACAATATCACCGGAAGATCAAGTCCCATATATTGGTAGAAAGCGTGTGCCAACTCAAAATGTGATGGCTGTTTGTGATTTCAATATGAAATTTACATACGCATATGCAGGTTGGGAAGGTAGTGCTCATGATACAAGAATATTCTTATCTCGCACTCACGTCATTACAAATTTGAACTTCCCAACACCACCACCAAGGTTAAAACCTCTTCTATATTCATGAGAACTCTGTTTTATAGTTTTTTAAGTCTTTGTGTTTATTATTTCAATAGGTAAATACTATTTAGTTGACGCCGGGTTATCCACAATTAGAAGGTTTTCTTGGACCTTATAGAGGAGAACGATACCATTTAGAACAATTTCGAATGGGTCGTCGACCAACTGGCTATAAAGAGGTATTTAACCAAGCACATTCTTCTCTTCGAAGTGTCATTGAACGCACATTTGGTGTCTGGAAGAAAAAATGGAAAATTTTGAAAGACATGCCAAATTATGCGTTTGCAAAGCAAGTGAAAATAGTTATTGCTACAATGGCGCTCCATAACTACATTAGGAAGCATCGTAAGCGTGATCTACATTTTCAAAGGGTGGAGGATAATCTAGATGATTTCGTTTATGAAGAGAATCAACAAGATGACAATAATGTAGAAGAGAATGAAGCTTTACTATCACTGGAAATGGATGAAGTACGAGATCAAATTGCAGTAAGCTTAATGAATACGACTTAATTCTTTTCATTTGAGTTAAGGTTGTAGGTATATACATGTGTATTTGTAGGACTTAAGTTTGTATTTGTACGTACATATGTGGTGTGTATATGGATATATATGTTTGTATTACGTGTGTGTGGATATATTATTTATGTATTCACGTGTGTGTGTATTTTGTATTTTGTTCTTTATAATATATGCTTGTTGACCCAATCTGTCTGCTGCTCTCTACGATGCAATCTTTATAATATAAGGTGCCACGGTTTGCATTTTGCCCCCTTTAGTTATTCATTTACTTATTTATTGGTGGTGGAGACTAAAAGGAAGAAGAAAATAACTGCTTTATTTTTTATTTTTTATTTTAGTTTTAAATGTTTTGTTGGAAGCAGTACTACTCCAGGTAGGTTTTAAACATTTACAAAATAAACCTTTGCAAAATTTTTGACCAATCATTGTATATTGCTTGCAAGGAACGGCACGTTTATGACATAAAAAAAACAAAAGGATAAGATCGTGAGGAATTGAATCATCAAATAAATACAATCTCATCACTTTGCTTAATTTGCGTCTCAAAATGTGTCATTAGTCATAAGTACAATCCACTAAAGTCAATTATTTAGTTGTCCATAAAGTTGAAGATGGACCACGTTAATTGGTTTTGTCAAATCCTCATTTATATTCAGAGACTACTACCATTAAGAACACCATTAGTGGTCATCTCAATCATGTGTAAGATTAATTTAAGCCTTCTCCATCAACTGAAAAGGTAAATAGCATATCATGCTAAGCCTTCTCCATCAGAACAAGTCGAAGCGTCCACCAACTGAAAGGTCATACATTTTTTTATGTGTAAGATTAATTTAATCTAATATTTAAATAATGTTTCACAATAATATTTTGAAGATATCTTATTGGTATGACATCTTACATTAATGGTTAGTTTGATAATGCTGTGGATTTTAAAAAAAGTGCTTGCAGAAGTTTCTTACAGATTTTTGAAAAGAACCCCACCAAAATTGATAATTATGATATTTGGTTGCATTAATAAAATTGACAATTTATCATTATGTTATTTTTAGTTGTAATTTTATTGTGAATAAAAAAATGAAAAAAAGAGAATTAATTATCATAAATTTATTGTTAAAAAATTTAAAATCATAACATTATGTTTTTTTTTTTAAAGTTAAACAACTATTTTTAAATATCAAAAACAATTATATATATAAAAATTACATATCATGTCTATTTTGGTCATTTTACATACCCACAGCAATTCTACCTAAAAATTTACCAAACGCTATTTACTGATTTTAGAACCAGCACAGCTATTATAATTACAATTTACCAAACACTCAGCCGCTTCTTAAAACAGTTGCTTTTTTTTTCAGCACAGCTAAAAGTATTTTTTTTAAAATCCGCAGCATTACCAAACTAAGCCAGTATTCCACCAACACTGAGGAATTTGACCAACCTTGAATGGTTAGACCTCTGTTCTAACGAGCTTGTTTTTAAGATTCCTGTTGGATTGGTTGATTTAACATCTCTTGCATTCTTGAACCTTTCGTACAACCAATTTGAGGGTCCGATACCTCGCGGTAACTAGTTCAATACTCCTTCGGAGGAAATCCGGGATTGTGTGGATTTCCTCTGTCCAAAACGTGCAACGCAGAGACCAACAAGGTGAAAGAACCATCACCACCGACATTTGTCGAGCAAGAAGGAGACTCATATAATACAAAGGTATTGGACTAGAAAATTGTAATTGGGATCTCCATAGGTATATTCCGCTGGAAAACTTAGTTGGCTTTGTAGAAGGAATATAAGAGAGCTACAATGTACCAGGTTAAGAAGGCCCGAGAAAAAAAATGCTGACCGAGCTAAGAGATAAAAAGATGAAAGCAGATCGGCTGACGGGATGACTGTCAAGGAAGGTGAACTTTATTTTTGTAAAAGGAATTTCAATGTTTCTTTTGTGTACTTTCTGTTTCATGATCCAAAAGTTATTGATTACTCATATTTATGAACAACAGGCTAATATAAAATAACTTGGTGACTACATCCAATGGAAAGTCGAATAAAAATGATCACAATATATTGAATAGACTAAATTAAAACCACAAAGAAAAGGACAAAAAAGAGAAATTAACAATATCTCTACGCATTATAAAAACAGAAGAAATAGTCAAAGTCCAGAAATATTGAGAATTAATAGAAGAACATAAATGACGTATAGTCTCCTCTCTTTCACTAATTATGGTAATGATATTTCAATATATAAAATACGAAATTCCTATACGTATATCCACACCAGAAGCTGATTTCAGAAACTTCACTATTTACTTTAATAAGTTACAAGAAGATAACGAGTTCGCTGAAAAATTTGCGCGACACAACGGCCTGATTCAGTTTCTCCTAGTAGCATCTTAATGTACTCTCTAAAAAATTTGGAATTCTCATGCCTTTATAATATAAATCGATAATTTCAAGTTGATTGTGATGAGAAACTTATGCATAACAATGTAAATTTCTTGTCTTTAGTGCTATGGCATCAGAAGTTTTTAAATTCTGAGGCCATCCAGTGATACATTATTTTCTGAAAGTAGCTTCAGTTTCTGCAACACACAAAAGATTAATGAGCAGCTAAATAAGCAATTTATCACAACTCTTTTCTTGAGATGTTATTTTTGCTTTGAAAATTACAAAAAAAAAAAAAAAAAAAGATGTACGAATCTACTTACTGTGATATACTGGGGAGGGTCGTCAATACTAGAAGAACCCAATATTACTTCCCTTCTCAATTTTGCTGTGAGCTTGTGACAAACTCGTAGCTGACAGCATTACAAAACACAAAACCATTAGTATAAATTCACAAACCAGCACTGGAAACCGAGTAGAGAAAATAAAAATTCTACCTCCGATCGAGTTGCCCCTCCAATGATAAATACGAAAATACGTTGTCCCAACTTCTTTAAATCAGTAGAAGCACTCTTCAAAATTGATTCACTGCAAACGACAAGTTTACTAGTCACCTAATCCCTATGATAAAGAACAACCAAAGGTAGAAACCAAATGACTACCATAGGGTTTCAGCTTTAAAAGATTATATCATATGAAACATGTGGGATATGGCGGTTCTTCAACAAAACAGCTGCAGAAGAGGGATTGTGAGAATTCAAATCCCGCCTAACTTTTGGCTTATATCCTAATACATATACAACCAATATATTTGTGTCACCTCATCCTAAAATTTAAATGAGTACATATTAAAATGAAAATGGTGTGACATGAATATATTAGTTAGATGTGAACTGGGACAACAAATAGGGAATTATTTATTATGTTGTATCATGTAGTTATGGGTCCCAACTATATAGGTAGGTGATGCAAGTTTATCAGAGGGTAGGCCCCACATGTTGAGCACCATAGCCTGCGGGCTCACACCACTCTCATAGTAATAAGTCACAATTTCCGCACAGCGGTGACACAAATTGCATTTGACTACTTGTGGGCACCATTAATTTTAAGAGCCACGACTAATAAAAAGTGAGTCTCGAGATATAGTCTCTATTAATGTGTGGTGCTAGATACCACTTATGCTCCCTATCATCATTCATTTTTCTTTTGTGAAAGATTACCTTGAATTTGCATCATCAGAAAGGCGTGGCTTTGCCCAATTGGCAGTCCTCCTCGACCTCATTGAATGAGGACCAGATGCTGGTTGACTTGTCTGTGCTGGTGAGCTCTGGGTGGTGCTTCTCTTACTGTCTTCTTTGTTAATGGTCGTACTAGGTTCATTCATACATGAATAGTCATTCTTTGGCAAATCACCTTTGCAAAGATTCTCAATGAGCTCCTGCCCATATTTAACAAAAAATAAAAAAATTAAACAGAAGAAATTAATATAGAAGGAAACGCACACTAATAGTACTATTAAGATCATACCTCTATCATGGGATAAAATCGAAATAGTTGCCATGTCTCTTCTTCACCAGTGCGGTCCTTCCTTGCCGCCGGGTTTTTCTTTTTAAAAAAATAAGAATAGCTTAAAATGTTAGGACTAATTACTCGAGTAATCACTCTACTGTTAGTCAATATGGGTGGCTCATTGTCAAAAATTTGAGCTGCACACTTATATTGAAAATCAAAAGAGAAAGTAGAGGGAGAAGAAGAAGAGAGATAGCACTAAAAACGGTGTTGACTTTAGGAAGTGAACCCAACTATTTACAATTGGTTCACGCGTAAAAGAGGGGGGAGGCAGAGGCTATAAATACAGGCATTCCCTCAATTGTTTTGCATCTCAAAATTGAGAGGTTCTCTTCTTTGTAAATTTGTAAGAAATTTTTTAGATTTTTAATTTGTGGACTTTTTTGTAATTTCTGCCCATTTTATAATCTTTCTCCTCTTTACTAAATAGAATGGTCTACAGTGCTCGGAGACGTATGCAATATTTGGCTGATTCCATTATCAATTATGATGTTTTATTTTTATTTTTATTATTTAATAGTTATTATGTCGGGTTTGTCCACTGTGTATAATATACAGTACTATTCACAAATACCGTTGACGGTGAAGTTGTTTTTGAGAGGGAAATACCCGATTTCCCTAACACCTGCTTCTTCAAACTGTTGGAACTATTTTATTTTACGTTCTCACCTTGTGGGCGTCGAACTTCAGCGAGAAGCCACTAGCTGACTTCTTTTTGGATGATCCGCCAAGCAATCGCATATTGTTTATTGCCTTCATGTCCTCACGAGATAATTTGGCCAACTGATTAAAGAGAGGAAAAATATTAGCATAAAGTGAAGAGTTCACTATTTTTTGGTTACATAGAGTTATATGAATGTTGCTTTCTATAAGGAGAAAAAAAATTTAAATTCAATGTCACTTTGATGGGCAGTTAGTAGTTAGTTATACCTGCATTAGCATAGAGGCTTTGTCACCTTCAAATTTCTCAGGGTGGACTGAGGCATATATCATTAATAGCCGTAACTTATTTTCTGGGGACATGTTCTGCATGAAAAGGGGGAGGGATTTAGTACTTTTGAAACAGTGGTGTTATGAAGTAGTAAAATGTGAACCGTGTATTCTTGACATGTCACCTGCTTTGTTCTCAGAAAATTGATAACATCCTTGGCTCCAGCATCTCCAAAAACAAGATCCTGTTCTAGTTGCCCGAGTTCTCGAAGACCCGTTTCTCGAATAATTTTGTTAATTTTTCCAGCTATCTGAATGAACATAAGAATAAGCAGGAGAGATAAGTACTATTAATAATACCTTCCTTTGTCAAAGTCTTAAAAGCTTTAAAGGGAGTTGGAGAAAGAAACATGCAAATACCTCTACATGGAGAGAGATCTTCTCAACTTGTTCAGTGTATTGAGGCAAAGCCTGAACCATTTTTTGCAAGTCCCGGGTCGTTAGTTCGTTACCATCTCTGCATAAGAAACATAAGCAAGTAGGGTATTTTTCGTACTCTAGAATTCTCATAGGAAATAACTTTAAACTTGAATCTAGCCATCTAATTACCTCTTTACTTATGTACAATGTCACACAAGATTTGTGCTGACGAAATCTTTCTCTATCAGATATAACTACAACATACTATAACTATTAAATACCAACCTTGCACTCTGTTGAAGTTGTGCAGCTTTGTTCTTGGATACAAAGTTGGTCATCTTGTCATGCAATCTTTCACTAGCCTGACGTTTCGGTCAGTCGTACATAAAAAATCAATATATATATATATATATATATATATATATATATATATATATATATATGACATATTGAATCAATAACCCATTTTTTAGCCAAAAACAAAAAGAAAAAAAAAATATTAACAGCAATAAACATACATCTGCTATGTGTGCATGTCGAAGTTCAAGCCAGATTGGATCATGGTCTTCTAAGAGGACCTCTTTTCTCTCAGGCTTTCCACCCGTTTTACTAGGAACCTAATATATATCATATGTTATCCTTTTATGTAACATGTACATATACATCATGACAGGAGAAAAGAAAAGAATTGAAAAAAAAAAAGGTAGAAGATAAAAACATTATGCATGAACACATACCTCAAAGACGTATTTGTTTCCATCCATATCTAATAAATCACGACACATGGCATCATAAGTCCATTCATGTATGATAGGAGCAATCTACTCGCGCAAGTCCAACACATTATATACAGAGTCAAAATTAAAGAGATAGCAGAGAAAAGGATATAATATTCATTGATTAGTAGAGTACTAAATATAGAGTCTATCTGTTTCACATTCTTTTGACATGTTTCCTCGGCATCTCATATATATTGTGTCAGAAGAAGTTATTATAAAGTTTATATATATAATTTTTTCCGAAATTGAGGTGACACATGTCAAAAGGAGAAAACAATTTTTGTAATAGGGTCTGCATTTAGCATTCCCCGTATGCGTATAAGGGAACTGATGGATAACCTGATCAATAGATCTATCCAATATAAGAAGCTCGCATGTTTCAGTCTGTGGGAAGTTTGGAACAGTAGATTTGTACTTTGAAATACAGTTCCAAACTGCAGAAGCAAGTTTTGTTGGAATTGAATCACGTAGTGTTGCCGCCGCAGATTCATCAACCGCCTTGGCAGCGCGATACCTCACACATGGAAGCTCCTATCAAAATCGAAAAATGTCAAATTTCATAATCATTTGTACTATATTGAAATCAAGCAAGGGTTTGATATGAAGGAAAAGGTCAGTTTGAAATAGTTTGAGCAAAGATTGGCTCGTATAGAACTCGTATACCTTCAATGAAGCGAAAACCGTAGCAATTCGATTTGCCATTGTTTTCAGGCAGGCATCGAATTTTCGAGCATTCTCAACATCACCAAAGAGGTCTTCCAATGCTCTTTCATGATCAGTTATAAAAGCCTGTATTGAAAGAGTTTTTGTGCAAGAAATCTACCATCTAAATAAAATTGATATAGCTAAGTTCAGATCTCTTTCAAACATCTGTTAAAAGCTACCATTCTTGTGTAGTTTTTGGGAAAGTTTAGTACTGCATTATAGTGACTTAGATTGTGTCACAAGATAAAATATCGTGCTTTGAGACACGAAAGATTACTAAGATGACAGAGATATAATCAAGTACCTGACTGTCTATCGGAAAATACTCCAAATTCATCTGCAAATTACCAATCATAAGATCAAACCACAAAAACTGTATGAAAAAAAAAGACTAGTTACATATATAGCAAATCATAGAATTTAATGCAAACCAATGGAAATTTGTACCTCTCTCAATGCTCCAATGCGGGGTAATACACTTGTGTCACACTTGATGTGATTCACAAGTTCCTTTGGAACGGGGGAACTAAAAAACACAAATGCTCTGAAACCCATAAAGGGGGGAAAAAAAGAAAAGAAATGGATGTGAAAACAGAATAAAAATTATGATAAGGACATTGCTGATAAAGCTAGAAGTATGGAAATTGAGAGAACCAAATCCTCATGTCATCATACTTTCTGTATAAAGGCTCTCTTCCGGACATGTCGGACAAGAACATGACAACACTGCATACTAGCAAGAAACAGGGTTAAAGTGATCCATAACTCACAAAAGATTCTCAATTAAGTGGAACAAAAAACTAAGGATCCAATCATAAACTCATGGGTGAGACACGACTCCGAAATGAGTTGTAAACGCTTAAGTTTCAAAATCGAGTCTTACTAGAAGGAATTGTGGACTTTTTGACTAATGAGGCTTATGACTATGAGTTGTTTCATTAGTCTTTTATTGCTTTTAGGTTGCTAAAAAAATTTAGTTGACGAGAACCAGGTATTTACTCCTAGAACAATAATAAACTAATTAGTAGGAAAAAAAAAAAGAAGGAATATTGTACTTTTCTTTATATGGCTGAATAAAATAAATAGCATCCATGGACGGCAATGGCTCTCTTCTCCGGAAAAGATCTTCCACCACTGAAATAACGCAGAATTTCTCTAGCAAATTACCAACTCATGAACAAAACAAAATTTGAAGTTTGAAAAAAAAAAAAAAAAAGGTAAAAAGGGAAAGACGATAAATATGATATATCGGCTTACGTGAAATTCCTTGGTCTGTTATATCTGCCATTTTACATGAATGAGACATGACTTTTACCGTAACTTTATCCATTATGAGTACCTACATATACGAAATATATATAAACAATTGGGGGGGAAACAAAAAACGGTGAAAACACCTCTCCAGAGGAAAAAAAAAAAAAAAAAATTAATCACACCTTCCAGGATTTCGATTCCCCAGTTTTAGTTGATCCAAGCATTTCGTATAATAATCCTACAAGTATATCCGATCCAAAACACGATGAGCACATAAGAGATGGAAAATCAACCAATTTTCTCACGCATTCTCCCGGGAACCAAACAGAAAAATGCAAAGTGAATTATAATAGAGTGAAAGAGAGATAGATGAGGTATCTTACTGTCACGGCTGGTTTGAAGGAAAATCTTGTACTCGGAGGCTCTTCCATGGGAGGAGGAGTCGGAATCTGAAAACGACATTATTGTGAATACGTTTCAAACTGAAGATGTGAAGTTGAAGAAATTCAAAACGTTTGAAGAGAGAGAGAGAGAGAGAGAGAGAGAGAGAGAGAGAGAGAGAGAGAGAGAGAGAGAGAGAGAGAGAGAGAGAGAGAGAGAGTTTGGGGTTGGAGTTGGGGAGGGATGAGAAAGGAAGGGAAGCAATGGAGGAGATGGTCGTATAACGCGGGAAACGTGTAAATAGGAACGTCATCTCAGCTGCTTGCATGCAAATGAGTCCAATAATATATTACGACCAAGAGTTTTTTTTTTTTTTTTTTTTTTTACAAAAATAAAAAAAATAAAAAATAAAAATCAGAATAAGTCGTTAATTTAGGGGATATTTTATCCGCTTCGCACAACACCCAATGACAGAGCCAGGATTTTATTTTGAGGTATAAATTAAAAACGTAAAAAATGTTAAAAATCCTTAAAATACCAAGTCTTTATAGTACAAACTACTTAGAAGTATTTGTTATGCATATACATATTTAGTTATTGAAGAGTTTAATTTGTTTTTAATTTATCAGTCTCTTCAGTGTTTAGTTAGAAAAAAAAATTCTAGTACAATGGACTGGAATGAACGTTTTCAATCGAAATGTGTTTCCAATTTAATAAAAGATATGTATAGACATAAGAACAAACTTAAGTACTAAAATTTTATTGGGCAAATTAGATAGAAAAATATTTAAAAAGCACATATGAGAAAGTAGTTGAGAGTTGCCGCAAAAAAAAAAAAAAAAAGTTTAACTTAAGACACATTTGAAATAAATATTAGTTCAATAAGAGAAAATTAGAGAAAAAGTATTCATGAGATAAGAATTTAGATGGTTGTGTCTTGTGTGAAAAAGATTCTTAAATAGGAATACATTTGTGAATAATTATTTTAATGGGTCATTTATAAAAAAAAAAAAGAAAAAAAAAACAAGTTGTCATGTTTGAGATCACTCTTGCTGATAAACTTAAGAATTTAGATGATTGTGTGAAAAAGATTCTTAAATAAAAATAAATTTGAGAACAATTATTTTAATGAGTCCTTTACAAAAAAAAAAAAAAAAAAAAAAAGTTGTCTTGTTTGAGATCACTTTTACTCTGATAAACTCTATATGAAATTCAATTATTAGAGACATATTTAAATTTTTTTAAATTAAGTGGGGACAAATATGAAAAGAATACAGGAATTATATGCATTTAAAAGGGCAAAAAAAATCTAGGGGTTTAAAAAAATTTCTCAAAAATTCAAAGGGTCATCTGCCCCGGGCCCCACTCCCTCCGCCCCTGACAGAACCAGATGCCACATTGCACAAAAAGACAAAAAAAAACTGTTGCAAAAACCAAAAGACGTTTCAAACAAAAAAGCTGTTTGTGAAATTGCAAAAAGGGTTCTGCTCCAACATGGAAAATATCGAGAAATTTTGGGGAATATTCGGGTTTATTTATTTGTATTTTTTGAGTTAGAGTGACTTAAGTTTAGATTTTAATTTGAGTTAATGCGTATTTAAGTATGGTTTGAGCTGACATTTTAATTTAACTTTGTATTTAAATGTGCACATTTTGAGTTATGATTTGAATTATGAATCTATTTGAGTTTGTGTTTAGGTGAGTCAAAACTTTAATTTATATTTAGATAATATTTTAATAAAAACTCAATTGTGATGAAAAATTTTAATAGGGTATATGGACATGGTTTTATTCGTCTCTTTATTGTGAACACATAAAAAAATAAATCATCTCAATCGGTGTTAAAATGAAAAAGTCACGACATTTTGACATTTTGAAAAAAAAAAAAATACTATTCCTTAACTTTTTTTAGAACTGAGTTTCATGAATCAAGGGGAGGGAGATCAACTCAAAAATGGCGTTTCACTTGAGTCTTCACTCGAGTTTGTCCCCAATAAACACAAACTTGGGCTTGAAATGAGACTCAAATAGAAGTCATGTTCATTTGACTGATTTGAGTTTAGAATTTGAGTTTTGCTACAGTAAAAAGCTCTCAGAAACAGTCACATCTAATATTTTTGTTACAGTAAAAAATTCTCATATAAAGTCACATCTCAACATGAATTAAAAATTTAAATCAACGAACTAAACAGACCTTGAGTTTTCTTGAGTTTAGCACCCCAAACGAACAAGCTGAATCATCTTAACTACAGCTTGGCAAATGTTTACAACCTATTTCCAATAGTTTTACCCTCATGTCTCAAAAAGGTTTTTTTTTTTTTTTTTTTTTTTTTTTTTTTTTTTTTTAGCAAGTGTCACAAAGAGTGTTATAACACTTTCTTAACACCTGTAATAAATTGTATTTTAGATTCTATAATAAATAATTAAATCAAGTAGAAAAAAATAATGCAGTAAGGAAAAAAATAGTATCGTGATTCGGTGCGCACACCTACATCTGCGAGGCCAAGTGCAGACAGTGAATAAACCACTAAGATGAAATGATTACAAACACTCTACGGTCTTACACACTCAAAAACTCCCTCCTTGTTGATGTCGCTGTTGTGAAGAATCTTTTTAAAGGTCTTGCCTAGTGAGCATAACTCATCTTCGAAGGCTTTCTCCCGCAAATAATACGTTCTCCTCCTGAAGAACACACTTTTACACTCACAAATCAAAAGTTTACATACAGAGACATTTTCTCCGAAAATTTCTCTCAAAACACATAGATTCATAAGCACAACCCTCACTATCTGAAAAGTGTTGCGTGCGTTTGGAATTGGTTTCAAAATGATCTTTTTTTCAATAAAAAGTAAAAATGAGATTGTTTTAAGATCATTTTGGGACCGATTCTGAAATTGTGTTTGGTTAGTTTTTGAAGAGATTGTTTTGAGTATAATAAAAAAGTGAAATCGTGTTTCTTAACTAATATATTATAATATTGTTGATAAGCACTAAAATATGAAAACAGAAAAGTAAAAACAACCTTCAATTGTTTTTTAATTCCTTCATAAAAACTACTCTCACTGTTTTCGTTTTCGTTTTTAAACCATTTGCTAAACAAACATCGTTTCGCTTTCAGTTTCATTTTTGCTTCTCAACATACGTGAAAACCGTTTTCAAAAATGGTTCCAAACACTCACATTATTTCTCAATACAAAAAGCCAACTTTTTCACGTTCAATCCTCCTCACTGCAACAATACGTTCAACCACACCACTTTTCCATGGCTTCGTTTGGGAGTGCTTCTGCACCCTTAGAAGCACTTTTTTCTTGAGCTTAAGTTGTTTTTGTTGTTTGGTAAAAACTAAAATAAGTGCTTTTTCAATAATTTCAGCTGTTTTTACGAAGCAGGTGCTTGGGTGCTTTGGATTCTAGCTTATGCGGGAATCCCTGGCTTTCACATTAATGAAAAATTTTTATTCCCATTTTACCCCCATTGAAACAAAATAATTCCCATCTACCCACCTATCTCCATTTACTCCATTCTCTTCTCTCTCGTAACTGAACCAGATGCAATCCATCACTCCCCGTTCTCTCTCTCTCCTTTCTTGCTCCTCTCTCTCTCCTTTCTCGCTCCTCTCTCTCGCCAATCGCTCCTTTATCCGTTCACCGTTCCCTGGTCTCCCAGTCTGCACTCCATTCCGGTCTCCTCCGTTCGCCGGCCTCCCTGTTCTTCCGGTCTCCTCGCCCGAGTTTCGCCAGTCAACCTTAGCCCTCTTAAGCACGTTTTGCTGTAAGTACTCCATTAATCTTAGTATTTCAAAATTTGCTTCTGATTTGTCCCCAAATTTTTGGGTTTTTTGTGTTACATCCTGACCTAGTAGCTAGGGTTGATCAATCGTTTCAAGAGTTAGATTTGGAAGTCATAAATTGAAATAGATGATTCTTTTGATCTCCAATCTACGCTTATTCTGAACAGAAACCAAGAGGTTTCTCTAGATTTTTAGTAATCATGTCTATTCATTGAGATAGTGATGATCCAACAGTTCTTTAGGAATTTCCGGACATAGCACATGATTACGTTTTCTTTTATCTTCTTGGATTCGACCATGAATGCCCTTAATTTTTGAAAGTACAGATTATTAATACAAAAAGAATTAATATTTGAAAATTTATCTAAACTGAATATTAGATTACTCCGATTTGGTACAATTGCATCTGAAATTGGTAATCGTTGCATCCCATTGAGATTTATTAAGATTTTCTTTTATATATTCCTCTAGGGGTGTAGATATTTGGTCTTCCGGATCAAACTTTTTTTCACTTGTCTGTGGGAATAATTTTTGGTTGAAATTTTCAAACCCCAAAGTGTTTTGATACTCCAAAAATCATAAATTCCAAATATATTGTAAAAGAAAATTACATATAAACATATGCAATGCCATTTGGCTATATCTCGAGAGAAAATGCTATTAGAGAAGCCAATGCACTACATCAACTCGAAACCCATGTTACTAGCATCATTTGTATGAAGAACTGAACAGTGAAATATGATTCATGCATGCCAAGCCGGTTCATTGTCAATTAGTCATTGGAACCTTCAACATTGATTTTATTAAGTTTATTCAATTGTGTTGTTAGCAATTAATTTATGTCATTTTTACTTATTGCAAATTTGAACATTGTGACTTTCTAAATAATATAGTTATAATATTTGTATTTGATAACACCCTTCCTCGAGGGACGATATCTAGATTTATCTATCTTATTTATTTGAAGCTTAAACTGTTTGATCATTTTGCCATTTTTACCGGTCTATTCGTTTTTACCATTCAATTGCAATACTAGCAAGAATGGAGGTTGACACTCTTGTGGTTAAATATTGGTTAGCTATTTGTTCATTATCATTTGCTTAAAAAAGCCTTAAGTTGCTTTAGTTATTTTTATTATTTATAAATATGCGTTGGGTTTTTAATGATGGTAGCACTTTCAGTCATCATTTGTTCAAATGGAGGGTAGTGCAGCACAAGGTAAAGCGATATGGGATACCGAGGCAATACAACTTTTTTGTGATTTGTGTATTAAAGAGGTTGAAGGTGGACACCGACCTGGGACACATCTTGACAAGGTTGGATGGGAAAATGTAATCCGAAAATTTAACGAAGCAACCAAACGAGTGTATAAAAGAACACAATTGAAGAATAAGTGGGATGCTTTGAAGAATGATTGGAAACTTTGGAAGGAACTTGTTGGGAAGGAAACTGGTTTAGGTTGGAACAATAAAAAGAACACTATTGATGCATCTGAGGAATGGTGGCATAATAAATTACAGGTATACGAACAATATACGAATGAAGTTGCACATTATTGATAGTGTGTACATTTAGTGTGTGGCAGGTTTAATTTATTAAAGTATTTTTACAGATTCATCCTAACGCAGCGAAGTTTCGCACGCGAGGTTCATCCGGGAAAAATTTTCAGGAGATTCTTGAACGTGCAGCTACCATACCTAAAATTACTCCTATCAATTTCAGGTTCATGGTGTTCCTGTACGTGCTTCTACATTGGACGGAATCGATTCACTCCTATCAATTGTGCAGGTAACATTGCACAAATCCAGTTGCCTGCATCTTATTGCCTAGAAGCAACACATTCCCATTTACTAGAATGTTTTATTATCCCTCTTCTCTATCTTTTCTTGTCCGTGAAATGGATATTTGTGTGCCATATTTTGCCAAATCATGACTACATGACAATAGTGTCTGATTTTGTAGTCTCTGTATCAATGTGACGCTTTTCAATGTCTCTAGTGTTTCCAGGAAAATAGCTTAAATGTCTTGCATTAATTCTGCAGATGCCAAGGGGCGTCCCAGTTGCAACAGTTGCTATAAACAATGCCACAAACGCAGGTTTGCTGGCTGTAAGGATGTTGGGTGTCGGTGACAGCGATCTAGTAGCAAGGTTAGATTCTCCATTTGGTTAAACAAAACATATTTTTTTTTAGAGCAATGAAAAGTCATTATATTGATTGATTGCTTATGTTATTGATGCGGCGATAAACTTTGTACAGAATGAGTCAATACCAAGAAGACACGAGGAGCCCTGTCTTGTTAAAGACAGATAAGCTAGAAAAAGATGGCTGGGAATCTTAATTTAAATCCTTGAGAACCATATAATTTCTTTTGGTGATATGTATTCGTTTTTGTCATTCAACAAATTATATTATGGCCAACTTGATCAAAGGTTTTAGAGAAAACCCCATTGCCAGACAAGAGTTCAGCAAGTGAATAAAGACTTGGACATTAAACAAAAAATATTAGAACGAGAAGTAGAAAAAGGAGAAAGGATATGTGCAAATAGGTGAGCAAAGGGAATCATCAAGATTGTTAGCGTTACAAATATTTGCAGTTTGATAGTTTGAGTGATGATGCAGGGATGTAACTATTTTTCTTTCCCATGTATTTCTTTATTCAACTGTCATCTTATCATTCATAAAGGGACTAGGACAAACTTGTTTGGAGACATTTTGCAATTTTTTTTTATTTTAATGATAAGAAGCTTGTATTTTCTTTCTTTTCTTACTTCCTAGTCTTGAGAAGCAAAACGTCAATTTTCCATCAAAAAGATGAAGAGAACTTATATATATATATATATATCAGGTTGTGGTCATTCTACAAGTAGATGTCGGTTTTTTGTTTTTGTCATTTTTGCATCGTTTTGAAGGTTGTGTTTTTAAATTTGATGTCGTTTTCCGGTTGATGTCTGTTTCAAGTTATTCTCGTTGTAGCTTGTCGTCGTTTTCAAGTTGATATCGTTTTGCATTTGTGTTTTTATTGTCTTTCTAAAGTGTTGTGTCGTTTCTGATTCGGTTTCTTTTTCAAGTTGATGATCGGCTTAAGTTTGGTAATGCTGTGGATTTTTAAAAAAGTGCTTGCAGAAGTTTCTTGCAGATTTTTAAAAAGAACCCCACCAAAATTAATAATTATGATATTTGGTTGTGTTAATAAAATTGATAATTTATCGTTATGTTATTTTTAGTTGTAATTTTATTGTGAATAAAGAAATAAAAAAAGAGAATTAATTATCATAAATTTATTGTTAAAAAATTTAAAATCATAACATTATGTTTTTTTTTTAAGTTAAACAACTATTTTTAAATATAAAAAACAATTATATATATAAAAATTACATATCATGTCTATTTTGGTCATTTTACATACCCACAGCAATTCCACCTCAAAATTTACCAAACGCTATTTACTGATTTTAGAACCAGCACAGCTACTATAATTATAATTTACCAAACACTCAGCCGCTTCTTAAAACAGCTGCTTTTTTTTTCAGCACAGCTAAAAGCACTTTTTTTAAAATCCACAGCATTACCAAACTAAGCCCATGTCTCCTAGCTGTCACGTTAATAGTCTCAGGATTGTATTTTTTCCAAGTCTCCTAGCTGTTAAAGAGTGTTATAATGCTTTCTGTAACACTTGTAATAAATTGTATTTTAGATTCAACAATAAATAACTAATCAAGCAAGAAAAAAATAATGCAGTAAGAAAAAAAATGGTATAGCGGTACGGTACGTACACCTACATCCGCGGGGCCACACCCAGTTAGTGAACAAACCACTATGATGAAATGATTACAAACACTCTATATTCTTACACACTCAAAGACTTGCTCCTTGATGTCGCCATTGTGAATAATCTTTTTAGATATCTTGTCTAAAGAGCATCGCTTGTCTTCGAAGGTTTTCTCCCGAAAAACAATACGTTCTCCTCCTGAAGAACACACTTTTGCACTCACAAATCAAAAGTTTACATACATAGACTTTTTCTCTGAAAGTTTATCTAAAAACACATAGAATCATAAGCAGAGCCCTCCCTATCTGAAAAGTATTGAGTGCGTTTAGAATTAATTTCAAAATGATTTTATTTTCAATAAAAAGTAAAAATGAGATTGTTTTAAGATCATTTTAGGACCGATTCTAAAATTACGTTTGCTTAGTTTTTTAAGAGATTGTTTTGAATATAATAAAAAAGTGAAATCGTGTTTTTTAATTAATATATTATAATATTGTTGATAAGTACTAAAAAATGAAAACAGAAAAGTGAAAAAAACTTTTAGTTGTTTTATAATTTGTCTTTGAAGGCTTTCTCCCGAAAACAATACGTTCTCCTCCTGAAGAACACACTTTTGCACTCACAAATCAAAACTTTACAAACAGAGACTTTTTCTATGAAAGTTTCTCTGAAAACACATAGAATCAAAAGCAGAGCCCTCCTTATCTTAAAAGTATTAGGTACGTTTGAAATTAATTTCTAAATGATTTTATTTTCAATAAAAAGTAAAAATGAGATTGTTTTAAGATCATTTTAGGACTGATTCTGAAATTGCGTTTTGTCAATTTTTTAAGAGATTGTTTTGAGTATAATAAAAAAGTGAAATCGTTGTTTATTAATTATATATTATAATATTGTTGATAAGTACTAAAAAATGAAAACAGAAAAGTGAAACAACTTTTAGTTGTTTTCTACTTCCTTTATAAAAATCATTCTCACTGTTTTCGTTTTCAAAATAACTGCTAAACAAACATCGTTTCGCTTTCATTTTCATTTTTTGCTTCTCGAAATACGTAAAAACCGTTTCTAAAAAAGGTTCCAAACACGCATATTATTTCTCAATTCAAAAGGCCACAATTTTCACGTTCAATCCTCCTCACCGCAACAATATGTTCAGCCACACCACTTTTCCAAGTCTCCTAGCTGTCACGTTAATGATCTCAGGATTGTATTTTTTCCAAGTCTCCAAGTCTCCTAGCTGTCAAAAAGTGTTATAACACTTTCTATAACACCTGTAATAAATTGTATGTTAGATTCAACAATAAATAACTAATCAAGCAGGAAAAAAATAATGCAGTAAGGAAAAAATGGTATTGTCGTGGGCACCTACATCCGCGGGGCCAAGCCCTGATAGTGCAAAACCACTAAGATGAAAACACGCTATGGTCTTACACACCCAAAGACTCCCTCCTTGTCGATGTCACCGTTGTGAAGAATCTTATTATATGTCTTGTCCAGTGAGCATCACTCGTCTTCAAAGGCTTTCTTCTGAAAATAATACGTTCTACTTCCGAATAACACATTTTTGCACTCACAAATGAAAAGTTTACATACGGAAACTTTTTCTCTGAAAGCGTCTCTCAAAACACATAGAATCATAAGCACAACCCTCACTATCTGAAAAGTATTATTTCTCAATACAAAAAGCCAACTTTTTCACGTTCAATCCTCCTCACCGCAACAATATGTTCAGCCATGCCACTTTTTCAAGTCTCATAGCTGTCACGTTAATGATCTCAGGATTGTATTTCTCCCTAGTCTCCAAGTCTCCTAGCTGTCAAAGAGTGGTATAACACTTTCTGTAACACCTGTAATAAATTGTATTTTAGATTCAATAATAAATAACTAATCAAGTGGGAAAAAAATAATGCAGTAAGGAAAAAAATGGTATCACGGTTCAGTGCGCACACCTACATCCACGGGGTCATGCCCAGACAGTGAAAAACCACTATGATGGAAACATGCTATGGTCTTACACACCCAAAGACTCCCTCATTGTCGATGTCATCGTTGTGAATAATCTTTTTAGATTTCTTATCCAGTGAGCATCACTCGTCTTCGAAGGCTTTCTTCCGAAAACAATACGTTCTCCTTCCGAAGAACACACTTTTGCACTCACAAATCAAAAGTTTACAAACAGATAATTTTTCTCTGAAAGTTTCTCTCAAAACACATAGAATCATAAGCACAACCCTCACTATCCGAAAAGTATTATTTCTCAATACAAAAAGTGAATTTTTCCACATTCAATCCTCGTCACCGCAACAATATGTTCAGCCACACCACTTTTCCAAGTCTCCTAGATGTCACGTTAATGATTTTAGGATTGTATTTTTTCCAAGTATCCAAGTCTCCTAGTTGTCAACGAGTGTTATAACACTTTCTGTAACACCTGTAATAAATTGTATTTTAGATTCAACAATAAATAACTAATCAAGCAGGAAAAAAATGATATCATGGTTCGGTGCGCACACCTACATCCACGGGTCACGCCCAGATAGTGAACAAACCACTAAGGTGAAATGATTACAAACACTCTACGGTCTTACACACTCAAAAACTCATTCCTTGTTGATGTCACTGTTGTGAAGAATCTTTTTAGAGGTATTGCCCAGTGAGCATAACTCGTCTTCGAAGGCTTTCTCCCGAAAACAAAACGTTCTCCTCTCGAAGAACACACTTTTGCACTCACAAATCAAAAGTTTACATATAGAGACATTTTCTCTGAAAGTTTCTCTCAAAACACATAGAATCATAAGTACAGCCCTCACTATCTGAAAAGTATTAGGTGTGTTTGGAATTGATTTTAAAATGATTTTATTTTCCATAAAAAGTAAAAATGAGATTGTTTTTAAGATCATAAAAAGTCTCCATGTCTCCTAGTTGTCAAAGAGTGTTATAACACTTTCTGTAACACTTGTAATAAATTGTATTTTAGATTCAACAATAAATAACTAATCAAGCAAGAAAAAAATAATGCAGTAAGGAAAAAAATGGTATCGCGGTTCAGTGCGCACACCTACATCCGCGGGGCTAAGCCCATACATTGAACAAACCACTAAGATGAAATGATTACAAATACTCTATGGTCTTACACACTCAAAGACTTGCTCGTTGATGTCGCCATTGTGAAGAATCTTTTAAGATGTATTGTCCAATGAGCATCACTTGTCTTTGAAGGCTTTCTCCTGAAAGCAATACGTTCTCCTCCCGAAGAACACACTTTTTCACTCACAAATCAAAAGTTTACGTACATAGACTTTTTCTCTGAAAGTTTTTCTCAAAACACGTAGAATCATAAGCTCAACCCTGACTATCTAAAAAGTATTATTTCTCAATACAAAAAGCCAACATTTTCACGTTCAATCCTCCTCACCGCAACAATACGTTCAGCCACACCACTTTTCCAAGTCTCCTAGCTGTCATGTTAATGATCTCAGCACCAAAAAACAATCAGCAACATTTCTTTCCCAATTAGAATCAATCAAATAAACAACAATGTCAACCATAACATCAAATCTCCTAAATATTTTCTAAATTTTTCTTGCCAAAAATTCTGATTTCCATCAGCAAAACGCTCCATATTTGGATCCAATCAGTAAACCATTCTATATTCAAAACAATTAAACAGCCAAAATCATGTCTGATATCCATCATAAACGCCAATTGCCAAGAGTACCTGTTTTTGAATATTTTACAACCAATACCAACAAATGTCTAACAAAAGTCCTAACCATGTCTATGTCATGGCGTAACTAATAAGTACTAACTAAAATTTGGAAATTTGTCAAAGTCGATCATATCTAGTATAATCATCTTCTTCTATCTCATCAATTTTGCCCCATTATATTTTTAAAGATATCTTACACTTTATTACCTCTCGAGGGGGTGCATAATGTTGAATATACATGGTAAGAAGTTTCAGACACAGGAGAAGTAGCCAGCGTCTAAAGAAACCACAAGTCCCTGAATTATTTTTTTTTGGTTTTTTAACTAAAAAAAAATCTACAGATAACCCTTTTCTTTAGAACATTTAACAGCATCATCAAGCATTTCTTCAACACCGTACTTGAATTGGAAACCTAAATCTAGGAGCTTCTTCGATGAGAGACTTGGCAGTAGCTTCAAGCTTTTGGTTTGATCCTTCTCAGAACTGCACAAAAAGAACTTATTTATAGATCAGTGAGAATGTTTTTGAAATTTTCACATTCAAACTTTTCAAAAAAAAAAAAAAAAAGAAAAAGAAAGAGGATTCTTCAAACAAACTAATGAGAGAGAATTAATAAAAAAAAGTAAAAAATAAAAAATTGAACTGACTCTTTTCTGTGTGCTTGAAGCTCCGGATACTTGGAACAAAGCAAATGAGACGCACTTTCAACTGTTATGGCGTTTGATGAACAATTGTACCTCCCTTTTGCCTCAGGATGTTCAAATAGGAAAATGTGGGCTCGCGCAACATCATCTACATGCACCATATCTATACTCGCAAGAGAACTTGATTCGACGTTCTTCATCTTACCTGCGCAATTATGAATTGAAGCTACTTAAACAAGGAACCAAAGAAATTATATGGAAAAAACTAGTGAACGTTTGGAAATGAATAACATAAATCAGGACTTTGTGCTGCCACTGATTTCATATTATTAGGATGAGTGTTTTTCAGCTTCAAGCCTTCAAATGGTGGGAGGCGCCACATTAACTATAGTATAGGGTGGGTCATGCAAATGAGAGCCAACGTGTGCAGCCCGTCTTTCGTAGACCATTTCCAATGCTATATATGACACTAAAAAGTAAAAAATGACATTTTTTTTTTTTTTTTTTTTGCGTTATTCTATTTTATGCTGCATAATGCTACTGCTTTTTGTCATAATTTTAAGCTTTGAAACTCGTAACAATAAACCTTTAGTTTCAAAAGAATTTGAAAATCACAATGTTGAATGATGAAATGAAAAGCTCAATATGAAAGAATAGTGATCAAATGGCAAAATTTTTACTATATGCACTAAATCTGACAAGCATGACGCATGCTAAATTTAGCACCAAAAATAGTGTTGAATTGAAAGATAATTTTTCATTTTCTGTTGGCGCATTAATTTAGTACTACATTGGTCTAGTACGAAATATGTCCAATTATAGCAAAACAAGATCGATTATTCCATATATAGGACATTGCCAAAGCTAAATCTCATGTTTTTAAGAATACAGTTAAAACCACAATGACTTGTTGTAGAAAGGCAGTGCTTACCAGAGAGCAATTCCAGTGTGAATTGAACAGATCCCGCGAACTTAGGACAGATGAAGGGGCCAACAACAACAGAAGGAAGTAATGTGACAACCTCAAAACCATGTTTTTCAGAAAATTCAAGAACTGCTCTTTCAGTTAAGGTCTTGGAAATCGCATAGGAAACTCCGGGTGTTCTTAAAGATTTAACATAATCTATATCACTCCAAACACTCTCATCCAGTTCATCTGAATTATTGCCACTTAAGCCAACAGCAGAGGCACTTGAAGTGTAGACAAGTTTCTTCACCGTTTTAGAATTTTCTAGGCATGCCTTTAAGATCCCAGTTGCTCCCTCTGACGATCTTTTGATCACTACTTCCTCTGTGTCTTTGCTAAGGAAATCAACCGGAGTGGCGACGTGAAAGACTCCGATGCACCCTTCGATGGCTGCGCGGAAACTTTCTGGGTCGTTGAGATCTGCATCGAAGATCTTGAGCTTTTCTGATGCTCCCGGTAGACTCGTGAGAAAGCCAAGGTCTTTCTTGTGCTCTGCTGCCACAATTTCAACGTCAATGCCACTTTTTCTCTTTTATTTTATTTTATTTTTTTTTAACAAATACTTTCTATATATAATTATATGTGCTGCTTTGCTTAATTAGTAAGATCTCATACTAAATATTCTGCAAATTTTTACTCTTGTGGTGACAGAAAGTTGAACCCCCACCTCCATTTAGATGGACTCACACCACAAGAGTTGTGTTTGGTAAGAAGAAAAGAAAATAAAAAGAAAGAAAGGAAAATGGAGAGAAAAAAAGGACCTTTATCTTAGAGCTTATTTGGCAGGAGGGAAAAGTGAAAGGAGGGAGAGGAGTGTGGAGGGTAGGAGAAGGATTAGGAGAGGAAAGGAGTTGATTGAGTGAGGGATTTCAAAAACCCAATTTTGATATCTCCCAACGACATATTAGAGAGGGCCAATATATAAAAGAATGCCATTCTTTTTTTTTTTCCTTCAATTTCCTCACCCAGGTTATTATATACTTTTTTTTTTTTTTCTCTCTCTTAGCAAACACAATCTTATATATTGGTTATGGATTCCCTATTCAAATCCCTCCATCTCAAGAGATTAAAATTAAGCTTATTTGAAGGGTTTGAAATCTTCCATCCAATTCATTCTCTCATAATTTCCCCTAATTAAGAAACCATAACTCCCGAAATCCTTTCACTAATCCTGTCACTCTATTTTTTTTTTTACTTTTCTCTCTAACCAAACAAGCTTGGTCCCAACATTACAATATTTGGATATTTCTTTAAGATGTATTAAAATATGTATGGGGGACCTGGTGGGTTTTAACTTTTTCATGTGGGATATACTTTTTTCTGCCTATATAAATCCAGACGTGATTTTGAAAGTTGGGATATACTTTATTCTGTTATTTAAATCTCTAAATAAAAATGGAAAATTATCCACATAACCTTTTTCTCTGTATCTCTCTTATTTTATTTTTACCGATAAAGTAAATTAAATAATAAATATCTTCCACACGTCAACCCACAAATAAGCATTACAACCTCAATGAGAATCCAAAAAATTTCAGTATGATTATTCACAATTCACAAGTGAAATAAAGCTTTCTTCCTTACAAAAAATAAAAAAAAGAAAAAAGAATCACCTGAATTAGGTCTAATAGTGGTTCTGACAGAGTAACCATGATCAAGAAGTCTCAATATCAACCACGATCCTATGAATCCCGTGCCACCTGTTACACATACTGTGCCTTTCTCACTCTCCATCCTCTCTATAATAATTTTAAAGTAAATGAATGAAAATTGGGATTTTGAGTAGTGAAATATCCTTGAAAGATGATGAACAGTTTTTAAAGATAATAATATTGAGGTCCAAATAATGCGTTAATGGTTTCCCTCTGTTTTACTTTGGGTGAAAGATTCCTCCCCACTTTGTAGCGGGTCAATTTCTAGTTGGCCATTGCCTCGTAAAACCCTTTTTTATTGGTCTACACAATTCCACTCATTAGAATGCGCATTAGAAGAGTTATGATTGTCTCCATTTCCATTTATTTTGAGAAAAGGTTGGGTGTTATTAGGTATTAGATATATACACATACAAACAAATAAGAATGCAATAAAGAAAATAACTTTAATCGTTATAGATAGCGGAGTTTTTTTACGGTGGGACACGCCACAAAGTCACAAAAAATTCAACTAAGTTGGTGTCATGTATATTATGAGACTGGATACTGTAAGAGAATTTTTTTGTCAATAACGTCATACTTGTTTCTTGCGTTAAATTATAAGGTTATTGCACTCAATAATTCAAGAATGGGTTGTCACGTTAAAGAGACGTTTGGTTTATAGATTTAAAACCATTCTCATTTTACGTGTATTTTTTGTGAAAGAAAATACTGTAGCGAACCACAAACCATGATTCGAACCATGACACAAATCTCTCTTTCAAACGCACATTAAAAGATTTCTCTTTGTGTCGAATATATTATATGAGGCCTGATATTATGAGAGAATTTATTTGTCAACATCGTCATATGTTTGATTTAAATTATAAGGTTATTGCACTCAATAACGTCATGAGTGGGGTGTCCCACCCAAAAAAAAATCCTCTTTGAAAAGAAAGCTGGAGAATTTCTCTACAGCAGTAACTTCAAGAACAAAAATTCCGCTACACAACTACACATCTTAAACGAGATATATAAAACTAGAATTGAAGGCAATTTGTTCTGTTGATTATTAGCGTAGAAGCCTGGAGAATTTGGTCTGATCGTATCTTGGGAGCGCCGTTAAACGACAAAGAAATGATTGAAAACGACAAAAGAAAATGTGACCGCGGTAAAATTTTGGAGACAACTGCAATCTAATCTAGTGAATAATTTATTGGCGGTAGGAGTTTTACGACACTGTCGTTCACACTTTAGAGGGAAGAGGCTACCAAAGTTCATATATAACAACCGTGAAACTTAGAAGAAATCAAGGTACATCATTCTACAAATAAACCTTTTCTTTACAACATTTAATTGCATCATCAAACATTTCTCCAACTCCATACTTCGAACTCGAAACTTGAATCAAGACGCTTCTTCGATGAGAGACATGGAAATTTTGGGTATTTCATTTTCATTTGAGAATTGCACAAAATCACAAAAAATGTGTGATTTAATAGTTACTTTAATATTTATTGATCATAAAATATTAATCCAATAATTATAATAAATTAAATAATTAACGAAAAAAATTTATAACAATTAATAAAAAATAGATTATTATTACGACACATTAATCAAAAAGGATAATATAAACTAACCCATCATTTGGTATGTGAACTTCAGGGTATTTGGCAGAAAGCAATTCAAACGTACTTAATTTCAATTGTTCTAACATTTGATGAGCAATTATACCTTCCTTGTGCCTCGGGATGTTCAAATAAGAAAATATGGGCTCTGGCAACATCATCTACATGCACCCATATCCATACAGATAAAAGAATTGAATCCATTCTTCTCACATGCATAAATTTGATTAATAAAAAGGAGGTCCTCAGAGTTTAAGGCTCAAACCGTGTAAAACCATGATTCTGATTTTATTATAATATTTAAAAAAAAATTTAAAAAAAATCTCACTAATAGATTTTCTCAAAAAATTTAAAAATAAAATCAAAATTATTGACTTAAACATGTAAACCAAACGGACCACACTTATGAGGAGATTTTATATATTGAATTCTATATATGTTCTAAAGTCTTTAACTATTTGAACAACTAAATTTGGTATATGAGTTCTGTTACAGAGCATCTAAACAGTTGGAGAAATGAATTAAAATATATAACACTTTTTTTAGATGAATTACACAAATTATGTTTCTTGAAGATAGAAATGTCTTTCATTAGAATTTTTAACAGAAATAGAAATCTGATTGATTTATGGAACTTAATTTGGAGTTATTTTAATCACTGAGGTTTTTAACTTAAAGTTGAAGAAAGAGAAAAGATAAAAAATAAATGCGATGAAGTTGTTCATAACAATCAGTTAAGGAGAGATGAATTATAAAATTAAAATTGAAGAACGAGACCGTGCCGTACATGATGTCCTTAAAATAGATCACTCCTTCACTGAACACGTGCCCTCATGCCATGCATACAAACTTATCAACAAAACAAAGGGGTAACCATATATATATATATATATATATATATATATATATATATATATATAAACAATGTACAAGGGATCTTTGTCATATTTTCCAGACAAGAATTTCTCTAAATAATTTTTCAACCCCTTTAGTGCAATTTGGGTAACAATTTTTCGTTCACGGTTCACCCACAAAACGGGTCCTACTCAAAATAAATCCTCAAAATGGTATCTCAAAATGGGTAAATAAGTCATTTTTACCAAAAGACAACCAATTATCAATAATTATATATTCCCCTTTGCAACAGTACGTTCAAGAAAGAAAATATAGGCTCTATATAATCCCTTTTCTCTCTGAAAATTCAACCGCTGCGTTTTCAATAAACGTCTTGAAAGCCACACAAAAAACTCCATATGGTTTTAGAGCTTTAATTCGATCAACATGAGAAGTACATATTGATGGTAAGAAGAGCAAATAAACCCAACAGGCTTAAAAGAAATTAAAACACATTATAGGTACCCCTTTTCTTTACAGCATTCGATTGCATCGTTAAATATTTCTTCGACTCCATACTTGAATTGGAAACCTGAATCTAGTAGCTTCTTTGTCGAGAGAGATGGCCAATTCGCTTCCATTTTCACTAGTGAACTGCACAAATTAAGGTCTCGTTCAGTTTGCAAATTTAAGTTTTCAATTCAAGTTTATATGTGATTTTATGTAAGAATCTTTTACTGTAGTAGAAAAAGTCAGATGCGACTTTTTATGAGAGTTTTTAATTATAGTAAAATTGAAATTAAAAACTCGAATTGGTAAAATGAACGGTGCCTAAGATTATGAAATTTGAGATCATAGCCAACCAAATGAAGGAAGATTCAAAAAAAAAAAAAAAAAAAAAAAAAAAAAAAAGAGCAATTGAAGAGAATAACTAGACTAGCCTTTTACTAGGTATCCGAAGTTCTGAGTATTTGGTAGAAAACAACTTGGCTGTAGTTTCGACGGAGATAGTATTTGCTGAGCAATTATACCGCCCTTTTGCCTCGGGGTTTTCAAATAGGAAAATGAGAGCTCTAGCAACATCATCCACATGCACCAAATCTAAACGGGTAAGAGAATTAGTTTTGCTCTTGTCGCCTGCATAAGAGCAATGATACACATCACGAACATCATAAACGCGGAGCGTATCAATATTTTGTCCTTCATGAAAATAGAATCATCATTGTATACTTTATTAGTTACCCAAATTACAAGTTACGTATTAGTTTTCGTAAAAATAAATTTTTGTGGCGAGTTGCATTTCACCCTCCATAAATAGGAATCCATAACAAGCTTCATTAGAGGTGATCTAGTTCGTAACATATTTATGAAAAGCTCTAATTTCATGTTAGGACAAGAATAGAGCTACAACAAAAAGTATTTGGCCGTACGCAATCTGGACTCGAGATCAGATTAAGTTCAGCAGCCACAATGTGAGAATTGATCCTATGAGTTATGAGGAGATTTTCAATAACAGTCAAGACCTAGAATGTTGTCTTAAAAGCAATATTCTTACCAAAGACCATTTCAAATACGGACTGAACAGAACGAGGGACCTCAGGTAAAATGAAAGGGCCAGAAATAAAACAAAGAACCAATGTGGCAACTTCCAAACCATGTTTTTCTGAAAATTCAAGGACCGCCTTTTCGGTTAAGGTCTTCGAGATCAGGTAGGAAGCTGCATTTGACTTGAGAGATTTGACATAGTCTATGTCAGTCCAAAAAGTCTCGTCCATTTCATCCAAGCCCTTGCCATTGAACAGCACAGCAGCGGAACTAGAAGTATACACAACTTTTTTCACCGTCTTGGAATCTAAGCATGCTTGTAAGATCCCGATTGCTCCATCTATTGATCTTTTGATCACCACTTCCTCTGTTTCTTGGTTCCCGATATCAATTGGAGTGGCAACAAGGAAGACCCCAATGCACCCTTCGATAGCTGCTTTCAAACTTTCGGGATTGCTTAGATCCGCGTCGAAGATTTTGAGCCTTTCTGTTGCTCCTGGTAGACTTGTGAGGAAGCTAAGGTCTTTCTTATGTTCTGCAACCACAAGCTCAATGTCCATATTTATAACATTTAAATCCAATATCACTAGTCCACAGTATAATTATTCCTATTCCAGGAATGAGCTAAAATTTAAGCACACGCCTTTTTTTTTTTTTTTTTTTTTTTTTTTCCTTAATGGATATATAATCAAGAGGGTTACAAAGAAATTCTTTAACTACATGGTTAAACACTTCAAAAAAAAAAAAATCCTAAAATTTCTACAAATTAACTTGATCTAGAATTTCTGTAAAAAATTCTTGATGGTCATCACCGGCCGAAATATACTTGTTTTTCTATTAAAAAATGACTCACCTACGTTAGATTTGACAATAGTTCTGACTGAGTAACCATGATCAAGAAGTCTCATTATCAGCCATGATCCTGTATATTCCGTACCACCTGTCACGCACACTATTCCTTTCTCTCCTTCCATCTTTCTGATGCAAAAATGGTTCAATGAGAAAACTTTGAAGAATGAACGTCCTTGAAGGAAGATACTATGAACGTTTAGGAAAGGTTTTCTTTATTAATGATTGGTACAAGTATATATAATACACGTAAAGCTAGAAGATAATCTCAACCTCAGAATCTAAGCCTAACCGTATACGTGAGATAAGGTAAAATAACAAAGAGATAAATATCCTAACTAAAAGATATTGACAGCTATATTATTGTTACAACAGATTACAAGATAATAGCAAGACTACGTATTGGCTTTATCTTCAACATGCCCCCGCAAGTTGGACGTCCGATCAGAGAGGCCAATCTTGGATGTCAACATTTCAAATCGAGCACGAGCCAACGGCTTCGTAAGAAAGTCTGCTAGTTGATCGCCTGTTGGGACATGAGTGACACGAAGGGTACCATTTTGGACTTGTTCTCGAATAAAGTGATAGGCAAGTGCAAGATGCTTCATGCGGGAATGAAACACTAGATTAGCACTAAGATACGTGGCGCCTAAGTTGTCACAATAAATGACCGGAGTACTGGTGAGCTGAATACCAAGTTCGCCAAGGAGATTTTGAACCCACATGAGTTCAGCGGTGGTGGAGGCAACAGCTTTGTACTCGGCTTCTGTAGACGACTGTGCTAGAGACTTTTGCTTCTTGGAGCTCCAAGTAATCGGAGCGCGACCAAGGAAGACGATTTGACCCATTGTAGAAGTGTAGTCATCCTTGTTTCCGGCCCAATCGGCATCTGAGAAAGCGTGAAGGTTGAGTGGCGAGTGACTGAAGATTGTGAAGCCTTTGTCGAGAGTGCCACACAAGTATCGAAGGAGCTGTTTGAGAGCATCCCAATGAGCGCTTCTGGGCTTGTGCATGTACTGAGATAGTCTGTTAACCACAAATGCGACATCGGGCCGAGTGAGCGTTAGGTATTGGAGACTTCCAACTGCGGCTCTATAATCTGTAGGAGTGTCAAGTAGTTCGCCAGAAGTGAGAGTTAACGTATTGTTGACCACCATGGGAGTCGGAACCGGCTTCGCATTAAGCATATGCATGCGCTCAAGTAGATCAACAATGTACTTCTTTTGACTGAGGAAGAGACCATGGGAGGTGGGCGTGACTTCTACTCCCAAGAAGTAAGAGAGTGTACCAAGGTCTTTCAAGGAAAACCTACTCGCCAATCTTTTAATGAAAGCATTCAGGTTAGTAGCATTAGGACCTGTTACTATAATGTCATCCACATACACAATGAGATAAATGGATGAAGTGGAATGATGCAAGATAAATAAGGAAGCATCAGCAACCGATCGTTTGAAACCCGAACCAAGGAGAAAGTTGGCTAACTCTGTGTACCATGCTCGAGGGGCCTGTTTGAGCCCGTAAATTGCCTTACGCAATTTGCAAACATGAGTGGGAAAGGCAGCATCCACAAAACCGGGGGGTTGGGACATATATACCTCCTCATGAAGTGTGCCATGCAGAAATGCATTATTAATATCAAGTTGCCGGAGATGCCATTTGTTCGTGACCGCAAGGCTGAGAAGAGTGCGGATGGTGGCCGGTTTTACAACCGGACTGAAGGTGTCCGTATAATCAATGCCGGGGCGTTGTTGGAATCCTTTTGCAACAAGACGAGCACGATAACGTTCTACACTCCCATCAGGTTTGTATTTGATGCGAAATATCCATTTGCATTTGACAAGATTACGACTATTTTCGGGGGACACCAAGTCCCAAGTACCAAGCGTACGTAATGCCGTGATCTCAGCAATCATTGCTTGCCGCCAGAGAGGATCTTTAAGAGCTTGGGCGACGGTAGTAGGTTCGGTTGATTTAGGTTGTAGAGTGGTATGATGGCTGTACTTTGGGTTGGGCTTGTGGATGTTATTTTTGGAGCGGGTGATGATGCCTGAATGTGGAGGAGGGGGTGGAGGAGGAGGTGGAATGGCTGTAGGAGATGGGCTGTTGGGTTGGGGTGTAGTGGCCGACTGGGCAGTGGGCTGCTGCTCCGTGGAAGCTGTGGCTGGGCTAGGTTGGGCCACGGGAGGGTCTGAGGGGGGATGCTGGTGTGGCTGCGGGGAGTTGGGTTGGACAGCGGCGAGCCCATTGTCAATGGTTAGGGGATTATGGACAGGTACTGGCTGAATTATGGGCAGCGACAAGGGGCACCAATGGTCCGGACTGGGTATGGGAGTGGCATGAGTGCTAGTGCCAAGACGAGCATAAGGGAATTCAGTTTCTATAAATCGAACGTGCCTTGACGTGTAGACTTTGTGGGTGGTGGGATCTAGACAATGATAAGCACTTTGAGTCTTAGAGTACCCAATGAAGATGCAAGGAATAGACTTGGGATCTAATTTGTGTGTGGCATATGGTCGTAACCAAGGATAGCACAGACATCTGAAACTCCTTAACTTGAGGTAGTTAGGAGGACTATCAAAGAGACGATGATAGGGTGATGAGTTTGAGAGAGTAGGCGTGGGCAGTCTATTGATTAGATATGCGGCTGTGACGAAGGCATGAGACCAAAACTCAAGGGGTAGTTGAGCGTGAGTAAGGAGAGATAAACCCGTTTCAACTATGTGGCGATGCCTTCGTTCAGCATATCCATTGTGTTCTGGAGTGTGAGGTGGAGAAGTGAGGTGTGAAACTCCATCAATGGTTAGAAAAGTTGTCAAGGCTTGATATTCCCCCCCATTGTCAGAATATAGGACTTTGATATTTTTCTCAAAATATTTTTCCACTAAAGCTTTGAATCTAATAAACACTGCTTTTGTATCAGACTTGTTTTTGAGAGGATAGAACCAAATGTACTTTGTGAAGTGGTCAACAAAAATGACATAATATTTGTAACCATAAATAGAGTATAATGGAGAAGTCCATAAATCAGTGTAAATAAGTTCAAGAGGAGCAGTGGATATCAACGTTGATTGACTAAATGGGAGCTTGTGACTCTTATTACATTGGCATGAGTTGCAATTAAAAGAGAAATCACTAGAAACATCAAGTCTGAAATTTGAAACTAAAGTTTTGAAGATGGATAAATTGGGATGGCCAAGACGATGATGCCAATCTATAGCCGATGTTTTGACACTGGAAAACGCTAGAATTGGTGCAGGAGATGGCCACTCATAAATGCCATGCCTAGTTGGACCCTGGATGAGTTGTGCCCCCGTGAGACGATCCTTCACAACAAAGGAATTAGAAGTGAATTCAATGATGAGATTATTTTCTGAGCAAAGTTGTGAAATAGAGATAATGTTACGTGTCATAGTGATAGGAACATGAGGTAGGAAAGAAAAGATTTGGAACATGAGGTAGGAAAGAAAAGCGAACCAGTATGAGTGATAGGAATTCCTGTACCGTTTCCAATGACAATCTCTTCAGTGCCATCATAGGGATGATGGAGGGATAGGTTTGCTAGGTCATGAGTAACATGGTGGGATGCACCGGTGTCCAAGAGCCAAGGGAGGGATGGGAGGATGCGATGTGTGGTGGCTACATGCGCTTGGGGTTGCGATTGGTTGTAGGTAGGGCGAGGCGGTGGGCGAATGGCCGGGTATTTCTCCTGGAAGATGGGGCATAAATGGAGTGAATGCCCGGTTGTGTGGCACCATTGGCATTTTCCTTGGTAGCCACGAGATCCAGGTTGGTTGGAACGTCTGGTGTTGGAGTTGGTGGTCTTATGGTTGGAGTTGTGGCGGAAGTTATTGGTGGGGACGGACTGGCTGTTGTAGTTGGCACGGGTGGTGGTGGCGTGTGCGGAAGCGGGTAAGGTTGATAGAACGGGTTGTGACTTGGCTAGAAGTTCACGGTTGAGTAGCTTCTCATGTAGCTCATCAAATGATATGGACGTATCACGAGCATGTACAGCATCAACGACTCCTTGGAATGTGGGGTCGAGGGATTCGAGAATCTTGTCAGTGATGTCTTCGGGGTCAATGGGGTTACCAAGGAGAGCCAATTGATCAGTACATGCTTTAATTGAGTGCATGTACTCGGTAATGGATTGAGGACCTTTTGTGAGAGCCTTAAAGGTGGCTTTCAACTACTTGATATGGCCACGGGTGGGGCGAGCAAAAGTGTGCGCAAGGGTATCCCAGACCTCTTGAGTAGTGCGAGATCGAGAGATGAGTGGAACAAGAGTAGGTTCCAAGGTACCAATAAGAGCGCCAAAGAGGAGTTTGTCCTGGCGAACCCATGTGAGGTAAGCCGGGTTGGGTTCGGAGACCGTTTCCTTGGTGATGGTGGCAGGAGGCGCAGGGTAGGTGCCATCCAAGTATTTGAAGAGACCATACCCGATGAGGGTAGCCTCAATTTGAAGCTTCCACGAGAGAAAATTTGTGGAGGTAAGCTTGAGGGTATTGGAGAGCGTAACAACGACGAGTGGGTATTTGGGATCAACGTCGTTAGGAATGGTGTGAGGGGAAGACATGATAAGCAATTAGGATGCCTTGAAAAAAAAATGATGAGGGTCAAACCTGCTCTGATACCATATGAACGTTTAGGAAAGGTTTTCTTTATTAATGATTGGTACAAGTATATATAATACACGTAAACCTAGAAGATAATCTCAACCTCAGAATCTAAGCCTAACCGTATACGTGAGATAAGGTAAAATAACAAAGAGATAAATATCCTAACTAAAAGATATTGACAGCTATATTATTGTTACAACAGATTACAAAATAATAGTAAGACTACGTATTGGCTTTATCTTCAACAGATACATCTATCTATCTATCTATCTACATACATATATTTATCTTTTCAAGAAAGATAACGGTCCAATATCGGTTTTCGTGTGGTGTTTAGAAAGAAACAAATATTTCCCTGTCACTTTGTAGAAAGAAATATATCGTTTGTCATTATCTAATTCATATTTGTTTGTTCGGTAGCCATATATATGGCAACACGTGAAACCAAAAGAAAATCTTCGGGTGCAATTGCAAATTTACCCCTTACCGAAAGAATACGAATGGTGTTGTACTCGCCGTAAAATTAATATTTACCAGATAGCATGATTATAGGTAAATAAAGGATTTACACTGTAAATTACTCCAAAATTTGCCAGATAGTTAACCTTACGGATTATGTTATGTTGATAAATGTATTGAGCAAATAAAACGTTATGTACGTAAATAGAGGATTTAAATCGTAATGCAAAACCTCTATTGTACGTCTATTTTTAGATTGTTAGTTTACATTATAAATCTAGTATTTTACTGCATAAATATAAAATTATTATGTTTTACTTAATAAATAAATAATTTATTTTTCTAAAATTAGTAAATAGCCACAAATTCCAAAAATCCCTGAAACCCTAGGAAAGCATATGTCTCCTACAGCCAACAACGCGGTCGCGGGTCCTCGTCGCCATGTAAGAATGGCCGAACTTCACGGCACGAAGAAAACCTGGAGATTGATGATCCCGTCTTGCTCTTTTCTTTCGCAAACCACCGTCAAGAACTGTGGTTTCCTCTACTTGCTGGAGCTTTGTTGTTCTTCTCCTCCGCTTCGAGATTTCTGTGGCCTCGTGAAGATTATGAACGCTGTCACTGTGACCATCAACAACTAATAACAAGTACACGAAATGAACTTTCTTGGCCGAAATATACTTCTTTTTCTAATAAAAAATGGCTTGCCTGGGTTAGCTCTAATTATAGTTTTGACTGATCAGTAATGTCCACAATCAACAAGTCTCATTATCAACCAAGATTATTTTAGCCTATATAGATTACGCACATATATATATATATATATATATATATATATATATACACATATATTAGCAAAGATCTTATATACCCCGTACCACCTGTCACACATAATGTTCCTTTCTCTCCTCCCATCATAATGATCCGAAAATGGTTCAGTAGGAGTAATTTCAGCAGTGAATGTACTTGAAGGATTATATGTGTGTATGTATGTCTTTTTCAAGATAAAAGGTCCAAACAGCTTAGTTAATGGTTTTTGTTTGTTTCAGATCACAAAAAAGATTCCCTATCACTTTCTAGCAATATCTATATCGTTGGTCATTGTGTCTAATTCATGTTCGTTGTTTGGCAGCCATAGCAACACGTTTTGCTTTTACAAGATTTTTTTCAGACAGAATCTATTATTAAAACAGATATTATGATGGCTATCAATCCCTTAAAATAAAAATGTTAATATAAGTTAAGTTCGTTTAAAAAATATTATAGGTGATAATTTATAAAGAATGGCACTATTTCTAAATAGTATGAGAGTTTTTGAAAATAAATCTATACGGACTCAGATCTAAGCATACTAAGTAAATATGTGTATCGATATAGATACAATCTATTGTGAAAAAATCCAACTAATGTCTGTCACATCTTTATTAGTTAATGAACGCTTTTTTCTCGTCATCGATGCACACGTATTATAGACCAGGGGATTACATCCAGCAGGTCATATCGCATGGATCTTAAATCACTTTTATACCTTAATTACCACATAGAATGTGGCACCAATTTTAGTTTGCTTTTAGTTTACTAGAGACATGCATTTAGTTTAAAGATTCGTGATATAATTTGAATTATAGTTTGTAGTTCGTTACAGTATTTTTTTCTCACAAAAAACACACGTAAATTGAGAATGATTCTAAATCATAATTCTTAATCCATCAATCAAACGTATTTCTCTTTTATAAATTTTTTTATTACAATAAATCATTGCAACAATTGAGACCCCATTCATTTTGCTGATTCGAATTTAAAATTTGAGTTTTACTACAGTAAAAAGCTCTTACAAACAATCACATATATTTTTTTTTTGTTACAGTAAAAAGCTCTCACATAAAGTCACATCTCAATTCAAATTAAAAACTCGACTCAGTGAACTAAATAGACCCTAAAAGAACACATAGTCTTATATTAAAGTAAACCTTTAAATTTTACATTTTTTTTGTTTAATTTATTTTCAATATAATTAGAACGTCTAATTCTTAACAACACGAAGATCTTTGCCGATGAAACAGAATGCCCCCACCATGGGTTTAATCCAGCTGTGCAGCACTAACCTCTGTTGTGCCCTACGTGGATCTCCATCAGGCAAAAAAAAAACAAAAAACAAAACAAAACAAAAAAAAAAAAAGATCAGAAAAGAGCAGAGGTTGAAATTCATGTTACGTATTTTGTTATTTTGTTTCGAGTTTTCCTTTGTCTTGATCAAGTTGCTCTGACATTGGTTCATGTGAGTGAGACATATGTGTTCTTGAGTTTATGTTCTTGGAAAAAAAAAAAAAGCGTGTTTTTGTTCAAGCTGCAAAAAGTTTGAATTATTGGAAGGAGAATGTAATATCCGAGATTTAATTAAGCTTTTAAGTCAATAATAAATAAATTTAATAAATTAAAATCATGCACTGTATTTATTATTTATCTCAAAGTTATTTGTCGGTATTATATTTTATTATTATAGCTATTATATGATTTTATTAAACTTATAGCTTTGTTAATCAAGTTTTCAGTTTTAATATACAGTACAATTAGCTCAATATGGAAACTCAATGTGTTAAACTTATGAAGAAAAAATTACATTGATTATGATTATTTAATATGATATTTTACCTCTATTATGATTGATTTAATATGGTATGGTTCTTGAAATCTTGACCAAAGTAAGTTCTTTAAATCTTGACTGAGATACAAAATTGCCACGTAGATGGCTCTTCATGGATAGGGGAAGAAAACTTATACCTCATGGTAGTTTTTCCCATCAAGTTTCCTTTGAATATAATATCTACCTAGGTAAGGGAAATTTTAAAGGTACTCAAGATTCAAATAGGAGAAAGTAATTAAAACATGTAACAGTTTTCTTTAAAGCAGTGGAATGTACTAAGAAGAGTCATAATTTGGAAAAAAAAAAAAAAAAAAAAAAAAAAAAAAGATATATAGTATTGGCAGAATTTAAGCAACATGGAAAAGTAATTGGACACATTTTTGAAGTTTTCTTACACAACTAATTATTGGTAATTATGTATTGCCCTTTGCCTCAAGATGCCCAAGAAAGAAAATGCCATAAAAATCATACTGAAATCCCCATATACGGCTTTAGAGCTTTAATTTGATCAACAGTAGAGGTATTTGTGATGGTAACAAGTCCAGATAAACCATGAGGCTTAAAAGAAATATAAACTCGCTATAGGCGCGCCTTTTCTTTACAGCATTTGATTGTATCATCAAACATTTCTTCAACTCCATACTTGAATTGGAAACCTAAATCGAGTAGCTTCTTCGTCGAGAGAGACGGGTAATTGATTCTCTGCTTCACTTCCGAACTGCACAGAAATATTCTCAAATTTGAGATTATAACCAACCAGAAGATGGAGGATTCTAAAATACAATTAAAGAGTATAATTAGACTAACCCTTTACTAGGCATTCGAAGTTCTGAGTATTTGGTAGAAAACAACTTGGATGTACTTTCAACTGGTGTAGCTTTTGCTGAGCAATTATACCGCCCTTTTGCCTCGGGATTTTCGAAGAGGAAAATGTATACTCTAGCAACATCATCCACATGCACCAAATCTAAACAGATAAGAGAACTAGATTCATTGTGGTCCGCTGCATAAGAGCAATGATACACATCACGAACATCATAAACATAGAGGTATCAACATCATGATTTTCATGAAATTACTAGAATTATTGTTCTATCCTAAAGCAGAATTATTGGCTTTCATAGAGGTGACATCTAGCTCATAACATATTTATTCTAATTTCATGTTAGGATAATAATAGATCTATAACAAAAAGTATTGTCCAAAATCAATACTTAAGTTCAGAATAAGGTTCAGTAACCACATATGAGATTCATCCTCTTAACTTATGAGGAGATTTTCAATATTTCTAACCATTTAGATAGCTAAGCCTAAGAATTTTGTCCTGATTAGGGCAATGTCACTTACCAAAGACCATTTCAAATACGGATAGAACAGAGGCGGGGATCTTAGGACAAATGAAAGGGCCAATGACAAAAGAAAGAATCAATGTGACTACTTCCAGACCATGTTTTTCCGAAAATTCAAGGACTGCCTTTTCGGTTAAGGTCTTAGAGATGATGTGGGAAGCTGCATCTGAGTTGAGAGATTTAACATAGTCAATGTCACTCCAAGAACTCTCATCCATTTCGTCCAAGTGCTTGCCATTGATTATCACAGTAGCGGCACTAGAAGTGTACACAACTTTCTTTACCGTTTTTGAATCTAGGCATGCTTGTAAGATCCCCATTGCCCCATCTACTGATCTTTTGGTCACTATTTCCTCTGATTCTTGGTTCCCGAAATCAATCGGAGTGGCAACATGGAAGACTCCGGTGCACCCTTCAATGGCTGGTCTAAAACTCCCTGGATCGCTTAGATCAGCATTGAAGATTTTGAGTCTTTCTAATGCTCCTGGTAGATTTGTGAGGAAGCTAAGGTCTTTCTTATGCTCTGCCACCACATTCTCAACATCAATATTCATAGCTTTCGGAATTAGAGATAGTATAGATAAACTATACCAATATAGCTAGTCCACAATATAATAATTCCTAATCTAGGAATGGGCTATAAATCCAGTTGACTCTTTTTCTTTTTTTTTTGTGTGTGTGTGTGTGTGTGTGTTATGAACAAATAATCAAGGGGACTAGAGATTCTTTAACCACATGGTTATAGATCCTACAATTACTACAAATTAACCTGATCTAGAATGCTAAATATATATATATATATATATATTTTTTTTTTTTTCCATTACAAAAATGGCTCACCTGGGTTATATCTGACAGTAGTTGTGACCGAGTAACCTTGTTCAAGAAGTCTCATTATCAGCCAGGATCCTATATAGCCCGTACCACCTGTCACACATACTGTACCTTTCTCTGATTCCATCTTTCTGATCCAAAAATGGTTCACAGAAATACTTTTAGAAGTTAATAACAGTAATTTCACACTTAACTGTATCGGTAAAAAGTTCAAATCCCCCAACCTAAATAAAAAAAATAAAAAAATAAAAAAAGAAGAAGAAGAAGACAAAAACAAGTGGTGACATGGAGGTTAAAAACTAATATAAGGTTAGCAAGGCGCTAAGTCTACTTATTTCACTTACCTAGTGACTCATTTTCAAATAAACAATGACACCAAAAATTTTATCGAAACGTAACTCTTTTTACGATATATCATTTTACACTTATAGCACTGTTCCATGGCCAACCACTACAAACTTATTGCCTTAAACAAATCCGAAAATGACAGAAACAAATAAAGAGGATAGTCTCAAACTATCAACAAATAAGTAAAAATCTTAAAGCTGCAGATCAAGATTTGTACCTCAAATCAGATTTTTTTGGTTGAATTTGAACAATGTGTTTTCCAATTTCTTCAAGCTCCCATAAGCTTTGATGGGTTCTAGTGGAAGATGTAAATCATGGATGAGTTCTCAATTCTAGAGGTTTAACACTGATTTTTCTTTTGCTGCTGAGAGAAACAAACAAGAAAAGGTAGAAGACAAGAGTGGAAGAGATAAGTTTGATGAGGGAGTGCTTGTAGTTTGTTCATATACACAGGATAGGATAACATTTATTTCATTTAAAAAAATGGAAAATGTTAGTGCGTTTGAAATTAATTCTAAAATAATTTTATTTTTTGTATAAAATTAGAAATAAAAACGTTTTTAATCTCAGACAAAAATCATTTTTGAAAATGCATTTGGTAGTTTTATTAAAAGATTGTTTTTAACTTAAAAAAATTAAAACTCCGTTTAGTTATATAATTTTTACCCACCTACTCAAAGAAAAGGCATTTGCCCAAAAAAATGGAAACAAAAACAACTTCAAATCATTTTCATTTTCTAAGTGATTTTACACTAAATTAAAAAATGAAATAGTTTTCAATTTTCTTCATTTTTTTTCCTCTAAACACGTTCTCCTCTCAATCTCATTTTTTTATCTTGAAAAACGTAAAAATCAGAAATGAAATTGGTTCCAAACACGCTAGTTAAGCGTGCATTTAGTAGAGGGATTTATCATGGTTTGAATCATAGTTCGTGACTCACTACAGTATTTTCTCTCATAAAAAATACACATAAAATGAGAATGATTCTAAATTCAGGAACCAAATGAACTTTAAGTCTCTCGGTGCTGTGTGTTTTTAAATTGAACAGGGTAAGGGAAATTTTAAAAATGATCTCTCCTTTTTCTTCTTCTTTTTTTGTTTTTTTGTTTTTTTTTTTGGCCTTTTCGAATAGGTCTCAAGCCTCTTCACGGATAAATAAAGTCTTACTAGCTCGTTGTGTTTAGATAGAGAGAGAAACTCAACATTGTCAGCAAAAAGATAGAGGATTGATTACATGAATACACGTACTTTCTAGTTTCTAACTTTTTCTCAATTTATTTATTTATTTTTTTTTTAATTTTTTGAAACTACAAAAAGGATCCTTTATCTACGAAACATTTTTCGTTTTCATCCCTCCCGCACTTTTCAGACTAAGAAACAAAAGGGTTGTTTTTTTACATTTTTGAATTAGAGTGATTTGAGTGATAATTTTAAATTGATTTTCAGTTATAACTTAAGTTGAAGTTGTAACTTGAGTTTGTGTTTGAATGTGTACATTTGAGTTGTGATTTGAATTGAGAATCTATTTGTGTTTGTGTTTGAGTGGGTCAAAACTTAAATTTGTATTTAGATAGTATTTTAATAAAAACTCAATAGTGATGAAAAATTTTAATAGAGTATATAGGTGAGGTTTTATTCGTCTTTTTTTGTGAATGCATAGAAAAATAATCATCTCAATCAGAATTAAAACTAAAAAGTTATGGCATTTTTAAGAATATAAAAAATATTGTTTATTAACTTGAGTTCGAGTTTATGAACTCGAGTTGAAGAGGAAACAATTGAACTCGAGTTTAGCCCTAAACTTGAGTTCAAACTCGAGTTTAAACTCAAATTTTACAAAAGAATATGAACTTGAATAAATTTGTAACTCGAGTTCAAATTTTTTTTTGAGTTTCGTTGAAAAAAAAAAACAACCCCAAAGTAGATAAATATAACAATAAAAGTTTGTAAAAAAATACTTTAAGAAAGTTTGTATATTTTCCTTCAAAAGTATTATGGGCAGTGTTTCTCCTTTACTTAAAAATCATGTTTTGTTTTATTGTTTTGATGTTTTTTGAAATGATCAAAATAATTTTCAAATACTATGCAAGGGTATTTTTGTCTCTCTAATATGTTTTCGTGTAAAAAATAATGAGTGGGGATGAAATTGAAGTATATATATCAAATCTAAGAATATTTCATAATTTTAAAAAACGAAGAGATAAATTGAAACAAATACTGAAACTAAGAGGTACTGAAACTAAGAGGTATTCTTATGTAATTAATTACCCCAAATTATATATTTCCCTTTGCCTCTGGATGATCAAGAAAGAAAATGTGGGATTTTAACTCTTTCTTGTCCGAAAATTCAACAGCTTGATTTTCAATAAATGTCTTAAAAAATAATGCAGAAAACTCCATGTGTTTTTAGAGCTTTAATTTGATCAACAGAAGATGCATTTATTGATGGTAATGAGTCCAGATAAACCATGAGGCTTAAAAAAGGAAATAAAAACACACTAGAGGTACGCCTTTTCTTTACAGCATTTGATTGCATCCTCAAACATTTCTTCAACTCCATGCTTGAATTGGAAACCTAAATCTAGTAGCTTCTTTGATGATAAAGATGGAGAATTGGCTTCCATTTTCACTTGAGAACTGCACGGAGAAATGTTCGAAATTTGAGATAATAACCAACCAAAAGATGGAAGATTTCAAGAGTACAACTGGAGAGGATTAATAAACTTACCCTTTACTAGGAATCTGAAGTACTGAGTATTTGGTAGAAAGCAACTTGGATATACTTTCAACTTCTATAGTATTTGCTGAGCAATTATATCGCCCTTTTGTTTCGCGATTTTCAAATAGGAAAATGTGAGCACTAGCGACATCGTCCACATGCACCGTGTCGATACGGGTAAGAGAACTAGATGCGCTCTTTTCGCCTGCTCATACGATACACATCACAAACACCATAGATGCAAAGATATCAATATTTTGTGCATGAAAGTAGAACTATTGTTTTATCCTAAATTAGTCACCCTTTACATGTTTGGTTTTAGTTTCATGATGTGTCATAAAAAAGATTTTCACGACAAGTTCCATTTTCCCCTGCATAAATATGAATTCGAAACAAGCTTCCTAAGAGGTGATCTTGTTCATCGTATATTTATGAAGCTCTGATTTCATGTCAGAAGAGTAAATCCTAATAAGGAGAGATTATTAATTATTTGTTGGTTTGAATATTTAATGTATTCTAACAATAAGAGATGCAACAAAAAGTGTGTCCAAAAGGAATACATACCTAAGATCAGATTAAATACTGAGCGAACAGAGCTAGGAAGCTTAGGACAAATGAAAGGTCCAACAACAAAAGTAGGAATCAATGTGACAACTTCCAAACCATGTTTTTCTGAAAATTCAAGGACCGCTCTTTCAGTTAAGGTCTTGGAAATCGCGTATGAACCTGAATTTGACTCGAGAGATTTAACGTAGTCAATGTCACTCCAAAAACTCTCATCCATTTGATCAAAATCCTTCCCATTGAACACAACAGCAGAGGCACTGGAAGCATAGACAACTTTTTTCACTGTTTTGGAATCTAGGCATGCCTGTAAGATCCCCGTTGCTCCATCTATTGACCTTTTGGTCACTATTTCCTCTGCTTCTTCGTTCTCGAAATCAATCGGAGTGGCAACATGGAAGACTCCGATGCAACCTTCGATGGCTGCTCGGAAACTTTCTGGATTGTTGAGATCTGCGTCAAAGATCTTGAGCATTTCTGATGCTCCTGGTAGACTTGTGAGGAAGCTAAGGTCTTTCTTATGCTCTGCAGTCACATTCTCAATGTCAATATTTATAATTTCTGAACAAAGGCATTGATACATGTATACATACAAACATAATTGTATGTATTTGATTGTCTTGATATGGCAGTAATAATTTTTAAAATTGGAAGCTAAAACATAAAAGTGATAGATCAGTTAACTCGTTGATTCACACAGAATAGAGAACAGCTTCAAAAACCGTTAATTCACACATAATACCGGAATTAAGAAAAGAGAAATTTGATAAAAAGCTTTGAATTTTTATTTAACTAAACTGATTTTCATTACAAGATGACGTCCATATATATATATATATATATATAGGCAAAACACAAACAATAAACTAGTCTATTCAATAATTAAAAATAATAAAAATTCAAAATTTTTCAAAAAAAAAAGGAAAATTTTGAACTGGAAATTAAGACTGAAACTACGATAAGTAAGGAAAAAGAAACGTAATTGGAACTAGAATCCGAATTTTCTATGTCAACTTATTACAAAAACAAAAATTACTAAAAATGAACCGCATCTCTAAATCGAGGGAGTGGAAAATAACCAAATGAAAAAAGAGGAAGAAATGCAACGTTTAGAAGTAGTATTAGTACTTAAAGAAGCTCCTTGAATTTTCTTATATACATATAAATCCATAATGAGTACTTAAAAGCCTTATCCTTGATCCTTGACGGTTTCTTTGAAGTAGGTAGAGATCATTTCTGTATACTTAAACACTTGAAAGAAATCGTAAAAATATTATAAACCCACATCAAGAATGTAGTTAATCATTTCAACAACCAAATATAAGTTTTTTTTTTTTTTTTTTCTTTTCATGATATATTTTTCAAGATTGCTCACCTGGGTTTGATCTAACAGTTGTTGTGACGGAGTAACCATGATCAAGAAGTCTCAATATCAGCCATGGTCCTATGTATCCCGTTCCACCTGTTACACAAACCGTACCTTTCTCTCCTTCCATTTTTCGTTTCCTCTCAGAAATTCAATGAGAGTTTCTGCAGAATAGTGTTAAAAGATCATGATCAACAATTATTAGCATATATATAGTGGTCCAAATGTATAACTCACTTTTCCTCAATTTGTTTCCGTTTGGTGAAAGATTGCCACCCGCTATCTTGTGTGTCAATTTCTGGCTTCAGGCCACTACCTTACGTTTTTTCTTTTTTTTTTTTTTTTTTTTTTTTTTTTTTTTTTGGGACAGTAGCATCAACACGATTGCAATTTTCAAATGTTACAAATATGAATTTGTAGCGTTTGTAGCGAGATAATGGGTGTATGATGCAGAAGCACCAAATACTCCTACTGCCTAGTCGTTTTACTTCTCCAGACTTTGCTATTTTAGTTCTTTTAGGGCCAGTTTGGTACACAGGATTAAAGAGGATTATATAAGATTAACTATTAATATTGTGTTTGGTGCACATTTATAAAGGATTTGATTGGATAAATTTTTATCCAGTCCATTATCAAACCCCCTTACAAAGGAATGTTGTTATCCCTTATGGAAGCATGAGATAATTTCTGACTAAAGCACATTGTCAAAACAATTAGGGACCTATTATAAATTTTTATAAAATTTGGGGTCTAATTTTAATTGTTTAAAAGTTAAGGGGTCAAATTATAACTTTTATATGAGTAAAATGTTTTTAAAAAATTATGTTTTGCCCCTTAAATTTTAAAAAAGTACTTTTTAACCTTAAATTTTAAAATTTTATAAAAATGCCCTTATCCTAATGACACAACCCCACACATGGGATTGGATTAAACTAAAATCTAACCAAACGGGACCTTACTTTATGTGGTTTGTTAAATAGCTGTCTTTAGCCTCTTTTTTTACAAACTATTGTTTTGCCTTGTGTAAGGGTTACTATATTGTAAACAAAAATTGTAGTACATAGTAGATTTATAAAGCTAAATTAAATAAACAGTAAATTCTGAAATATTTGAAGTAAATAGCAGTAAAAAAAATTTTGACCACGTAAATTTTTTATTTACTGCTATTTAATGTGTAAATCTTCTATTCGAACTACTGGTTCACCGAATGTCAAGTAACATACTGCATATGATTTGAGTCCATCAACCACTCAAGACACTCAACATTAAAGTCTTATTCTTAGTTATTGGTCCACCGAATGCAAGTAACATATATCATGTGAAGCCATCAACTACCACTCAAGATTAAAGTCAACATTTTTTTCCCTTTAAAACCAATATGATCGACAAACTAGAGTTATGTGAACAAACGTTTAAAATTTATGAAAATAAATTTGTTTAAGTATTCCAGCTTTACTCACGGGTTGATCATAAATTCAGAACTATAATTCAGAACTATTCTCGTTTTACGTATGTTTTTTGTGAGAGAAAAACACGGTAGAGAACCATGAATCATGATTCAGAATCAGGGACGAATACATGAAACAAACGTCCCATAAATTTGTGCTTTTGTCCAACATGAACGGTTTGTTAACTGACTGGAATGGTCGGCAACCGATTTTATCGATTTTTTGCATGTTGTTTTTCAATTGGAGTAGATTTTTTTATTTATTTTTTGAACAGACCTAAGCTTCCCTATGAGTAAACTAATAAGTAACCATATATAAACAACAAGGGTCTTTGGTCTTTTTAACGTGGGACAAGCATTTCCCTTTTATTTTTATTTTTTTCAACTCCTTGAGTGTATTTTGCGTGTCAATTTCTTATTCCTTGATAAATCATTTAAAGCATATCAAGATCTAGTTTTGATCTCCTCGTAGAAAAAAAAAAAAAAACCATTTGAACCTTCACTTATAACACGAATGGATCCCAGTAAAAATCAAATCTCAAAATGGGTAACCAAGGCATATTTCCAACAGACACAACCCATTATCCATAATTATATATTCCCCTTCGCCTTTGGATGTTCTGGAAAGAAAAAGTGGACTCTGAAATCCCTTTTCCTCAGCAAATTTAAACTGCTACATTTTCAATAAACGTCGTGAAACTTCATATGCTTTTAGAGCTTTATTTCGATCAACAGAACAAGTACTTATTCGTATGCTTTTTAGAGCTTTATTAGGCTGAAAAGAAAATAAAACACACTATAGATACCCCTTTTCTTCACAGGATTTGACTGCATCATCAAGCATTTCTTCAACGCCGTACTTGTATTGGAAACCTGACTCTATTAGCTTCTTTGACGAGAGACATGGCCAATCGGCTTTCATTATAATTTGAGAACTGCAAAGATAACACTCTTAAATTTGAGATGATATATAACCAACCAAATGATAGAAGAATCCAAAAATACAAATGAAAAAGGATAATTAAACTGACCCTTTACAAGGAAACTTAAGTCCCGGGTATTTGGTAGAAAGTAACTTGGCTGTACTTTCAACTTCTATAATATTTGCTGAGCAATTATACCGCCCTTTCGCCTTGGGGTTTTCAAATAGGAAAATTTGAGCTCTAGTAACATCATCCACATGCGCCGTATCGAAACGGGTAAGAGTATTAGATTCACTCTTGTCGCCTGCATATATACGAGCAATGATAGACATGATCACGAACATCAAAAATGCGAATTAGGTATCGATACTATGAGTTTCGTTGAAGTAGAATTATCGTTTTATACTAAATTAGTTTCATTATGTTATATATGTGAGATTGATCACATATATGATTTATGAGGAGATTTCTAATATTAATTAACTATTTAAACAGCTAATAAGACCAAAACTGTTTGTCCTAAAATTAAGCAACATTAATATGCTTACCAACGATCATTTCGAATACGGACACAACAGAACGAGGGATCTCAGGACAAATGAAAGGGCCGGAAATATAACAAAGAATCAATGTGGCAACGTCCAAGCCATGTTTTTCTGAAAAGTTAAGGATTGCCTTTTCGGTTAAGGTCTTAGAGATTAGGTAACAAGATATATGAGAGTTGAGACTATTAACGTAGTCAATATCAGTCCAAAAACTCTCATCCATTTCATTTAAGTCCTTGCCATTAAACAGCACAGTTGCGGAACTAGAAGTGTAGACAACTTTCTTCACTGTTTTGGAATCTAGGCTTGCTTGTAAGATCCCTATTGCCCCATCTATAGATCTTTTGATCACTATTTCCGTTGATTCTTTGTTCCCGAAATCTAGTGGAGTGGCAACATGGAAGACTCCCGTGCACCCTTCAATGGCTGCTACAAAACTTTTCGGATCGTCAAGATCCGCGTCGAAAATTTCGAGCCTTTCTGATGCTCCGGGTAGACTTGTGAGGAAGCTAAGGTCTTTCTTATGCCCTGCGCACATCATTATTCTCAATGTCGATACTTTATAATTTTGAATGCAATATCACTAGTCCACATATAATATTAATTGTTTTCATTTTTCATTTTTATACCATGTATTTTGTGCTTGTCAAAAATGAGACTTTGTACTTTGGAGTGTGACACATTTGTACCTTTAGATTACAACTTTATGTTGAATCTATACCATCCTCCAATGAACATACTATCTTGCGTTAGCTACATTAAATAAAATAACCAAGAGGGCTAGAGATTCTTTAACTACATTGTTAACATTTTCAAAAAAAAAAAAAAAAAAGATCCTAGAATTACTACAAAATAACTTCATCTAGAAATCATGAATGGCCAAAATTTAATCTTAAAAAAGTATTAAGGAAAGAAAAGGCTCACTTGAGTTGGCTCTAATAGTAGTTCTCACCGAGTAACCTTGATCAAGAAGTCTAAATATCAACCAAGATCCTATGTATCCTGTGCCGCCTGTTACTAATACTGGACCTTTCCCTGCTTCCATCTTTCTGAACTCTGAACTTTTTTTTTTTTTTTTTTTGAATGATTTAAAAATGGTTCAAAGGTCGAATGTTCTTGAACGATAAATATGGCGGTAGTTTTAAACATTCAAGATACCGTCCAAATATCTCAACTATTTTCCTTTCTGTGGTTCTCGAGAAAAGATTCCCTGTCACTATTTGGCGGTAGTTTTATCGTTTTCCTTATTTATCACTTTAAGATATAGGCACAAAAATCTAAACTAATGGTTTTCCTAAAGGAAAATCAAAAAAGTTCTGATATTTCAGGAGGCTGCAGAAGACATTTGCTTTGATTTTTTTATTTTATTTTTGGAAGTGGGTGGTAAAACTGGAGAAGGTTCAGGATAAGATTTTTTGTTTTTATTGACACAAATGTCCATGTTGGCGGCCGTATGCAGCGGTGGAGCTGCATGGGCCGACGGGGGAACTTTGGAAAAATATTCCCCTCTACAATTTTCTGATTTTGCTATCATGCCCACACTTTAAACTTTTTATCAAGAGTATTTAAGGTAAAACAAGCAATTTGACTCTACCGACAGAATATATTTTTTACCGTTGAATTAATCTTTTAACATTTAGATTTACAGTAAAAATAATTTTGTGTATCGCACTGTAAATTTTTAATATAAATTTACACAAATCTAACCATTAAAAATTAGTCTAATAATTAAAAATAATTATCTCTATTAGTAAATTTTTTACCGGTCCGCTATTGTTACGGGCCGTGCCGGCCTGACACGTGTAAAGGGCTATGGCTGGGCCTCGCCTTCTCAGCCCGCGGCCCAAGATTGGCCCTAGCCAGTGAAGGCCCATGGCCCGGCCTAAGCCCTGATTCGGCCATGGTTTGGCCCGGCCCAATCCCTCAAAACGGCCCATTCTAAAGGCTACAGTTGGGCTTTCACTGGCCCAACGGTCGGCCCGTCACGGGCCTCCCGTTTCGCCCGTGATGGGCCTCCAGTTAGGCCCGTCACGGCTGCTCATTGGGCCCGCAAGGGACCCAACGGTCACAATCTGAATTCCCCCTAAAAATCTCCTATAAATACTCCTTAATTCCACCCTAAATCCCACACAACAATTCTCTCTCAATTTCTCATCTCACTCTCATTCTATCGCTCATCTTGTCTCTTTGATTTTGATTCTAAGTTTTTTTCTCGCGATCGCTCATTTTCTTGCTCTTTCATTCACAACGTTCAAGTTCAATCAATTTCCAAAAACTAACCACATTAAATTTCCCTGATTTCACTGCTCTTCCTAAGCTTGGTGATGAGACATTTTTCGAGGATGAAATGATGCCTCCCAACCCCACCCCCACTGAGCCAGAAAATGCTCCGGTAGATAATGCTTCAATGCACAATGAGGAAGCTGGAGAACGCAGCAGGGGAAAAAGATCGCAAACCTCTTCGGCAGGGCAGCATTTCACCGAGAAACCCTGACTAAATCCAAAAACGGGTGAAATGAAAATTCAAGCGGTATGTAAATATTGTAAAAAAACACTTTTTAATAAAAATGGTGGGGGCACTAGTCATCTAGATAGACATTGGAAAGTATGTCTACCATTGCACCAAGGTGGGAGTGTGGACTCTCGCCAACAAACACTATCACTCACATCACAGGAGTTACAAAATTTTACATATGATGCACTACGTGCTCGTGAGGCGCTAGCTAAATTTCTAGCTAGTGCCGAATTGCCTCTTTCTTCTGTAGATGATGCATCGTTCAAAGAATTCATCCAGACGGCCTTCTGACCACAATTTAAATGGGTAAGTAGAAACACAACTCTTTCTGATTGCATGAAAGTGTTTTATGCAATGAGACAATCTCTTGTTGATAATTTTAGGACTTGCTATTGTCTCTTGCACTTCTGATCTATGGGAGGGGTGCAATAAAACTAGATATTTATGTGTAACGGTACATTATGTTGATGACGAATGGGTTTTACAAAAAAGAATAATTGGTTTTTGTTTATGTCCATATCCTCATAACGCATCATCTATTTTTAATACAATAATGGAAATTTTGGGGTTTTATGGGATAGAAAATAAAGTTTTAACTATTACTTTTGATAATACGTCAGCTAACACGGCTGCAATTAACATGTTTAAACGTAGTTTGAAACCAGCATTTGGGGGATTTTCATCAACGGTGTGCATGTCACATAATTAATTTAGTAGTTCGGGCAGGAATTGAACATATGTCATCTAATCTAACAAATATTAGAGAATCATTATCATTCATATCTAGTTTTGGAGCCCAACTCCAAGAATTCAAACTATATTGCAGGAATAGTCAGAAGTGCCTAAGAAAGTTTCCAACTGACATGAGACATAGGTGGAATTCCACCTATTTAATGTTGAAGGCAACATTCCCTTATTCGGAGCTTATCACAACGTACGTAAACAGTAAGAACGATACACTTTTAATTTTCGATACAGATTGACAGATTGGTGAGTATTTTTTAAAATTTCTAGAAGTTATTTACAATGCTACTGAATTACTTTCTAGAGTTTATTATCCTACAACACATTTAGCTTTACATCAACTATTTAATATTTCAGAAATATTTTCTTATTGTAGGGATACATAACTTTTTGGAGACATAGTTAAGTTAATGGTGTAGTGACCAAGAAAATCTCATAATTTAAATAATGCAATTTATGTATTTAAGTCAAGGATTTTTCCTCGAAAAAAATATATTATATTATATTTTGTGATTGAATGATTTATGGAATTAACATTTGTATTCCTAAATTATGTAGCAAATTTCATGTTAACTTTATGTTTTTGCGATTAAGTAAATTCGATCGATAAATTATTACCGTACTTTAAAACAGAAGAATTTTCAGTACATATACAGTTTGAGAATCTTAATTCTAAGAATCTCCAAGCACAATACTAACTAGCATCCAGTACATATACATGAGAAAATTACAACCAATATAATTTTGAACAGTTTCAAAGAGAAACTTAAGAGAGTGGATAAAAGTCTTTCTTCACCTGGCCGGCCAAGCTTAAGGGATTATAGCCAAACTTTGGCTAGTGGAGTGTGCTAGAGGATTTCATGATGAGATAGAGTCAAATCAACTATTTGACAAGAATTGCTTACTTCACTTCCCTCTTGAAGCACACAGCCGGCCAGCCCAAAGAAAGGGGAATTAATTCAAAAATTTAGCTAATTAAGCTCGCTTGATAGGCTTAATTAAGAACTAAGGTGGGATCAAGCAAAGTCTATAAATGTGAGACCATTAGTGCAAGCATTAGGTTAGCCATTTTTGCACATCTCCTCTCCTTTTCCCCACACCAAAACCGGCCATACTCCACCCATACTCTCTCAAAAATTTTCTCTCACTCTCCTAACCTTAAGCCACTAGCAAATAATAGAAGAAGAAGAAGGAGATCAAAGGGTTTTAGGAGGAGTCTAGTCAAGCATTTCTCTAAGGGTATAAACTCTAAATTCTCTCTTTCTCATGTTTTAGTAAAGTTTGAAATGTAGAAATATTCTTCTCAAATTTTCCTATACTCTTCTAGTTCCAAGCCATTAACAAACCTTAGAGGAAGAAGAAGGTGATCAAGTATTCTAGGAGGAGCCTAACCAAGGATTTTCTTCGAGGGTACAAATTCTAAACTTTTCTCCTATACTTTTCCTACCAAAAATCTAGTTGGGAATCAAGGATGTAATTTGTGGTTCTTGAGGAGATAAGTTGTAATAAGGGTGCGTGAGTTTTATGTTAATTTTGTGTATTTTAAGGTTAGTTTGATTAGTATTATATGGTATGCTTATGTTTGATTTAAGTTGCTTATTGTGGGTTGAAAGAAAAAATTTTCAGTTACTTTGAACGCGAAAATGAGGACCCTAGAGCGAGATTTTTTAGTATTTCTAAATTTGAACTTATAGTTCTCAATGTTTTGAACGTTTTCTGTGACTATGACAAAACCCAACTCTAACTCTAAAAGTAAGTTTGAAGTCATTTTACAAAAACGTACAGGCTATCTAACACAGTTTCAAAAAAAAAAAGGATTGCTATAGCATTCCTACATCATTTTAAAAATATTGCTATAGCATTTCTATAGCTTTTTTAAAAGATTGTTATAGCATTCCTACAGTATTTTAAAAATATTGCTGCAACATTCCTACAACAAAAGAAAAAAACAAAAGCCACTGTTTTCAGCCAAACAAGGCCTTTAGAGGCTGAATTTCAACTGTCTCCAAAAATGACAATTTTAGATCTTGACGAGATGAAGAATTGTCACGAAGAATAAGTTTTTGAAATTTGACCCTAAGATGTAGTAAAACGCAGATTTTAGAAATTGCACATTTTTAACAAAACAAAACTAACATAGTGTTGGTTTTAACAAAAAGTTATCAAAAAATCTGAGATGTGATTTCAGTAAAATACTATGGTGTTAAACCTCATTTTAACATAAGTATTCATAAAGAAAGTTTTCAAGAAAAAATGCTTTCTTTTAAAGAACTTAGTGGTTTATTTAGCAAATCATCCCGACGGGCACCTACAATCCCAATACGATAGGTCCTTAGAATTTCAAAGATTTAATGTGGGTCCAATGCCTACATTAATTTAAGAGACTCCGCTAGAGTATAAATTTCAGTGGCTTAAGAGTTAGAATGCCAGGTATAAGTTCTAGGTCGAATTGGGCCTTAATATCATAACAAGGGAAATGAAGGAAAATAAGATTTTGAGGATTTGATAAATTGATCCTTATTATCCTTTAGTCAAGGAGAGGAATACATGCCTTAAGGAAAGGGTTAGATTTTCCTTCATAAGTTTCTAAAATAGAATAGCAAACGACAGTTAATCTCACACTCTTGATGGGTGTTCATTTTTAGAAGTAAGCAAGTAGGAGACTAGGCTGTTTGGCGAAAAGGGGATTCCATCTCTGAAAATCAAGTAAGTAGGAATCTCGCCTATAGTATAAATAGATTTTAAAGTGAGCAGTACACATGAATTATATGTGTTTGAGTACATTAATGTTATGTATGCTATGTTATAATATACTACATACACTTAAGCAGTGCACATGAATTATATGTGTTTGAATACATTCCATGTTATAGTAGATATGTTATGTCATATTCCATACACCTTAATAAGTCAAGAGGAACTTATAAGAATAATCTTAGTTGAGTGCTGTACCAGCCTCTGAGAGGGAGGTGACTCAGGCTCCCTAAAAAAATATAATAATGTCCACTGAGAGGGAGGCATTCAGTTCAGTTATAATCACGGTGTCGTGGGGGACCTTGCAAACCCTCCTATCCCAATGATTGTGCGCAAGTGGTACGAGCACTCAGGCCCATCAGTAAGAAAAGATAAGATATGATAATAAGACATTGATAAGACATCATAACTAAGCCTAATTGGCTCATGCATATTTATTCATGTGAACCTACAATTATTTTGTGAGAGGTAGTTCCTGCTTGTTGAGCGAAAGCTCATTACAGAATATTTATACTGTAGGTAAGCAACTAGCATATAATGCCTGATGGACTGACAATGAGTGTACGAACGATGTGGAGGTCGGGGAATGGATACCGCTCGCAAATATTTCCGCAATCAATTTTATGTTACAAATAGTTTTGCTAATTATGATTCTGAAACTATATGTTAAATGGTTTTGTGGATTATGGCTATAGGTAACCAGGACTTAAAGAATAGGTATATACATATAGATATATTTATATGTTTTGGGAAACAAATATGTTAAGGTTTGAATATTTTAATTAAGGAAGCAATTCATAACTTATGTCTACTATAAGACTTTAAAAAAAAAAAATGTGCCGAAAATTTTAAGAAATTTCAGTAAGTACAAGTTAAAACTCAGGTACAGTGACGGCCGCTAAGGAGGGTCGTCACAAATGGAAAATAAATTTAAAAGTTATTGGTCAGGTTATCCTATGTTATATGCACTGGCAATCATTTTAGATCCTAGGTGCGGAGCAGATGAGACAAACTCATTGATGACTGCTACCGCAGAAAATTTAGGAATAGATGTGCAACTAACTATTACTAACGCTAAGAAGATGTTAGAAAAAGTTTTTAGTTTTTATGAAGCAAAATACGTCACAGGTAAAAAAAAACAGGGAACTTCGACGTCAACTAGCAGTTCGAGGCCTAAAGGATCGTTGTGGAGTGTCTTGAAAAAGAAAGAGAAAACGGAAGGATCAACATCAACACAAGCGTTTACCGAACTAGTAAAATTTGATGCAAATTTTGTAATCGATGACGACAAACTAGACATCTTACAATGGTGGATAAGCAAAACCGATCATTTTCCAACACTGTCCGTAATAGCTCATGACATTCTGACAACTCCAGTGTATCTCTCCATGGGTTTTACTTGGCAAGGTTTTTAACGAAGCAGTCATTTATGTTTACTTATTCCTATTATGTTAATTCAATAAAATCATATCTTTTGGAGCATATAATATATTTTTTTTTTATTAAATTAAAAAAATACATTTTGTTGGGCCTGCCTGTGAAGGGCCTGGGCCCAGGCCCAGTCCGTGAAGGGCTTGGGCCCAGGCCCGGCCCTAGCCCTTATGGATTAGGGCCGCGAGCCTGGACTGGGCTTGAGTTTTTCTCCTCCTAGGCATGGCCCTACACTGTGCAGGGCCGTGCCAAGCCCGGTCCAAGTCGTCATGGGCCTGATGGTTGTTGTGTCGTGCCGGACCAGGACTGCACGTTTGACACCACTAACACAAGCACCCATTAAAACTTTTTACTCTTTAGTTTTTACCTCACTGTGTAACCTCATTAGTCATCGAAAAGGAAGGAAAAAGAGGTTGTGAGAAAAAGACAAATGGGAGGTTGGTAATCGTGGTCAACTCTCAAAATATGGTTTCATAAATTTTGCATCAGGTTCCTTGAAATTTGTAAAGCTTTATATAATTCTTTTGTTGCTGTTGTTGTTTTTTTTTTTTTTTTTCGCTTACTTGGTTTCTTCTTGAATGAAACTTTCGTTCTCTGTTGTTTATTAAACTAGTGTGTGGGGAAGTGCCCACGGCAGTTCATTATGTTTTTTAACTTTCTAAGAAGATGTGCTATTGAATAAGGTCTCCAAATAATTATCTAGTACTGGTAGTAGTTTAACTGTTGTAGACGCCGATCAATTTTTAGTATTCTGACAAAACAACTACAATTAAAATGAAAACATTATCACTAATACAAATGTATATGTTTGAAGATAATGACAACTACCTTCTTTAATTAGAATTCTAGAACATATCAGAATTCTCGAGGTTCTAAAAGGTGATCAATTCGCTCTTTATATTGAGTATCATCATTGATAATTGTATTTGAACCATATATTAGGTTGCAAAATAACTTAGCATTCTTGTCAGTAGGGTGACATTTGTTATCTTTTAAATTTCCATTTTCTTTGTCAAGCATTGATGATACTAACATTTAGCAGTTTACTTTTGATGATCTTTTAAATTCCATTATTGTCAGTTGTGTTGGAAATGTTAATCACAACGCTGAGGCTGATTTTGTCGTTTGACGCCCTCCTCCTGAGTTTTGTCTTACTATTCAAAACGGCCTAATAATACTCATCAGAGGACACGATTAGTAGAGGATATACATTACCATTTCTTTTTTCTTTCTGTTGTAATTTGTGGGAAACATTCCCTGATTGAATAATTATCATTGTTACAGTTGTATTGTTTCAGATCCTTCGCCTATATTCATTTGCTGCATCCACAAATTTTTAAGAAACTCCTTGAATTATAGGCCCAACTGGGTAGTGTTTGAGGTGGATTGCCGAATCTCGTCCTAAATAGTATTTAAAGAATGTGATTGAGTCCTTCCTATCAATTGCAATGTTTGGAAGAGATTATTGCATCACTCATACATTAATTTTAATTTTTAGCATTCCACAATCTGCCTAACAAACACTGCCAATCTAAAGAAACCTTATCATAATAGGTTTTACAGCTCTGTCATCACACTTCAAGTTCAAGAATAGATACTAGAGAGAAAAAAATACCAACTCCAGAGATAATTGACCACAGAAATTTATGGGAGTGCTGAAGTACTAAAGATAACCCTTTTCTTTACAACATTTAATTGCACCATCAAACATTTCTTCAACCCCATACTTGAACTCGAAACCTAAAGCTAGGAGCTTCTTTGATGAGAGACATGGCAGTTTCAAAAACTCTATCTTCATTTCAGAACTGCTCCAAAGAAAAAAACAAAAAAAACAAAAAAAACAAAAAAAAAAAAAAAAAAAAAAAACAAAAAAAAAAAACAAAATAGAAAAGCAATTAGAGGGAGAATAAAAGTGATATTTCAGAAATAATCAAAAAATCTAAAAAAAGATGTGGAAGGATAATGGATCTAACTTTCTTCTGCGTGCCTCAAGTTCTGGATACTTGATAGAAAGCAACTCGAACACACTTTTAACTGTTGTGGTAACTGATGAACAAATGTACCTCCCTTTTGCCTCAGGATGTTCAAATAGGAAAATGTGAGCTCTAGCAACATCTTCCACGTGCACCATGTCTATGTTTATAGGGTCATCACTGCTATCTGAATAAATATGAATTTGAAAACGTTAATAATTAAATTAAAAGAATTGGGCTTTTCTTTTTTAGTATAGTATTTGGCATTTTCATTTCCTAAACTTTTCGTGATTTGACATGTTGTAAGCTAATAATTTTTATGGGATGTTTGTTTCAAGAGTTCGTTTTTGGTTTTGAATCATTGTTCTTAGTTCTCTATAGTGTTTTTCTCTCACAAAAATTTAAATTTCAAAAATTAAAATCATGAATCATGGTTTTAAATTGATGAACCAAACATCTCATTAGCTTTTTTATGAATTTAATAAAGTCAAGTGCCTCTCTATCGGTGACAGCCATTTAAAATATTGATGAAAATGCCCTCATACATATTAGGGATATTAGTTTACTTCTATGTTTATTTACTTTTCTATCCTTGTATTGGTATTATATATACCACACTTTTACGTAATATATGAATTGTAGTTTTCCTATCATGGTATCAAGAGCCTAAGGTTCTGAAAACCCTAGCAGTTTTCTCTCACCACCAACTGCCGCCTGCCGGCTCCCACTGCTATCTACTCCTTGCCTTTCCTCCTCACCGGTGCATCCCTAGTTGCCGCTCCTCCCACCATGACCGACCCCACCACACTCCCTGACTCCCAAAATTATGTCCTCTCCTCTCCCTCTGTCATCTCTTCTTGCCTTATCCTTTCTACCACCACATATGCCACTCCTAGTTTAATTGCTACCAATGTTGCGGCACAAGTTCCTCTCAAATTGACTGCTACCAATTACTGTGCATGGCATGCCTAATTTGACTCTCTCTTGATCGGGTATGATCTATACGGATATGTTGATGGATCTCTTCTGTGTCCACCCGGTAAGATCCAAGCCTCTGACTCCAATAATGAGGTCACCAATCCGGCTAATCTCTTCTGGAGTCGCCAGGATAAATTACTGCTCAATGCCATTATCGGGTCTCTCACTGCAAATCTTGTTCCGTTTATTACTTCCAAGAAAACATCCTTTGAGGCGTGGAAATCCAAGAAAACATCCTTTGAGGCCTTCATGAATAAACCAGTTGATTTTGAACTTGTCCATTCGGATTCTGAAGACATATGAATCCCGTGCTATTTGTTCAAATACCTAAGGTCACATCAACAAGAATATAGTGATGAGTAAAATTATCGTCTCACCAGGAATCTTATTACTAAAACCAGTTTATCACTATGTTTGAAATTAATTTGAAAAAGAATATGTAATACCACAGATTTATAGTTTAAATACGTACCATCACCGAATATATGCAAGACATTACCGATTTCCCCCTTTGCAACTCGACTATGTTTTGCTATATGATTGCTTTGGCAAAGTTCATTCGTGTATTGATTCTCTTTCCTATGCCTTCATGAAAATAAATGGGTTGTACAAAATACTAGTATATTCCTGATTTTGATCCAACTCAACCAACCTTTCCGACTTGTCCAATATAGCAAATAAATCTTCATTGCAACTTCGGTTCCATCAATAATCCCAGCTAAGAATTTAGCTCATGGCCTAGATGAATCCCACCGTGGACAAGCCTCTCTCTCTTGTAGTGCTATTCAAGAACCCTGCGCCTCCACTAATATTTCTTTCTTTTTCCGGAAACCTCTACTTTATATACTAGGACAAATTGAGGTGCCCTAGTGACACGTGCATGCACCAATTGAGTTTGATGAATTATTTTTAGCAAAATTGCTTCTTTCCAGGAAGCTCCAACAAAACTAATTTATCTAACGTAATGAGTAACCAGGATCAATTCCATTACAAGACCCAACTCTTTTTCACTAAACGCACAGAAAAAAATATTATCCAAAACATTAAAACTAAAGCATTTCACCCCGAGAAAATGAACAAATACTAAGCTTAAAAGTCTCTATTTTATTGAGTTATCACTATTCAAGCCCGGGAAACACCAATTGAGTTTGATGAATTATTTGAAAAATTGCTTCATGAGGAAGCCCAACAAAAACTCGGAACCCCGCTCAACCAAAATGCCTTTGCTGTGATAATTAGCCTCAACAAAACCACAATCGCCGTACCAATTAGCCTCAACATCAGTCCACATTTTATCCTCCTGTCGTGCCAACATGGAGTCCCCGTATGTCTTCTCCAATGCCCACCTCTGGTCGTGGCTATCAAGGAAAGTGCCAAGTCTGTGGCACCATCGGCCATTATGCTCGTCAGTGCCGCCTAGTGCCATCACATACATGGGATTCCATCCCGGCACCGCCTCGTTGCCCACCGCATGTCAATACTGCCACCCACTATCCTGCTCCTGGTGCTCCTTCCGATTGGGTTGTTGACTCTGGTGCTTCTCACCATGTCACCAATGATCTGGCTAATCTGTCTCTTCACCGGCCATAAAATGAGTTCGAATTTGTAGTCATCGGTGATGGTACTTGTCTTTCCATTAAGAATATGGGATCCATGTCTCTCTCCACGTTGCATGGCTCTCTTTCTCTCACAGATGTCTTACATGTCCCATCCATTACTTTGAACTTGATATCGGTTTCGGTGCTTTGTGCTACTAATACGATAACTGTGCTTTTCTTTCATGATTGTTTTCAGGTGCAGGATCGTCACAAGGGGGCAACTATGGTCATGGGCCAGCGTAAGGATGGTGCCTACTTGTGGCTGAAAAATTTCTCATCTTTGCCACCAATCCTACCAAGAGTACCTACTTTTAGTTTACTTCATTCGTCGTCTTCGTCGCTTTCCTTATGGCATAGTCATTTAGGACATCCCTCTGTTAAAGTCTTTAGGACCCAATTGCTATCCCTAAAAGCTTCGTTTTCGCATTCCAAATTACTTAAATTTTCTTGTAATTCATGTCATATCAATAAAAGTCATAAGCTTCCTTTCTCGCAATCCTCTGTCTCCTCTTCTTCTCCTCTTGAAATAATATATTCTGATGTCTGGATGTCACCTATACATTCTCTTGATGGTTACAAATACTATGTCATTTTTGTTGATCACTATACAAAATATATTTAGTTTTATTCTCTTTTTCGTAAATCTAATGTCCACGCGACCTTTGCTACTTTCAAGAGCTTGGTTGAAAAGTTTTTTCATCATCTCATCACAACATTGTATTCTGACAATGGCGGCGAGTACATTGCTCTATGCCAGTTCCTCTCTACCAATGGTATCACTCATCTCACTACCCCACCCCACACTCCGGAACACAATGGTTACTCTGAGCGTCGACATCGACACATTGTCAAAACTGGTCTTTCCTTACTTCATCATGCTTCTCTTCCCGCCAAGTTCTGGACGTTCTCGTTTGCTGTAGTGATTTACCTCATTAACCGCATGCCAAAAGGAAACCTTCAGTCCCGATCTTCCTTCGAGTGTCTTTTCAATAAACGACCCACTCCCACACATCTTCGTGTCTTTGGTTGTCTTTGTTTTCCTTGGCTTCGTCCATACACTACTCATAAACTTGATCCTCGGTCTAGTGCTTGTGTCTTCTTAGGCTATACTCTATCTCAGAGTGCCTTTATTTGCTATGATCTCTTCACCCATAAGCTTGTCATCTCCCGTCATGTTCGTTTTGTTCAACATCATTTTCCTCTCTCTCAGTCCTCCTCAGCATCTGATAACCACTCAGCTTTGACTTTCACGGCGTCTTCCTGGCTACCGCAACCGTCGTTGCCCCCCTGTGATCCTCCGGCACTTCTGGTCGCACCCACTGTGCCGCCCCATCCTTTGCGGACCCCACGATGTGCCACTACCTCGGCCTCGCCAGCCCATCCTTCATCCAACATTGACGCCGTGCACACTATACAACCGGCTGTGGCCCTGTGCCCATAAACAATTGAGGCCGATCCTTGCACCCTGCCTGCCGCGGCCCCTCTGAGTGTTGGAAATGTGTCCATAAAGTGGGATGTAATTTGTTATTTGTGAAATGACAAATGTCAGACATTATTGTTTTGACACATACTCAAGAGTGTTAGTGATATTTCTTAGTCCATAGACTGTTACCAACGAAAGAAGAGTCAGGGGAACCCTGCCGGACAAACTCTTCTGATACAGTTTAAAATATATATTCACAGTTAGAGGTGTCAAATGGGCGGGCAATTCCATGGACAAGACCCGCCCAGCAAAATAGTCAACCTTTTTTCACGGCACGGTTCATTCGTTATTAGCATTTAGCAAAATTTGTAATGGAAAAGGGCTAAAACTCAACATTTCAGCCCGAGAAAATGAACAAATACTAAGCACTTAAAATTATGCCCTAAATAACCCTATTTTATTCGGCAGTTAACACTATTCAAGCCCATTACAAAACCCGTTTGATTGGTCCAGGGCCTTTCATGGCTTTGAAGTTCGCCCGTGATGGGCCTCACTTGGGCCTGAGGAAGGGCCTCCAACAAAAAGGCTCATCAGCAGCCGCCGCGTTGGGCCCGCGAAGGGCCCAACGGAAAATACAAAAAAATAACCCTAAAATTCCCTATAAATACCCCTTAATTCCACCATAAATCTCACACAACAATTCACTCTCATCTTCTCATCTCACTCTCATTCTATCTCTCATCTTCTCTTTTCATCTTCTCAATTCACTCTCATTCATTTTCTAACTCTTTCATTTACAAAGTTCAATCAAATTCTATCAATTTCCAGAAAATGGCCTCACCAAACTTTCCTTATTTCACGCTATTCCTGAACTTGGTGATGAAGCATTTTTGAGGAAGAAGAAGAAATGATGCCTTCCAACCCCACCCCCATCGAACCAGAAAATGCTCCGGTGGATAATGCTTCAAGACACAACGACGGTTGGAGATCGCAGATGAGGAAAAAAGACCGCGAACTTCTCGGCATGGCAAAGATTTCACCGAGGAGCCCCGACCAAATCCAAAAACATGTGAAATAAAAATTCGTGCGGTATGTAAATATTGTAAAAAATACTTTTCTAATAAAAAAGTGAGGGTATTGGTCATCAGGATATACATTGGAAAACATGTCTACTGTTGCACCAAGGTGGGAGTGTAGACTCCCGCCAACAAACACTATCACTCACATCACATGGGTTACAAAATTTTACATACGATGCACAACGTGCTCGTGAGGCACTAGCTAAATTTCTAGCTAGTGCCGAATTGCCTCTTTTTTTTTGCAAATGATGCCTCCTTCGAAGAATTTATTCAGATAGCCTTTTGCCCACAATTTAAACGTGTAAGTAGAAACACAACCCATTCTGATTGCATGAAAGTTTTTTATGCAATGAGACAATCTCTTGTTGATAATTTTAGGACTTTTAATGCTACTGTGTCTTGCACTTCCGATCCGTGGGAGGGTGTAATAAAACCGGATATTTATGTATCACCGCACTATGTTGATGACGATTGGGTTTTACAAAAAGAATAATTGGTTTTCGTTTATGTCCATATCCTCATAACGCAATGACTATTTTTTTAATACAATAATGGAAATTTTTGGGTTTTATGGGATAGAGGATAAAGTTTTAACAATGACTTTTGATAATGCGTCGCCTAATACAAACTACAATTAATCTATTTAAACGTAGTTTGAAACCGGCATTTGGAGGGGAAATTTTTCATCAACGGTGTGCATGTCACATAATTAATTTAGTAGTTCAAGCAGGAATTTAACATATCTCAATTAATCTTACAAATATTAGAGAAGCATTATCCTTCATATCTAGTTCTGGAGCTCGGCTCCAAGAATTCAAACAATATTGCAGGAAGAGTCAAATGCGCCCAAGAAAGTTTCCAACTGACGTGAGACATAGGTGGAATTCAACATATTTAATGTTGAAGGTGGCACTTCCATATTCACAGCTTATCACGACATATGTAAACAGTAAGAACGATCAAATTTTAATTTTCGATTCTGATTGGCAAATTCTTTGAGTATTTTTTAAATTTTTAGAAGTTTTTTACAATGCTATCAATTACTTTCTGGTGTTTATTATCCAACTGCACATTTAGCTTTACATCAACTATTTAATATTTCAGAAACATTTTCTTTTTATAGGGATACATAACTTTTTAAAAATATAGTTAACTTAATGGAAAATAAATTTAAAAATTATTGGTCAGGTTGTCCTATGTTATATGCATTGGCAACAATTTTAGATCCTAGGTGTGGAGTAGATGGAACTGAATCATTAATGACTACTACCGCAGAGAATTTAAATATAGATATGCAACTAAGTATTACTGATGCTAAGAAAATGTTAGAAAAAGTTTTTAGTTTGTATGAAGTAAAATATAGCACAGTCAAAAAAAAAACGAAACTTCGTCATCAACTACCAGTTCGGGCCCTAAAGGATCGTCGTGGAGTTTCTTGAAGAAGAAAGAGAAAACGGGATGGATCGCCCCTCAACACAAGCGTCTACGAACTAGTCAAATATTTTGAAGCAAATTTTGTAATCGATGACGACAAACTAGACATCTTACAATGGTGGAAGAGCAAGACAGATCGTTTTCCAACACTTGTCCCATAATAGCTCGTGACATTATGACAACTCCAAAGTATCAACGGTAGCATCGAGCAAGCTTTTAGCGCAAGCAACCGAATTCTTGACGAGAAGAGAAGCGTAATGCATCCGGACATCTTGGAGGGACTAATGTGCGTTAAAGACGGGAAGATGCCGAAGACGAAAACAACAATACACATGATGATTCGATGCAAGAATATTTTTCTAACTTAGAAATAACGTAATCTTCGGAAGCACTTAGATTTGTAATTTACTATTCCTAGCCACTGCACTTTTTTCCTTCGCTGAGGTTTTGTCCCGATCTCCCCACGGGTTTTACTTAGCAAGGTTTTTAACGAGGCAGTCATTTATGTGTACTCCTATTACGTCAATTCAATAAAATCATATCTTTTGGGGCATATGATATATATTTTTTTGAATAACTTTTTTTAAAAAAAAAAATACAAGGGCCAGGGCCGGCCCTTCAAGGGCCAGGGCCCAGGCCCTTGAGCGCCGGCCCTTCAAGGGCCTGGGCCCAGGCACGGCCCTGGCCCTCATGGACCAGGGCCAGGGCCAGGGCTGGGCCTGAGTTTTTCTTCTCAGGCCCGGCCTAAGCCCCCTTTGCCTGCCGGGCCGTGCGGCCGCGCCGGCACGCTTGTGACGGGCCTGGGGTCAAGCGTGCCATGCCGGCCCGGCACGGCACGTTTGACATCACTATTCACAGTCTTAGGATTGATTGGGCAATCGAATCCGATTATGACTGTTAGATCGAACCATGTGATGCTAGTCTCGGGGCATGGGAGTTGGATTCTGTGGTTGATCTAGACATGCTCGTAACATGTTGAATAGACCATGTGACTGATTAGGTTAGAGTAAAAATCGTTTACACAACTCTAAACCTAATTATCACAACTTAAGTATATTTGTATAATTATCTTAATCCTGAAGTGAATGCATAGCTCAACTTAATATCTCATGATATTTGATTCACCAATGAGATTAGTTCACAGTTATTGAACGACATCTCGGTCATTGAGATCATGACATAATTGAGTTGGAGTTATGTGATTCACAGATATGGAATTCGTAAGAAATAATATCACCTCATGCTTTATTGACGGGTGTGTGAATAAATAAACCAGGCCTGGTATTCAATGATGATATTCATTGATTAAGACATCGTGACATGTGCTAGAAATCTTACGAACATATGTCTTTCTTATTCACAGTCATATAAAGGAGTTGAGGAAATAATGATTGGAATGGTAAAACGGTAATATTTTATACCATTCTGATCATTAATATTTACGAAGGATAATAATGCATTTACACTGTGGACCGTGTGATAAATTGTATCAACACCATTAGAAAAATAGCGCAAATGAATCGAGAGATTATTCGGCATCGAACTTTTAGTGGAGTTGTGCGATGTCGGAATTAAATATGTCAATAACTTATTGGGATGAGTTAGTCAAATATTGTAATTCCAAAGCTTTGTTCGTGTGGGTCCATTCGGTCTCAAGGCTAGCTCTGATAAATGGGAAAATAGAAACTGATGTTTTGTTATATAATTATGTTTAAAATTCATTATGTTATTTTTCATTTATTTGATAATTGAAAAATAAAAGGAATGAATTTTGAATTTTGAAATTAATAGTGATTAATTTAAAATTCAAAATAAAATGTAAACATGATTTTATTTGGCAACTAAAGGAGAGAGAAAGTTGATATATTATTTTGGGAAAATTCAGAAATCCCTTGCCATAAGAGGATTTCGAATTTTGCTCCAAAAGGGGAAGAAAAATTCAGAAATCCCTAGCCATGTGGGGATTTTCGGATTTTGATCCAAGAGTGAAGGGGAAATTCGAAAATCCCATCTAGGGTTTGAGTTTTTGAATTGTCTCTTATATAAGGATATTTATTGAAAACCCTAACAATGAGTTTTTTTTAGAAGAAAAATATCACACACTTTTCTCTCCTAGGGTGGCCGGATTTTAGAGACAAAAAATAGAAGGAAAATTGTTTCCTTAGGTTTTTGAAAAAGAGCCCACTCTCTCATCCCAAATACCATAGAGTCATAGCCTTGAATCAACGAGTGGTTTTTGGTGTGATCATATCGATAGATCAACGATCTTGTTTCACGGCAATTCTCCATCTCAGAACGTGAGATAGTGAGACAAGATCCTTGCGGTCATTTAATTCAATCATTACAAAGGTATGTGTATTATTCTAATCCTTTGTCTATAAACATATATCATGCATGTATCTATCGTTGTGGTTTACGTTTAATTTGGAATTAAATGGATATGATAAAAATTTTGAAATTTCGCCTACAATGTTGTTGTTGTTCAAATGATTTTTCATCTATAAATCACAACTAGATCCTACACTGAGACCGCAGCCCCATCCGCAGCCCATACTGAGTGCCCCCCCCCCTGGGACTGTTCCAAAGTTCATCCGATGACTACTCGGCTTAAAAATTCCTTTGTTAAGCCCAATCCCAGGTATACTCTCACTGCTACACTTTCTAATGATGTTGAACCTGTTACTGTGGCCTAGGCACTTTGCCACCCCAAGTGGCTCAAGGCCATGCATGACGAATTTGCGGCTCTCCAACGTAACACAACCTGGGATCTTGTTCCACCTGACCCGTGTCACAATCTTGTCGGTAACAAGTGGGTGTTTCGCATCAAACGCAGACCCGATGGCACTATTGACCGCTATAAGGCACGTCTCGTTGCCAAAGGATTCCATCAATGTCCCGGTGTTGATTTCCACGAGACTTTCAGTCATGTTGTTAACCCCGTAACCGTTCGCACTGTCTTGAGTGTTGCCTTACATAACAGGTGGTCGGTTCGACCACTTGATATCAATAATGCCTTTCTTAATGGGCATCTTACTGAAGAAGTGTACATGGCACAACCATCTGGCATGAGGGATCCTCAATTTCCCAATTATGTCTGTCATCTGAAGAAGGCTCTTTATGGCTTGAAACAAGCTCCACGTGCATGGTACCAAGAGTTGAAAATGTTTCTTCACTCTCTTGGCTTTGTCACCTCTCGTACTGATACATCCCTTTTTATCTTGTCCAAGGGCTCACTCCTGGTATATTTTCTGGTGTATGTTGATGATCTTTTGATCACTGGCAGTGATTCTCAGACAGTTGCTCAGATATTCAGAAACTCGATTCTAAGTTTTCAACTAAGGATCTTGGGTTACTCTCCTTTTTTTGTGGTGTCGAGGTTCTTCCAACCACTGATGGTATGCGTCTGTCTCAGCACAAATATATTGTTGATCTTCTGCAGAAGCATAATATGATTGACTCAAAACCTGTTTCCACACCGCTTGCTGTTGGTACATCACTTCTGCTACATGATGGTTCACCTGCTGCTGATGCTACGAAATATCGTCAGGCAATTGGTGGTCTGCAGCACTTGTGCATGACTCGACCTGACATATCATTTGCTGTTAACAAACTCTTTCAGCTCATGCATCGGCCTTCTGAAAATCACTGGGGAGCAGTCAAGCGTCTGCTTCGTTATCTAAATGGCACCAAATCTCTTGGCATTCGACTACAGGCCACATCCCCTCTGGTGCTTCATGGATTTTCAGATGCGGATTAGGGTGGAAACCCGGATGATCGCACTTCCACAGGTGTGTATGTCATGTTCTTGGGCGCCAACCCCATCTCTTGACGGTCCACAAAATAGCGCACTGTTGCCCGCTCATCCACTAAAGCAGAATATCGTGCTATTGCCTCTGCTGCTACTGAAATTCAGTGGATCAAGACGCTACTTCAGGAATTGCTTGTCCCTATCACTTCCACACCTACCATTTACTCGGACAACCTTGGCGCTACATACCTCTGTGCTAATCCTGTGTTTAACTCACGGATGAAACATCTAGCCATTGATTACCATTTTGTTCGTGACCTAGTGCAATCATCACATCTTCGAGTTGTCCATGTATCTGCTGCTGATCAACTAGCTGATGCTTTAACAAAATCTTTGTCTCATCCTCGACTACTTGACATTTGTGACAAGATTGGTGTTGCCTCTAACACACCATCTTGAGAGGGCATATTAGGGATATTAGTTTACTTCTATGTTTATTTACTTTTCTATCCTTGTATTGGTATTATATATACCACACTTTTACGTAATATATGAATTATAGTTTTCCTATCAATACACATCATTTGTGCTTGTTTGAAGTCGGGTATTGAAATTTTAGATGACAGCGAATCAACACATCATGTCACATGCATGATGTCATTTTCTTGATCCAAATTTTAACATCATTCGTTGGGGACACTGCGACGTTTTTTTATTACATTCAATAAATAATTTGTTAAAACTAATTAAGAATTAGAGGACTGTTGGATTTTTTTTCACGTAAGTTACGGTAACCAACCGAAACTTACCTCAGAACGTGGTCCATTTTTGTTTCCCCACTAAGGAACGTGATTAGTCACGTTTAACTTCGGTTTCCATTGTTGCCCACGATTTGATGCACGTCCGAGAAACACTCTGTGATGGGCAAAGTGTATAAAAGAGGACGGAGCATAATGGTTTTGGGTCCCTAAGCCTACTGTCTCTATTCAGATAAAACACACACCATCAGTGAGAGATTGAAGAGGTTTAGAAGAGCCAAAATCGAGTTTCAATTTTTCCACCGAGAGCTTCAATGGCCGGAGGTTCTGTTTTTTCTCGATCAATCCATTTCAATTCCGCATTGATCTAATTGCCATTTAGGATCCTCATAAGCATGTTTAGATCATTTAGAAATCCTAACATTTGGTATCAAAGCCTTAATTTTCCTCTGCCTTGTTCTGCTCACATTAAATGCCGGAAGAAAATCTTTTTTGGCAACTCTTGATTTTGACGTTTTTGATGGAAACTGAGATTAGGAATCATTGGGTAATCGAATTCCTATCATTTCTGAGTTTAAAACATCAATTTTGGACGTCAAAATCGAGAGCAACAGTCGGGTTTCCATTCGGGTTGAAACCGGGTCGAAATGACCCGGCTGGAGGTTGAAGAAGACTCCTCGACAGTTGAAAAAATGACATGTCATTTTGCGCCCTTTGGGTATATAAAACGACATGTCATTTCTGTTGAGAATTGAAATACAGCCCATTTCAAAACGACATGTCGTTTTCATTTGGAAAGGAAAACGACATGTCGTTTTCGTTAAATGCAATTCAGCCCATTTGAAAGGAAAACGACATGACGTTTCCCATTAATGCAATTCAGCCTTTGGACAGGAAAACGACTTGTCGTTTCCGGTTATGAAAATCAGCCCATCAGGACCAAAACGACTTGTCGTTTTGGATGAAAAAAAAAAAATCATAAATTCAGTATATATATGGGTATTTAGTATATGTTCGCCCATTTTATGATTTTATGGAATTTTCATAAATAAAACATATAAATGAAAGGTTCATTAATTTTTATGTGTTTAATGAACTAATTTGAATATTTATGTGCATACACTATTTATTTATTAGCAGTGTTAGTACATTGATATTCAAATAGTTTGGGTTAATATTGCATAGAGTTCAAGCAATTAAATATGAACCTTTATGATTTATTAATGTTAAGTAATCCATATAATTTTAATTAATTAGGGAGTAGCCACAGCATCTTTAATTACTTAAAATTATATATATTAAGTATTTTTGGATTACATCATGACATTAATTGTGATTAATCATATGTAATATAATAAATTTTATCCCACATGAATTTTTATTATATTTGTATGATTAATTAGGATAAAATATCAAATTAAATTTCTTAATTTACCCACAGGAATTAGGAAATAAAAGCATAATTTGATAGTTTTATCATAAGGTCAAAGAATGATCTAATTAAGTTAAAACTTTAGCCCACATGCAAGTTTTATGTCACTAGATCAACAAAACATGATTTACATTGGTAAAACATGATATAAGTTTATGAGTCTCAAAATTTTAACTACAAGCATGTGTTTAATTTTTGCAGTTATACAACCTGCAAATTTCTCTGATATGAAGATTGTTGGAAAAATAATGGCATCGAGTGCGCAGCGGAATTTAAAAATTTTTAATCAACGTCAAAGCCAAACAAGAACATGTTCATGATGCTATATAACATAAATACTAAAGATCTAAATCATACCTTTTGAGATTTCAGAAAACAAAGACGTCCGAATGATCAAAGTGTTCCAAAATGGGAGAACCGAAGAGCCTCAAACAAGTGGTCTTCTTTGCTATTCTCGTTTCCACGATCGGTTCAGTCTGGGGTGGGCGCACTTACTTAATCTCCTCTTGGTATTCTTAATCTCCTTCCAATCACAAGAGAGCCAAAGAAAAATTGTTCTTGATAATTAAACAATTTTTCCTCTTGAATCTCTTATCAATAGCCTCCAAAAAGTCTCTCAAGTGATCTTATGAGTAAAGTGACTTAATAGGCTATTTATACTTGTTTAGGAAGTCATACTTCCGTAACAATTAGGTTTCCCAAAGATTTAATCGCACTTTCAGTCGATTTTACCACATCAAGATATCCTACAACAACCGATCGACCGGAGGTCAATTAATGTTATAACTCACCATCGACCGGTCCTTCAAAACCGGTCTACCCACGGTGGAAATAGACCGATCGATTGATGACAATCTACCCAAAGGATCAACCTCAAAAGAAAAAGGAAGGGAAAGTTGTTTTTCTAGTTTTTCAACATGGGAAACATGCATAGAGCCTCAGTTTTGATTCAAGCAACCCAATAAAGAAATTGCCTGATCAAAACAGTCATATAATAGTCTTCCCATATTAAACAACTCTTAAAACAATAATTCAACCAATTTATCTAGAATCAATTTATCAATTAATTCACCCGATAAATCACTCATGAATTAACTTTGAACCTCTTTTACGGAAATAACACAAGTTACCAATATGTAGGAAATACACCGTATCGTTACAGGAAATTATGTGAGCTAGCAAAGGGACCCGATGGACATATATAAATCAAGCTCCTATAATCACAACACTACTTGTAAACCAACAAGTCCGTCTCATGATGATTATAAAACTCTAGCGCTATTCCACTAAAAGCCTAGAGTTGCACTCTCGATTCATATAAGTATTTACAAAGCTCTAATTAGCTCTAGTCCATGACTCAATATATTAGTATATCATCCCCATAGGATATCCATAATCGACTTGAGGTCAAGTTCTGTTTTACCTTCCCGATTACATTTATCTTATGTTCCATTATCAAACCATTGGAAAAACACTATTCATACTATTACAAACAAGAAACCATTAGATAACACAGAGTAGTCTAATGGCCGAAATAAAGTATTTTCCAATCCACCGATAATGCATAAGAGGATATCATTGACTCTTTATAGGAGCTATGGATTCCACTATCTATGAATAACGAATCTACGATACACGTCATATCCCCAATGCACCAAAGCGTACCTTTACATAATGTCGATGTCTCCCTTTAGTACATCAAAGGATACAAGTCAAGTATACGCGTTCATCATCCATCTCAGGATTAAGATGACAACATATAATTCGTCAAAAGTGAATTGTTTTATTCAAACAGAATTATTAATTAAAACAATTCATCTTTGGTCTGATCCAATATAGATTTCACCATTAGAAACTATATCAATGTCTCTACCCATGGAGTCCCACCTCCGAAGACCAAGACAAGCCGTCTCCGTTAGGAAGTAGACAACATAACAATCTTAACATGAATAAAGCACCCAACTTTATTCCCTCGATTGTGGATCATAAGATTTAGACTATCATCTTTAGATTCTTGTCTTCCGCATGTTCTTCACATTACATGCATGATCTAAAGATTTAGAATGACAGCCTCGGACTTTCTCGTTTGTTTATCATACATTCAACTATTATGAACATAAAGAGGACAATACATAGATATATGAAATAAACAAATCTTTATTAATAGTCAAAATGTCTCAAAAAAATTGTTACATTTATTCCTAAGGGCATAAACGCTAACAATCTCCCACTTGCACTTAAGTGAGTAAATGTGACATGCTACGCATCCCCATAGCCTCGACATGCTTCTCGAAGACCTTAGGGAGTTGGCCTTCGTGAATGGGTCAAATATTGTCCTCTCACGCGATTTTGCATATTTCCACATGCCCTTCTTCAATAAAGCTTCTTATCACATGATACTTCTTGTCTATGTGCTTACTCATTTTCTGATATCTTGGTTCTTTGGTGTTAGCTATTGCCGCCTCCATCAAAAAAGATAGTCTCAATGGCTTATCCACACCAGGAACAACTTCAAGATCCATCAAAAATTTGCGAGCCACACTCGCTTCTTTCCAAGCATCACTAGTCACACATACTCGCCTTCCATCGTTGAGTCAAGTGCAAGTTTGCTTGACACTCCTCCAAACGATGTAACCGCCTCCCGGAGTAAAGACATGAACCAAGTCGATTTTCTAGAATCCAAACAAGATTGAAAATCTGAATCAGATATCCTAGAGGTGTTAAATCCTCCCGAATATACCAAAGATATAATTTCTAGTTCTCCGAAGATACTTGAATATATGTTGACCGCAACCCAATGGTTAGGTCCTGGATTCGATCAAATCGACTTACAATCCCAACCGCATGGCAAATGTCCGGTCGAGTACAAAGCATTGCATACATGAGGCTCCCGACCGCCGCATATAAGGCACCTTCGCCATGTATTCTCTTTCTTCAGATGTCTTGGGACAATCAAAGTTTGAAAGAGTAATTCCGCACACCTAGATGGTTGCCCACCTTTCTTGGAATTCTGCATTGCATACTTCTCGAGAATTTTATCTATGTATGAAGCCCGAGAGAGAGCTATCATTTTGTTCTTTCGATCTCTTAAGATTCGAATGCCTAGAACATAATTAGCTTCTCCTAAGTCCTTCATGTCAAACTGTTTGGTAAGCCAAACTTTGACCGATGATAAAAGCCCTACATCATTGCCAATAAGTAGAATATCATCAACATATAACAAAGAGAAAAAACCACTTTCCCATCTTGAATATGTTTATAAACACAAGGTTCATCCATATTCTTTGGAATCCAAAAGTCTTGACCACTTGGTCAAATCTTTTGTTCCAAGAATGGGAAGCTTGTTTTAATCCATAAATGGATTTCAACAACTTGCAAACTTTTCCCTCTTGACCCTTAGCCCCAAAGCCTTATATGGTTGTACCATATAGATACTCTCCTCAAGATGGCCGCTCAAGAACGCCGTCTTGACATCCATTTGCCAAATCTTGACATCGAGAGCAGCCGCAATGGATAAGAGAATGCGGATGGACTTAAGCATGGCTATAGGCGAAATGGTTTCCTCGTAGTCGATTCCTTCCTTTTTTGTGTATCCCTTAGCTACCAGTCTAGCCTTATATGTTTTCGACCTTTCCTTCGCATTTCTCTTTCTCTTGTAGACCCATTTACACCCAATGGGCTTAATCCCATCGGGAAGATCTACAAGTTCCCATAGGATTAAAATCCATAGATTTCATCTCGATTTCATGGCTTCTGTCCAGAGGTTTGCATCAACATCCTCCATAGCTTCTTTGTAAGTATAAGGATCTCATCATGTTCCGGAGATTCTGCCAAAAAGATTTCCCCATTAGCCATGAATCTCTCGGGTTCATGTCCGATCCTCCCACTCACGAAACCCCTTAGATTGTTGTTGAGTTTCCTCTTCTACTCGATTGGATCGGTTTCCAAAGGAACAGTTGGTATGACTAAGTCACTCGACATTTCCTCAAGCACTATTTTGCTACGAGGTTTAAAGTCGCTCATGTAACTTTCCTCAAGGAATGTTGCATTCGTTGAAACCACGACTTTATTTTCCTTGGGATTATAGAAATAACCCCTTTCGTCCCTCTCGGATAACCTACAAAAATGCATATACTTGAACGCGTGCTTCCAACTTGTTCGCTTCCTTATCCAGGACATGTGCGGGACATCCCCATATGCGAATATGGTTCAAGGATGTCTTCCTGCCTGGCCCACAACTCGTGAGGAGTTTTAGGAACCGATTTTGTTGACACATTGTTCAGAAGATAACATGCGTTTTGTAAAGCATATCCCCAAAAAGATATAGGCAATGTCGAATAACTCATCATGGACCATACCATGTCCAACAAGGTTCTATTTCTTCTCTCGGCTACACCATTCTAGCCATAGTGCGATGCTCAAAATGGGATAGAATCCCATTCTCTAATAAGTATCCGGTGAACTCATCGAGAGGTATTCTCCACCTCGATCGATCAAGTGCCTTTATGGGTTTACCTGTTGCTTTTCCACTTCACCCGAAACTCCCCTGAATTTATCAAAAGTTTCGCTTTTGTGATGCAATAGGTACACATAACCATATCTTGAGTAATCGTCAATGAAAGTGACGTAATACTCATACCCTCCTCTTGCCTTGATGTTCATGGGACCACAAACATCACTATGCACAAGTTCAAGAACACCTTCTGCCCTATTGCCTTTAGACCCAAATGGTCTTTTGGTCATTTTGCCCTCCAAACAAGATTCACATTGGGGTAAGGACTCAACCTTTAAAGAACTTAAAGGTCCATCCTTTACCAACCTCTCAGATCCTCTTAAGGCTAATGTGACCAAGTCGCAAATGCCAAAGATATGTCTCATTAGAGTGAGAAGTTTTAAGCCTTTTAGAGTTATTAACAACTTCAAGAGTTTAGCAAAGGAGTCCATCTTTGGTTTGATAAAATATAGATTATTTTGCATCCATCCATTACAGATAAAAGACTTGTTTTTACGAATCACAACTTATTATTAAAAGAAACCGAATAAGAATCCTTAAATAAACAAGCAATGAAATAAGATTCCTCTTAAATTGAGGAACATAAAAAAATGTCTCGCAAAAATAAACTCCTATAACTATCAAAATAAAGATGGACGTCTCCCATCGCTTTCAGCCAACACCAATGTTCCATCGCCCATCCTTAACGTGAAGCTTTCATTTAGAAGACTTCTCGTTTGCTTGAACCCCCCGCAGAAAAACACATACATGATTAGTTGCTCCAGAATCTATGACCCAGCAGATCACCGGATTCCTCAACTAGACATGCTTCCACAATCAAAAGATCACACTCACCTCCTTTGCCTTTAACGGCTAGGTAGTCTTTGCAATTCTTCTTCATGTGCCCCACCTTCCCGCAATGAAAGCATTTAAAGCTTGTTCGGTTCCTCTTCTTCTTGTTCTTGCCCTTGTTTGGCGGAATCAAGAACTCTCCTTCTTAGCTACTTGCTTCTTCTTTCCATTCCTAAAGGGGTTTGGAAGAAGATGCCTCGAGAAAGTTGGCTTCCACAATAGTTGACCCCTTGATCATCCGGCTCGAACTTTTTAAGTTCTTGCATCAACTCTGTCTGGGGTTATATTCTTGTCTAGCGCTCAAATTGAACGTTGCCCTAAACAAAATATATTCCTTCGACAAAGTCTCAAAGATCATGGTCGGTTGAGACTCAAAGATCGATGTCGGCCCCATTGGTCTGAACTTGACAAATAGCCCATCACCTTCAAATATGTTCCTTTATGGAAGACCCAGCCTTTACATGCTAGAACTAATGAGGTTACTAAGGGCTTCCCGACGTTTTTTCAAGAGCTTGGCCGCCAAACATATCCTCAAGATTATCCATAATCCGACGAGCGCTTATGTAATCTTCATGTTGTGCTTGTAAAACAGCCTTGGACATGCTCGCCATCATATAACAAATGAGCCATATCGTCAGAGTCCTTCCGGATTGATACGCTATGAAAACCTCATTAGGAGCATCAACAGGTGGCTCCGGAGGACAAGGTGTGTTCAGTACGAAATTTAGTTTCTCAAAGCTTAGGACGATCTTTAGGTTCCTTTTCCAATCGGTAAAATTCTCGCCAGTTAAGTTGTGTTTATTAAGTATCGATGATAATGCACTAGAAGACATTTTGATCTACAATAAACATTCATATATCTAGTATAAGCAAACTTGCATAAACATTTAGTAATCAAACATATATACATGTTATAATGCAACAAATATGTTTGTGTGCCAAAACCTTGAAAAAATCACAACCTTACAACGATAATTCCCAACTCAAAATTTTGTAAGTCTCCTAGGGGAGATCATGCAAAATTTAATTGGGAACACGGATCCCCCGATCAATATATACCATCCGGATCAATCTATGTCCGGCATATATTGATAACTGTTTTTTTTGGCCATTAATTTAATTATCGAGAGTCCTAGGGAGATTAATAATTAAATTAATCTTGAGTGTATAACCATCGTTTCAACTATTTGATCCATATATTACAATTGTCACCTAGGGGTGTACAACCATAAAAAAATATGCTCAAATAAATTATCCTCTCGGAGATCCACACCGGTACATAATGAATCCCTTCCTAGGGGTCGGTATCACCATGTGTTACCTGCGGACCAACGATGGAGGCCATGGGTCTTTTCTTCAAAAACCCTCACCCGCTCAATCTTTTGGAAAACAAGGTTTTATGTTAAGAAATATGCATGAACAATTTTAATGAGCGGCACTTCCTATTCTATATGACATGTTATCACATATATAGCAAATCATATTATATGCAATCATACAAAGCAATTAAGTTAGGCAACAAGCATAATAATAATAATAACCGTAATATTATGGTTCCATCCTAGAGAAAAAGAAAGAAATTAAAGATTACAAAGAATAATCGAAACATATATCGATTCTTCATCTTGAATCTTCCCGTTGTCCTTGAATTCTTCATCACAATCTAATTCCGGTTATCATAAAATTATTTTTCATGTTTTCTTGAAAAATCTCAAAAAAACTGCAAAATCGTATACTGTCCCGTTAGGTCCGGGACGACCCGAGAGACAGAGTAGTTATACTCTTCACTGGTCGACCGCCTTACACTAACCCGGTCGACCGGTGAGGAGGCCGGTGCCCGTCTTGACGAACCCAGATTTTCGAAATCAAAGCGATTTTTCAATTTATTCAAAAACACAAAACAATTTTATAAACCAAGAAAAAATTAGATACCTTCATCTCCTTCATCTTCAATCTCCTCCAAGAATTTTACATAAAAATTCCTATACCGTTTTCCGGTTTTCAAAATTTCTACTAGAGAAAATAAAATAAACCCTAACGGCGATGATAGGCCGCATATCTAATTACATTGCAAAGAACAAATTCCTATACAACCATTCTAAACTCTAAGGAACCATAACCGGTAAAAAATTAAATAATAAATAATCATTGATAATTCATAAATGACAACCAATAATAATTATTTAATCATTCATTCACCATATATTCATGACAACAACATAATATAGAAACCCTAGAGTGCCATCTCTCTAAAATATCAATTCAAGCATAAAAGAGATATTTTTTAGATCACAAATCTATGTACATAGCATAATCATGAACAAATAACCATGGCTCTGATACCAATTGTTGGACAAAATAATGGCATCGAGTGCGCAGCGGAATTTAAAAATTTTTAATCAACGTCAAAGCCAAACAAGAACATGTTCATGATGCTATATAACATAAATACTAAAGATCTAAATCATACCTTTTGAGATTTCAGGAAACAAGACGTCCCGACACACTATCAAAGTGTTCCAAACAAAGAACCGGAAGAGCCTCAACCAACTGGTCTTCTTTTGCTATTCTCGTTTCCACGATCGAATAGTCGGGTGGGTGGGCGCGCATAATCTCCTCTTGGTATTCTTAATCTCCTTCCAATCACAAGAGAGCCAAAGAAAAAATTGTTCTTGATAATTAAACAATTTTTCCTCTTGAATCTCTTTATCAATAGCCTCCAAAAAGTCTCTCAAGTGATCTTATGAGTAAAGTGACTTAATAGGCTATTTATAATTGTTTAGGAAGTCATACTTCCGTAACAATTAGGTTTCCCAAAGATTTAATCGCACTTTTCAGTCGATTTTGCCACATCGAATGGATTAGCGTTAACCAACCGATCGACCGGAGACAGCCACGTTATAACTCACCGTCGATGGTCCTTATACAAACCGGTCCTATGACGTGTTGGTCCAATATAAGCATCAAGAAAATCACCCTTTGACCGGTCTACCCACCCTTCAAAATCATGGCCACCAAGGAGGAAAAGTTGTTTTTCTAGTTTTTCAACATGGGAAACATGCAAAGCCTCGCTTTTGATTCAAGCAACCCAATAAAGAAATTGCCCATCAAAACTTGTCATATAATAGTCTTCCCATATTAAACAACTTTAAAAACAATAATTCAACCAATTTATCTGAATCAATTTATCAATTAATTCACCCGATAAATCACTCATGAATTAACTTTGAACCTCTTTTACGGAAATAACACAAGTTACCAATATGTAGGAAATACACCGTATCGTTACAGGAAATTATGTGTAACACCCTGAAGAATTAATCGAGATTAATTCAGGTAATTAAGATTATTAGTGTGCCTAATCTGATTTAATTAATTGAGTTTAAATGATTCCAAGGTATTTAAATTATTTACAGTAATTTATTTAATCCAGAAGTGTGTATGGGCGCATTTCTGGACTGTTATATTATACACGTCATTTTCTTTTATTTTCCCTTTTCTTTCCTTTTTCTTTTTCTTTTCTTTTCTTTTTCTTTTCCTTTTCCTTCCCGTCTGTGTGTGCTCTCTCTCTCTCTCTCTCTCTCTTTTTTTTGCTCTCCCGTGCTCTCTCTCTCTCTCTCTCCAATTTTTGCTCAAATCAAGGCCGGATTCGAACCAAGAGTGATTTCAAAGAGTTTTCAACATCAAGAGAAGGATTCAAGGTAAGATTACTGAAAGAACCTCTCTTGGATTTCAAGTTTTTCGGATTTAAAACTCATTTTTGGTTCAAAACGGATTTTGATGGATTCCGAGTGAAACTAGGGTAGAAATTGGAGATCTTGGGTTCTTTGGACTTGTTTTAGGACCTAGAACCCAGATCTAGTGGTTGTCCCTTGAGATTTTGTGAATTTGGGACTGGATTTGCAGGTTTTTGGACTGATTTCCGCGATTTTTCGAATCGGAATGTCCACCGGTCGACCGCATCGGTCGATCGGAACGACTGAGGCCACCGGCCGACGGACCGGACGATCGACGGAGTGCACACCACCGGCCGACCGGTGGTGATGCACTCCTCTGTCTCCGGTCGACCGGTGTACACGGGTTTGACCTGTTTGGCCTGAATTGTCGTTTTACCCTGTTTTGGGGAGAACCCAAATTAGCTTCATTTGGGGACTTGGGATGAAAGGATTAGTATCCTTAATCCCCGATTTGATAATTAAAACCCTTGGAATGGAATTTGAACATGAAAATGGATTAGGGCACACTAATTGAGAATCTTGGTATATGATTGAAATTGGATTACTTTAGGACCGAGGATTGATCCTAAAGTGGTGTTTTGTATCGATGATCGTTGTGGATTCAGATCAAGGGGCTTGAGGAAGCGGAAGCCGGATAGGGCAACGCTAGTCCCGTGTTTGATTGTGCGAGGTAGGATTTCTATCCCTTTTCCTTGTGAGCCTGTTTTCAAAAAGAAGATTTTGGCCTTGAAAATGTTTTTAAAGAAAGGGATTGATTTACGAAAAGAAAAATGTTTTAAAAACCATGGCTTGTTAGTTTATGGAATTCCTTGGCTTGTCCTGTCCTTGAATCCATAGCTTGTCATCATGGAACCTCATGGCTTGTTCAAGATGGGGCCCGCGACTTGAGTAGTTCGTGGGGTCTTATGAACGATTTCATAATGTTAAATGGATGATTTCTTAAGATAAGAGATCTTGTGAACTGGTAATAGAGTCTATTGCTGTAAGCCTAGATAGGATGTGGAGAGTGCATCCTCGGGGGCAGAACCCGAAACCGGTCCGGTAGGCGAGGCACTTGGTGAGGTGAGTAATTTGTACTAATTACTCGCTGAAGCCTGTAATACGGTTAGTTTCTGTTATATTTCCTTTGAGAAAAAAGGATGTGAGGTTCCGGCTGTTCTGTCGGGGCTGAATGTCTTATTTATTTTATTTACGCACTTGTTTATTTATTTGTTTATTTACATTATTTCAAATTATATCCTACTGGGCCTTTCGCTCATGTTTCAAATGTTTAAACCCCTCCCAGAGATTCGAGGAGGTGCATCGTGAGCTGAGTGGTGCTACGGATCGAGCAAGCGAGGATTGTGTTATCCTCTTGAGCAAATGTAAGGAATTTGAGAAATTGTAAAACTTAAATAAATATTTGGATTTACTAGACTGTGGATGATGTCTCATTGTAATTGTTTATTTACATGAACATGTATGTATGATATCAGATATCTCATGGAGCCCCGTGTGTCGAGGCTCCTGGATTATGTAGATTATTTATATTTCAATGCAAATGCTAAGTGTGGGACCCGGTTGGGGATCTGTTTTATTAATCCCTAATCGAGCTCCACGTCACCCACCCCGTTTGGGGGGCGTGACATTATGTGAGCTAGCAAAGGGACCCGATGGACATATATAAATCAAGCTCCTATAATCACAACACTACTTGTAAACCAACAAGTCCGTCTCATGATTATAAAACTCTAGCGCTATTCCACTAAAAGCCTAGAGCTGCACTCTCGATTCATATAGCGTATTTACAAAGCTCTAATTAGCTCTAGTCCATGACTCAATATATTAGTATATCATCCCCATAGGATATCCATAATCGACTTGAGGTCAAGTTCTGCTTTTACCTTCCCCGATTACATTTATCTTATGTTCCATTATCAAACCATTGGAAAAACACTATTCATACTATTACAAAAACAAGAAACCATTAGATAACACAGAGTAGTCTAATGGCCGAATTGTCGTATTTTCCAATCCAATCGATAATGCATAAGAGGATATCATTGACTCTTTATAGGAGCTATGGATTCTACTATCTATGAATAACGAATCTACGCATACACGTGTCATATCCCCAATGCACCAAAGAAGCGTACCTTTACATAATGTCGGGATGTCTCCCTTTAGTACATCAAAGGATACAAGTCAAGTATACGGGTTCATCATCCATCTCGTGATTAAGATGACAACATATAATTCGAAAAAAGTGAATTGTTTTATTCAAACAGAATTATTAATTAAAACAATTCATCTTTGGTCCGATCCAATATAGATTTCACCATTAGAAACTATATCAATGTCTCTACCCATGGAGTCCCACCTCCGATGACCAAGACAAGCCGTCTCCGTTAGGAAGTAGACAACATAACAATCTTAACATGAATAAAGCGCCCAACTTTATTCCCTCGATTGTGGATCATAAGATTTAGACTATCATCTTTAGATTCTTGTCTTCCGCATGTTCTTCACATTACATGCATGATCTAAAGATTTAGAATGACAGATCTCGGACTTTTTAATTTGCTTATCATACATTCAACTATTATGAACATAAAGAGGACAATACATAGATATATGAAATAAACAAATCTTTATTAATAGTCAAAATGTCTCGAAGAAAATTGTTACATTTATTCCTAAGGGCATAAACGCTAACAGTGTGACATTCCTGAACTGAGGGGTGATAACTATAAGATGTGGAAGGAGAGAGTCCTTCTTCATTTAGGGTGGATGGACATTGACTATGCTATAAGGAAAGGTGAACCAGTCATTACTCCGACCAACACCCCAAATGAAATTGCTCTTTATGAACAATGGGAGCGATCCAATCGCCTCAGTGTGATGTTCATTAAGACCAAAATCTCTGCTGGCATTCGTGGTTCGGGTTGATCAAGATACCAATGTCAAGACATTATCAAGGCCATTGATGAACAATTTGAGTCTTCGATAAGGCACTTGCTAGCACCCTAATTATGAAGTTTTCATCCTTAAGGCTCACTATCGTGAGAGGTGTGCGTGAGCACATCATGCGAATGAGAGACATTGCGGCTCAACCGCGAAGACACTTGAGGTTGAAATGTCTCCACTCTTTCCTTGTGCACTACATTCTGAACACTCTTCCACAGCAAAGACGGACCCTTCAAGATATCCTACAACACACATAAGGATAAATGGTCAATTAATGAACTTATGACCATGTGTGTTCAGGAAGAGGGTAGGCTGTCAATGGAAATAGGAGAGAGTGCATTGATGGCAATAGAAGGAAAGGATCAGACTCAAGCCAAAAGGAAGGGGAAAGGTAAAATACCGCCCCAAGGTGGAATCAAGAAGGAATCCAAGTGCTTTTTCTGTAAGAAGAAGGGGCACATGAAGAAGGGTTGCACTAAATTCCAGAAATTGCTTGAGATGAAAGGTATGCCAATCTCATTTGTCTGTTATGAATCTAATATGGTTGATGTTATTTATAACACATGGTGGATTGATTCTGGTTCTACAATCCATATTTCAAATACCTTGCAGGGTATGCAAAACCTAAGGAAGCCAGTGGAAAGTGAGCAATGCATTTATTCAGGGAACAAGATGCGCTCACATGTGGAGGCCGTTGGAACATGCATATTAGTTTTTAGTAGTGGTTTTATTTTAAATTTAGAAAAGACATTTTATATTCCAAGTTTTTCTAGGAATTTAATTTCAGTTTCAAGACTTGTACCTTTGGGATATTCCTTTAATTTTTATGAAACTTCTTTCAGTTTGTTTTATAAATCTAATCTTATTGGAAATGGTACATTATCTGATGGTCTTTTCTCTATTAACTTGCAAAATAATATCACTTATAATGCTATGCATGTTCACACCGGCACTAAAAAGAAGTGTTATAAATGACAATTCCTCTATGTTATGGCACCGGAGACTAGGGCATATCTCCATTCAAAGGATTAAAAGATTGGTAAATGAGGGAGTACTCAAGACTCTTGATTTTATCGATTTTGAAATTTGTGTGGACTGCATTAAGGGAAAGCGGACTAACAAATCCAAGAAAGGTGCAAAAAAAGTACGGACATATTAGAAATTATACATACGGATATTTGTTGTCCGGACATGGACTCACAAGGTCCAAAATACTTCATCTCATTCATAGATGATTACTCACGTTATATGTATCTCTACTTGCTTCATAACAAGAACAAAGCGTTAGATGCCTTTAAGGTCTTTAAGGTCAAGTAGAGAAACAATGTGGAAAACAAATTAAGATCGTGAGATCAGATAGAGGTGGAGAATACTATGGTAGATACACTGAAAATGGATAAGCACCTGGTCCATTTGCTAAGTTTCTTCAAGAAAATGGGATAGTTGCCCAGTACACTATGCCTGGTTCTCCAGACCAAAATGGTGTGGCAGAAAGAAGAAACCTAACCTTAATGGACATGGTACGGAGTATGCGTAGCAACTCTAAGCTTCCTAAATTCTTGTGGACAGAAGCTCTTAAAACGGCTGCGTACATATTGAACCGAGTTCCAACCAAGGCTGTTCCAAAGACGCCTTTTGAGTTATTCAAAGGTTGGAAACCGAGTTTGCAACATGTGCGCGTTTGGGGATGCCCGTCTGAAGTAAGAGTTTATAACCCACATGAAAAGAAACTGGACCCAAGGACCATCAGTGGATATTTTATCGGATATGCTGAAAGGTCTAAGGGATACAGATTCTACTGTCCATCTCACAGCACTAGGATTGTGGAATCAAGAAATGCAAAGTTTCTTGAGAATGACTTGATTAGTGGGAGTCATCGATTTCAGGACATTGTTTCTGAAAGAAATCATACTGATATTCAGCCTTCCACTTCAAGTGACAGATTGATTGTCATTCACAACACCCCTCAAGTTCAAACAGGTGTTGGACAACCAATTGTTGAAGCTCCACAAAATACTGATGACAATCCAGTAGATCAAGATGTTCAAGAATTGCCAGAAATTATTGAACAACCAGTTGCACAACATGATCCTCAAGAAAATGTTGATACAACTTTAAGGAGATCTACTAGAGTAAGGAAATCAGCAATACCTAGTAATTATGTTGTGTATCTACAAGAGTCTGACTACAACATTGGAGCCGAAAATGATCCTGAAATGTTTTCACAAGCCATAGATAGCAAAGAATCAAATTTATGGTTTGATGCCATGAAAGAAGAGATGAATTCTATGACAACTAATGGAGTCTGGGATCTTGTTGAGTTACCTGATGGTGTCAAAGCCATAGGATGTAAATGGGTCTATAAGACAAAGAAAGACTCATTGGGCAACATTGAAAGATATAAAGCAAGACTCATTGCTAAAGGATTCACTCAAAAGGAAGGAATCGACTACAAGGAGACCTTTTCTCCTGTATCTAAGAAAGATTCTCTTCGTATTATTCTGGCATTAGTTGCACATTTTGACTTAGAGTTGCAAATGGATGGATGTGAAAACGGCATTTCTCAATGGAGAACTAGAAGAAGAGGTTTACATGAAACAACCGGAAGGATTCTCTTCTAGTCGTGGTGAGCATTTGGTGTGCAAGCTCAAGAAATCCATATATGGATTGAAACAAGCCTCTCGTCAATGGTATTTTAAATTTCATGATGTTATCTCTTCATTTGGATTCGTGGAGAACATCATGGATCAATGTATATACCGGGAAGGTCGATGGGGAGCAAGATTTGTTTCCTTATTTTATATGTGGATGATATTTTACTTGCAACCAATGATAAGGGTTTGCTATATGAAGTGAAACAATTTCTCTCTGAAAAACTTTGACATGAAAGATATGGGTGATCGTCATATGTCATTGGCATCAAAATACATAGAGATAGATTTCGAGGTATTTTGGGTCCGCATCTCAAGAGACCTATATCAATAAAGTTTTAGAGAGATTTCGGATGAAAGATTGTTCACCCAAAGATAGCTCCCATTGTGAAGGGTGACAAGTTCAATTTGAACCAAAGGTTCGAGGAATGATCTTGAACGGAACAAATGAAAACATTCCTTATGCTTCATTTGTTGGAAGCCTGATGTATGCTCAGGTCTGCACAAGACCTGATATTGCATTTGTTGTTGGGATGTTAGGAACATATCAGAGTAATCCAGGTGTGGACCACTGGAAAGCTGCAAAGAAGGTGCTCAGATACCTTCAAGGGACTAAAGACTACATGCTTACATACAGACGGACTGAAAACTTGGAGGTGATTGGCTACTCTGATTCAGACTACGCTGGCTGCATTGATTCGCTTAAATCAACTTCAGGATATGTTTTTATGCTACTTCCACTATGGAGGCTGAGTTTGTATCTTGTTTTGAGGCTACCTCGCATGGTGTATGGATGAAAAGTTTCATTTCTGGACTTAGAATTGTGGATTCGATTTCTAGGCCATTGAGGATGTATTGTGACAATTCAGCTGCTGTTTTTATGGCTAAGAACAACAAAAGTGGTAGTCGAAGCAAGCACATCGACATCAAGTATCTAGCCATAAGGGAACGTGTTAAAGATAAAACAATGGTTATTGAACACATTAGCACTGAATTGATGATTGCTGATCCTTTGACTAAAGGCATGCCACCATTGAAATTTAAGGATCATGTAGACAGAATGGGACTTGGTTCCTTTATGTAAATTTCATTGTAGGAACGAACGTTATTTTTAATGAAACTTTATTTGTGATGTTTTCTCATATTTATTTTCCTTGTGTACACATTCATTTATTTGTTGAGAAATATCATTAATGTTTGGACCTAGAATAAACATAGGGTTTATTCATTAAGTTATATGGGCTATAGTCAAGAAATATTATGGATTGTAATACATGGAAGATAATACTCGTTTTAGAGGACCTATCGCCATGATTCATGTATTTTATTTCTTATTGTGGTGAACGATGGAATATATGGACCAAGTGGGAGAATGTTGGATTTTTTTCACGTAAGTTTCGGTAACCAACCGAAACTTACCTCAGAACGTGGTCCATTTTTGTTTCCCCACTAAGGAACGTGATTAGTCACGTTTAACTTCAGTTTCCATTGTTGCCCACGATTTGATGCACGTCCGAGAAACACTCTGTGATGGACAGAGTGTATAAAAGAGGATGGAGCATAATGGTTTTGGGTCCCTAAGCCTACTGTCTCTATTCAGATAAAACACACACCATCAGTGAGAGATTGAAGAGGTTTAGAAGAGCCAAAATCGAGTTTTAGTTTTTCCACCGAGAGCTTCAATGGCCGGAGGTTATGTTTTTTCTCGATCAATCCATTTCAATTCCGCATTGATCTAATTGCCATTTAGGATCCTCATAAACATGTTTAGATCATTTAGAAATCCTAACAAGGACAACTTGTTGATTTACTAAAGTGTCAAAACCCCACAAATTTATGTCGCTCTAGAAACTAAATTATCAAAAGTTTAAGGCTATCAAGAGCTTTCCAAACCAGAATTTTGTGATCTAAGAAACACATCCAAAATAAACAGTGCTGTCAAGAAGCAATACATACCTAAGAGTATTTGAATAGAGCTGGGGAGCTTTGGACAGATGAAGGGACCAACAACATAAGTAGGAATCAATGTGACAACTTCCAATCCTTGTTTCTCCGAAAATTCGAGGACCGCCCTTTCAGTTAAGACCTTGGAAATCGCATACGAACTTAAAGGCCAATTTAGAGTCCTTATATAATCTGTGTCACTCCAAAAACTCTCATCCATTTTCTCTAAATTCTTTCCATTAATGAATACAGCACTAGAACTAGAAGTGTACACAACTTTTTTCACCGTTTCGGAATCTAGGCATGCCTTTAAGATTCCTATTGCTCCATCTACCGATCTTTTGGTCACTATTTCCTCTGCTTCTTTGTTCTCGAAATCAACCGGAGTGGCGACATGGAAGACACCGACGCACCCTTCGATGGCAGCGCCAAAACTTTCCGGATCATCAAGATCCGCATAGAAGATTTTCAGCTTTTCTGCTGCTCCTGGCACACTTTTGAGAAAGCTGGGGTCTTCATTGTGCTCTGCACAGTTTCAATGCCAATCTTTCAACTGCATATAACTTTATTATATAGATCTAAATGTAAAAAAGCCTTGCTTGTTTAGAATTTTTTTTCCCTGGCTAAACTCCTAAAGAAGCATGTCCGGATTTATTTGCAATTCGTCGAAAGCATGCTTCTTCACAGGTTCAGGGATTTTTCTTCTTTCTGAGTAAACAGACTAATATTTTTCTAGTCAAAAGTTCACCTGGGTTAGATCTGACGGTGGTTCTGACTGAGTAACCATGATCAAGAAGTCTCATTATTAGCCAAGATGCTATGTATCCAGCGCCACCAGTTACGCATACTGCACCTTTCTCTCCTTCCATCAATGGCAGTTTCCAATAATATTGAATTATATGCCTTAATGAGGTTAAACAGTTTTTTCAAAATGTCTTTGTAGGTCTTCCTTTATTAGATTCCTTAGGCTTTGAGTCAAAAGGTCAAATAACTATAACAACAACAACAATAACGACAACAATGATGACAGTCGTTGGCCTTTTTTTTTTTTTTTTATTAAATCCGGGCCATAGCAACAATATTTATAAATAAATAACGCCATTTTAATTTAGTAGATTATTTTTTGTATAAATTGAGTTGCCTAGTGGGAGAGAGAGAGAGAGAGAGAGAGAGAGAGAGAGAGAGAGAGAGAGAGAGAGAGAGAGAGAGAGAGTTATCTAGTTAGAATAAATTGAAATTTTCTTATAGCAGTAATCATTTCTTTGCATTAACCTAAAAAAATAGTAAGTGCCGTAATTTTCTTTTAACTCTTGCAATGATTCTTTTTTTTTTTAACACGAAAACTAATTTAGAATTAAACAGTCAAATCGGCAAGTACAACCGAAGATACAAAGTAAGGGATCATATAATCCCCAACAAAATTCTGTGAACAACTAAAACCAAAGGAAGCTAAAACATGAGCAACATTATTACCACTCCTATTTATATGAGAGCACACCCACCTCCCCACAGAGGATAATAACCGAACAATGTCCTCTACAATAACACCTTCTTCGCCCATCGTTAAACTTTTCTTGACTGCTATCCTACAATCAAAGATCAACCCAACATTATTGATGGATAACCCTGCTCTTGTGCGAAAATTAGACCTTCCCCAAAATTGCATTCAAAATACACCTAAAAAGGTGAAAAGAACCCGCAATCCGCTTTGCCGACAAGCACATACTATTCCTTCCCCATCCTTGATGACAAAATACCTATCCCAATAGAACTCGTACCCTTTTTCTTCTTTTCCGCATCGAAAGGAAGTCCAGCCGCCGGAGGTTTCCAAATGTTCTCTAAAAGCACCGTAGTCCGATGTTTGGCTGCCGGATCCCAACAACTCTGAAAATCAGCAATTGTCCGCCCAGTTGTACCTAGGATCTCCATCGGCTCCCGATATACTCGGTGATGTACAAATAGATTCCGAGCCACCCAAATCGCCCATGCTAGTACACAAAAAATTTCAAGATCCTCTGCAGTTGCTTCTTTGCTAAACATAACGCATAAAGCTTCAAAACCTCCAGAGTTCATAGGCTCTAACTTGTGCCAAAGGGCACTCACTTCCCACACCTGAATAATAGCAGGACACATCCATAGAGCATGCCAAGTAGACTCCTCCTCCTCACCACAGCGTTGACATCTCGTTGCACAATTAATCCCCCTCCTTGCCAAATTGGCAAAGGTTCGTAAAAAACCGGAAGCTACCCTCCACATGAAATTCTTGATTTTATTCGGGATATGAAGATCCCACAGTTTCCTCCACCACACACTATCCCCTCTCCCTCCAGAACTACTAGGCGAATTTCTTAGACCCATGGCTAGCTTGTAGCCAGCACGAACAGAATAGAGCCCTTTAGAATCATAATGCCACACCCAGAGATCTTCACTAGGGCCGCAACTCAAAGGCATGTTGAGAATAATTTCTTGATCAATAGGGAGAAAAATATGACGAATTAGCTCCCGGTTCCATTGCCTATTAATAATAAGATCTTCCACCAACCAATCTTCAGTTTCTTCAGTCCCTGTCGTAATTGGACGGAATGAATGAGGTCTAGGGATCCAAGGGTCCCTAAAACATCGAATGGATTTCCCAGAACCAACACGTCTACGGATGCCACTCTTCAACAGTTCTCGTCCCCATAATATACTACGCCAAGTATATGACGTGTTGTGTCCAATATAAGCATCAAGAAAATCACCCTTTGGAAAATACTTAGCCTTAAAAATCATGGCCACCAAGGAGGAAGGTTTTGAAAGGATTCGCCAACACTGCTTCGCCAAAAGTGCTTGATTAAACGCTCCCACATCACGAAAGCCCATACCCCCATCTCTCTTAGGATGACATAATAGCTCCCACTTTTCCCAATGAATCTTCTTCTCAGTGTCGTTGCCGCCCCACTAGAACCGTGAAATCATAGCTTGAATCTCCCGCCAAAGAGTTTGAGGGATCCGAAATACACCCAAGGTATACGTGGTAGTCGCTTGGGCCACTGCTTTAATCAAGATTTCACTTCCTACCATAGAGAATAGCCTCCCTCTCCAAAGCTTGAGCTTCTTAAAAACACTATCTTTGACTGCATTAAAAGTAGCCCGTTTGTTCCTACCAACAAAAGAGGGCAACCCGAGGTACTTATCATAAGAGAGACTATTCTCATCAAGCTGCAAACACCCCTTAACCTCATCTTTCGATTCTTCTCTAGTGTTAGGACTGAAAGTAATTTTTGACTTAGCAAAATTGATCAATTGCCTCGACGCCTTCGCATACATCTCAAGGATCTCCATAATTGTCCTTGCATCATCTCTCCTAGCTTTCCCAAAAATAATAGAGTCATCGGCGAAGAGGAGATGGCTTACCTTCGGTGCTCCGCGAGCAACTGCAATCCCTGCTAACCTTCCAGAAACCTCCGCTTGCTTGAGTAATGCAGTAAGTCCCTCCGCACATAGAAGAAATAAGTAAGGTGAAATAGGGCAACCTTGGCGAAGCCCCCGACTTGGCCGAATCAAACAGCGAGGTTCATTACCCATCATAAAGGAAAGACTAGCTGAGGAAACACATTTCATGATTAACCTTCGAAATCGTTGCCCAAATCCAACTTTCTCCATCATCCCTTCAAGGAAAGGCCATTCAATTCTATCATAGGCCTTGCTCATATCTAGTTTCAAACCCATGAAGCCCACATTGCCGCTAACCTTACGTCGGATGGAATGGAGGACCTCAAAAGCCACAAGCACATTGTCAGTAATTAGCCGACCCGGGACGAAAGCACTTTGTTCTTGAGAGATAACCAAAGGGAGAACACGTTTCAATCGATTAGCCAACACCTTGGATATAACCTTGTAAGAGACATTACAAAGGCTTATCGGTCAATAATCTAACACCCTCCTCGCTTCCTTAATCTTCGGGATAAGAACAACATTAGTCGCATTCATGTTTTGGAAAGAGGCATTATCATTGAGAACCCGCAAGCACATATTAGTCAAGTCATCTCCTAAAATATCCCAATTCTTTTGATAAAATGTCGCATGGAATCCATCCGGCCCCGGGGCTTTGGTAGGTCCCATAGCAAAGAGAGCTTGATGGATCTCCTTCCTCGTGAAAGGCTCCTCCAACATAGAACACATTCCAGGAGATAAACAAGAGGTCACTGCTTGTGTTACGTACTCTATATCCAAAAAACTCGACATGGATGACGTGAAGATCTCAGCAAAATACTTTTTGATCTCCTCGACAACCTCATGGTCACTCGTCACCCATCTCCCATCACTCTTCTCAAGACCTTTGATTTCATTTTTCTTCTTCCTTTGAGAAGCTTTTGAGTGAAAGAATTTAGTATTCTTATCACCACCCCTTAGCCATTCAACTCGAGAGCGTTGACGCCAGTAGTATTCTTCCAGCGCTAACAATCGATCTTGCTCTACCAGTAGTATCCGAAGCCGCCTTCGATTATAGCCCAAAGCAGATGCATTTCGTATCCTTTCAATTTCCTCATGTAAATTACGGACCCGCCGCGTGATGCAATGATTCCATGTATTGAGTTCTGTAATTTAACACTTTTTTTTGTGTTCCTTCTGAGTTTGCCAGCGAAGGCCTAATATGACAACTTATGTGTATGTAGAAAATTTTACGAATCTGCAGTTTGAAATAATGTTGGCTCGCTTTTCCTTGTCCCAAAACTGAAGTTTGTCCATTAAAAAAATAAAAATAAAATAAAAAATAAAAAAAAACCTGAAGTTCGTAATTGTTCAGATTAGTTCCAAATTAAAAAGGCGCAAAGAAAATTATTTACAGCATGTTGAATTTCAACAGTATTTCACTAGAGAAATTTTCAAAAATAGAATTTTTTTTTTTTTTTTTTTTTTTTTTTTTTTTTTTTTTAGAGCTCTAGTTGATTTCTGGCGGCTGGTATGAGTTTTAATAATTCGATATGAAGTTTGTGTTTGCGGTACTCTTGTTAAATCTCTCTTTTGTCTTGCTTAATTTTTGAAAATGCCAGTCAGTACTAGAATTTAATTATTTATTCTTTTTATGCTAAGGATGAAAGATCTAACATATATCAAACTCTTAAATAAAGAAAAGATTTAACATAAACGGCATTTAATCTTGATTGCAGGAAATCACTAACCAAATTACCCTTTTTCATCAACATCATCATCATTTTTTATTTATCATTTTTCCCCACCATCTTGACCTATCATCAATGGAAAATGAGATACAGTTTTCTACAAAGATATATAAGGTTTAGATTGTCCAAGGGAGGGAGTTACGGAGGGACGCTGACATGAGAAATTTGCTTGAGTAAATATCCAATACAGTGAAATTAATAAAACGACCTTTTTAATTTTTATAAAGAACGATCACCTAGACGTTATTTATAAAAAGTAATCCTTCATGATAAGTCATTTTACAAAGAGCTCTGATGACATTTAATTGCGTCATCAATGAAGTACACTACAAATAACCTTTTTCTATACAACATTTAATTGCATCATCAAACATTTCTTCAACCCCATACTTGAACTCGAAACCTAAAGCTAGGAGCTTCTTTGATGAGAGACATGGCAGTTTCGAGCCTTCCATGTTAAATAGAGAACTGCACAAAAGGATCACTCAATTAGAGGAGAATATATTCCAAAGGAATACCCTAAAAAATAAGAATACTTGGGAAGATCCGTAAATAATTAAACGGGAAAGGATAATTGAACTAACCCTTTATTTGGTATCTGAAGTTTTGGGTATTTGGTAGAGAGCAACTCAAATGTATTATCAACTGTTGTGTGATTGGATGAGCAATTATACCTCCCTTTTGCCTCGGGATGTTCAAATATGAAAATATGGGCTCTAGCGACATCATCCACGTGCACAAGATCTATGCGACTCACAGAACTAGACTGATTCTTCTCACCTGTATAAATATGAATAAAAAATTAAAGAACAATGTTATAAAGTATCGATACGTTTTGCACTATTCATCTACTAATAAAGGATGAGTCCTGTAGCATGAAGTTCACAAGTAGAATTCATCTTCTATTAGTGATGATGCTTAATAACTGTGATGTCTCGAAATATGTTTTATCTAAAATAGGATTTTAGAGAAATAACTAGTTTCATGACTTTTGTTATGTTTTAGCCAGCTAATTAGTTCGAGAATGTTTCCAAAAAAAAAAAAGTATTACATACCAAAAATTATATTGAATACAGAAAAAACAGAGCTAGGGGGCTTAGGACAAATGAAAGGGCCAACTACGAAAGAAGGAATCAATGTGACAACTTCCAATAAATCATGTTTTTCCGAAAATTCAAGGACCGCCTTTTCAGTTAAGGTCTTAGAGACCATGTAGGAAGCTGCATTTGACTTGAGAGATTTGACATATTCAATATCACTCCAAAAAGTCTCATCCATTTCATCAAAATCCTTCCCATTCAACACAACAGCAGAGGAACTGGAAGTGTACACAACTTTCTTCACTGTGTTGGAATCTAGGCATGCCTTTAAGATCCCTATTGCTCCATCTATTGATCTTTTGGTCACTATTTCCTCTTCTTCTTTGTTCTCGAAATCAACCGGAGTGGCAACATGGAAGACCCCGACGCACCCTTCGACGGCAGCACCAAAGCTTTCTGGATCATCGAGATCTGCCTCAATGATTTTGAGCTTTTCTGATGCTCCTGATAAACTAGTGAGGAAGCTGAGGTCTTTTTTTTGCCCTGCCACAATTTCAATGCCAACGTTTCAGCTGATATCTTTTTTAGATTATTACTTTTTCCCTGCCTATATTAAATTCTAAAGAAACAAGGAAAATAATTCATAGAGGACCAACAAAGAATGAAAGATGGATATTATAGAAAGGGCGTGAAAGAAAGAATCAAGAGAAGGAAAATTTCAATAAGGGGTAAATTATCAAATTCAATCAATTTCTTCTCTAAATCTACATAATCCGATCGACCTATTGATATAAATGGAAATCCTAAAGGAAAAAAAAAATTAATTTCAATCAATTTCTTCTCTAAATCTACATAATCCGACCTATTGATATAAATGGAAATCCTAAAAAAAAAAAAAAAAAAAATACTATTCATGAGACATGAGTCCCCAAAAAAAAATAAAAAAATAAAAAAAGGAAAAGAAAACAGATACATCCACTAAACACCAATTGAGCTATTCTCGATTTGCTCATCTCTGAAAATAATATATGTATATCTTTAATCAAAAGTGGCTCACCTGGGTTGGATCTAACCGTGGTTTTGACATGATAACCATGATCAAGGAGCCTGATAATCAGCCAAGATCCTATGTAACCGGTACCACCAGTTACACATACTGTGCCTTTCCCTCCTTCCATTTCTATAATCAGCTTTTTAATAAATGAGAGTTTCAATAACGAATGAATATGGTTTAATGAGAATGAACGCTAGCTATTGAGGATCAAATGGAATTGAAACAAATAACAAAACTATGAAAGCTCTGATGGAAATTTATGTCCATACATTTTGCTAAGACTTGTGAAGAATTATATAAATATATATATATATATATGTATATGTATATATGTATATAGTATACGTGTATGGTGCTTCTTTAAAGAAGGCTCGTAGTATATGTGGACATTATAAGGGTTCAAGAAGGCTCGTATTTATTATTTTTCCAGCCATCTTGGTCAATCGTCAATGGGAGTCGATCAGAAGTAGTTTTCTTTGAAGATATACGTGGAATACAAATAGTGGCGGAGCTAGGATTGCGAGGTATATAGATTAAAAATGTGATAATATCAACTACTAATACTATTAGTTAGTTAGAGCACATTTTAAACACATGCATTTTATGCCTTATAAAGTCTTAGCACTATATATAATAGTTGCACATACTTTTGCGCTTAAGACATAATTAACATGCTTTATGCGCTTGATAGAGAAAAGATGTTTAAGAGAAAATAATAATTGAGAGTATTACTTAAAAAAAAAAAAAATGGCTTAGGGACATTGGAGAAAGATCATTTAAATTTTTATCATGAGGCTCAAATTTAATATAATAAAGATCACATGAAATAATATTTTAGAATAGACAAATTTAGAAAAAAGTTTTAACTCGAGTAAATTAGAGAAAAATAATTCATTTAGGTATACTAAGAAGTATAGAATTTAATGAGAAAGAATCAAAAAACAATTAAAAAAATAACTAGTTTAAAAAATATATTTAGATTGGATTTAATGGAGATTTTTGAAATTTTTATCAATATATTGAAAAGGTCCATATAGATTTTGAGATTAATGTGATCCACAAAAATATTTATCCGTTTGTGATCATGAGAAAGTTTTTAAGTGTTCTTGTCACATTTCTAGAACAAGTAGAGAGAATTGGTTACGAAAAATGAAACTTAAAAGAGGCTAATTAAGTATTAAAGTTAACTCTTCAACGAAAAAAATAAATAAACACTAGGTCAAGTCAAACGACATCGACTACTAGACGACAAACTATCTTTACTTTCTAATTCGCAATAGAAAATAACACTATAGTTTGCCGTTTCCATAACAAATACGCATCTAAAGCAAGAAAATAAAGTATTTATTCTTGATCAAGATTCAAGAACCCCTCGTTTCAAATTAAAACGACACTTTGCCCTATTCTTTTCATGGATTCAAGTGAAAAACTTAAACTAAAATTCAAATATTTCATGAAAAAAAATACTATAACAAAAAAGTTAAATTTGTTTATGTAAAAAATCACTAATCATACGTTAGATGTTTTACTTCGTATTTTGTACTTTTATTTGGTTTCTTTAAATTATGCTATATAGCTACTTATAGTAAGATTTACCAAATGTTGTTTATTATTATCATTTTTTTAATTTGCATTAGGGTTTTCGAAAAGAAAGATATGTGCCACAACATCGACGTGTACCATTGGTGGCTTCAAAAGATAGGTATAATGATCCTTGTCGCCTGATTAAATTTTACGATAACATAATACATAAGCTAAAAACAAATAAACTCATCCAGTTACGTTTTACTTAGTAATATTTATATTAAACAAATATAAGTATGATACAAATTATTCTTTTACGGCCAATTCTCGTATATAAAAGCTTAATAGATAGGACGACAGTGTTTTTCATATTATATTCTAATAGCGTAATTAGCCCTTATTATAGTCCCTGAATTATGTGTATTATGTCATTTTGATCCCTAAATTTTTAATTTCGATAAATTATTCTCTAAATTTTTTTATTTTTGATCACTCTGATCCCAGCACACTAAAATTGGAGAGTGAATTCTGAAATTTCTCATAGATAATCACATCCAAGAAGCATAGTAATTGAGATTATTCATATGGAACCTGATGATCTATGTGAAATTTCAGAAATCTACTATCATTTTTAACGCACAGGGATCAAAGTGGTAAAAAAATCAAAAGTTCTAAGGCTTAATTTGTCAAAATAAAAAGTTACGGAACTAAAATGACAATGCACAAAATTCAGAGACTAACAGTGCTAATAACCCTATTCTAATATAATGCCTTTAGGTATTGAGATTAAACCAAAAGAAAGCTAGAGCATGCATGGACGGATAACAATAATGAACTCAATACATTTCTTCTTGTTTGACCATATTAAATTGAAAAATGCATATGGAGTACCATCACTATTATAAATACCGCTGATAATAGAAAGGTGTGGCCTATGCTGCGGGACGCATCTTCTATAAATTACTAATTTCTCTTAAAAACTTAATTAGCTCTGGTAAATGTGTGAGCAAGTACTAACTTACCGAATAATTGAATATCATGGCGAATCCCAAACGCACCGAGGTAGAGAGATGGTTACAAAGGAACGGACCAACAACATACGAAGGAAGTATAGTAACAAGATCCAACCCACGTTTCTAAGTAAATTCTAGAGCGGCTCGTTCAGTCTTTGTTTTTGTGGCCATACAACAACAACAACAAACAAGCCTTAATCCCAACTTAATTGGGATCGGCTATATGGATTTCACTTTTTCATGCAACTCTGTTCGAAATTAAACTTTCCTGAAGGCCTAGATCTAGAATGTCTTTCCTAACTACTTCGGTCAACGTAATTCTTAGTCTACCCCTCCCTCTCCTAATATTAAGTATAAGAATATCCTCACGAACTGGTGCTTCTAGCGATCTACGTTGAAAATGCTGTACCACCTTAAGCGGCCTTCGCGCACCTTATTTTCTATTGGTGCTACACCTACTTTACTACAAATAACTTCATTCACCACATATAGATTTAAATCTCTACGATTTAGAGACTTATAGAAATCTTTGTCGCTCCATTTACTCTCATCCACCAAGTCTAGGTCTTCACCACTAAATGCGACAGTCGATGCGCTCAAAGTGTAGACCACGCACTTGACGGTCTTGGAATTTAGGCAGGCTTTTAGTATGCCTAGAGTGCCCTCCATGGTCTTCTTGATGCTTTCATCCTCATCGGTATATCCTTGGCCACGTATGATGATGGGGATTCAGTTGTGTGAGATCAGCTTCGAAGATTTGGAGCTTCTCCTGTGCTCTTGGTAGGCTTGTCAAGATGCTAAGGTCTTTCTTGCGGCTTCCTGGAGTAAATTATTTGATATCAATTTCTCGATGTTATATGTCACTTCTTGGTAATTAAATTAAGGGCTTAATTTTGGTTAAAAAGAAAAGTACCTCTTTAATGGATTAATCAAGAAAGAATACAAAACCGAGCGTAAGTGCAAATTTTTGAATGTCAGATTATGTCTCTTTGACAAGTTTTTAAAGCAAGTTATACTATAGAATCAACTTATGATTAAAATTGGTGTTTCACGTTAAAGTGTACATATATCCGAATATTTACGTTACATAAACATTATTCAAAGTACCAAACTCTATCAAATTTGGTAGAATCCTGCAGTGAATATGAAATTCCCATCCCCTATGATCAATAGGATCTCAATATTTTTTGTTAGTTTTAGCTGGTTTTGCTAGTGAAACTTAATTAATTATGTAAATCTCTGGTTCACCAAGTTCAAAAAATGAATATATGTTTATATATATATATATATATATATTTATATATATGTGTGTATGTATGCATGTGTATATATCATGACCCTTAAGAGTCTAGATCTGCCGTTCCCGTTTTCCTGTCTCATTAGTTATTTCTCCACTTATTATTTGACATCTCATTTAAATTTAAAAATCTTAAGCAAATTACGAGTTGTCAAAATTTAATTGAAGGGACAACTATTGAGATAAGAATACGGGAGAGCAGGTCTTGATTCATGAAATAAAACGTGCTTTTGACTAATTAATTTGTGTGGTTTCTGAATCACATGAATATTAAAGGAAATTGACAAAAATACCTGGAGGATGAGATCTAACGGTAGCTCTAATGGAGTAGCCCTGTTGAAGAAGCCTCATGATCAGCCATGATGCAATGAAGCCAGTTGGGCTTGTTACACAAACTGAACCCTTATTAATCTCCTCTGCCATATAAATTTTAATGATCAATATTACAGTATCACATTGCACAATATGTTTCCTACTTAAGTATGTTGTCTTGGAGGAGTTGGATAAACCTAATTCACTAAATTGTCAAGAAGAGAGAGAAAAAAAAAACAAAAAAAAAAAAAAAACAAACAAAACAAAACAAAATTAAAGTATTTTATGTGTCGTTTCCAAGGCCACTACAATGCAAGGGATAAGCTTATGGAATTGCTGGCCTGGCCCATTTGGTGAATGAATTACAAACAGCTTAGTTTGCATATATATATATATATATATATATATATATATACTGTTCAAAAACACGTTAAAACAACACTACAGAGGGCAACAAAACGCCCACCTTCTGAAAAAACGGATTCTCACTTAGGAGATAGGAATAGATATGGGTTATTTGCACCTTCCCTAAGGCTTTTGACCTTTTGGTACTTGGATTCGAGTTTTGAAAATTAAAACAACAGGGTCCCAAACTCTCATTTTCTTGACATTTGGGTCCCGATTTTAGAAGTTTATAAGAAAATTGGGTTTTCAAACTCCAATTTTCTTAAAACTTGAATCCCATTTTAAAATTTTAATTAATTAGACAGCAAAATCAAAAGTAATGAAATGAATACTTAAAAACTCTCAGTCCTTAACAGAATCAATGCTCTAGAGATGATAATCATGAGAGCATATTATAGGTTGCAACATGTTGACTGCTAGAGATTTTAGTCATGAACGAGAAAACAACCCCAAAACTCACTTGATTTTTCTTATTTATTGATTTAATGAATTTAAATTTCATGGGTCGAATTAGTAGTGATAAAGTTAACCAATTATATCTAATGCAGAATTGAATTCTTTTGGCCGGCTCCATACTTTCCATTTACTTAATCAATAATGTCAAAGCTAAAAAGCCTTTTGTTTTAGTGAAAAATAAATAAATAAGTTTATGTGACTTGAGGAACAAGAAAATAATTTGGAACTCCAACTGTTTAAATTTTCAAAAAGGATACCCAAGTGCTAAGAAAATAGGAATCTGAAGATCCAGTTGTCCAACTTTCAAAAATGGAGATCCAAATATCAAAAGTTAAAGAATTTGAGGATCTCATATTGAAAAATAAACCTAATTATAACTATAAAAGGAGAGATGTGCATGACATACATATTATAATTTCGATTGTATTTATTATTTATATATTATTTAGTAATTTGCATAGGTGGTCCCTCAAGTACTTTTTCATAGGTGACATTTTGGTCCCTCTTTTTTCTAATTTTAACAAAATAAACTGTTAGTTTCTTAATTTTTTGGCAATTAAGCTCTTTTCATTCATTATTTAAGATCATCTTATATATAACCATTATTAATAGAATATAAAGGTTCTTTTAACGAAAAATACAAGAGAATCAATTATGTTATTGTGGTCTAGTTCAATATATTCATAATGTGTAAGTGTTTCTACTATATAATCATCCATTATTTAAGGATAAAATCATTTCATTCTAAATGAAAACAGACAATCACGGAATCTTATCAAAATAAAATACCCAATTTTTTCACCGATTATGAACCATTATTTAAACTGCAGCCATTAATTATATCCTTCCTGTATGGACACCTTATACATAATTAAAGGATAGAGTACGATCATGGATATCCATATGATGTTGCCCCATTTACAATATGATGCAAATATAATACACAAACTTTCATTTGAATAGATTATTTTTTTTAGGGGGAGTTGCAAATATTCTATTGAAAAATATCGTATTACATTTCCTTCAGGAGTCAAATTCGGCAATCATTTATCAAATATAAATTTCCCTAATAATTATGTTTTTCTTTCATTTCAATATTCATATTATTTCTTGTTTTTTTAGGATAATCATGCCAATTACTAGTACGTGAGAGAGAAATCATAATAGTGGTCCAACACTTCATTATAGAGAGATAAGTACAATAAAATAATAATTAAAACAAGGGAAATAGTAAAAAATAGACCAATATAAAAAGTTTAAGGAAGTATACAGGCTAATTTTTAGTTATAGAAATTAATAGGCCATAACTTGTCAAGTTATAGTTCATAACCAAATAAGTTATGGATAAACTTATCAAGTTATGGTTCATAACCATACAAGTTATGGACAATTATAGACAATAACTTATCAAGTTATGGTTTATAACCAGACAAGTTATGGACGAAAATAGTAATTTGACCTATTTATTAACTTATGTAAACTATTGACCTATTAATTTTAATTTAATCTTAAGTATTGGCTTATTTTTCTCTTTCTCCCTTAAAACAACAGACATACGATCCAGAAGTAAATTAAAGAAAGCCCTTTTCTTTGCACGATTTAATCGCTCCATCAAACATTTCATCAAGGCCATACTTATACTCGAATCCCGAATCCAAAAGCTTTTTTGATGATAAGCTTCCTTTTTCTGCATAACCTTCAATGTCCTTCAATGAACTGCAGAAATTAGTAATTAGATTTTTTTTATTTATTTTTTTTTTACATATCATATAGGCAAAAAGAAGGAATAAAAATCTAAAATATATACATATATCGGAAAAATTTCGAGTATAGTACAAACAGAGAAAGGTCACTTACTCTACAGTTGGTATTGCGATGTTGGGGAATTTTGTAGAAAGAAATGTAGCCAATTCCTCCAGTGATATATTATTTGATGAGCAAATGTACCTTCCTTTTGCATTAGGGCTTTGGAATAGAAATATGTGTGCACTAACAAGGTCATCTACATGTACGATAGATTTCTTGGAAAGATACTTATAGTGATCCTTGTTATTACCTGTTTAAATTAAGAAACTTAGATAAATAATTTGGCTTGTTAATGTTATGTGCAATTCTTGATTTTTAATTATGCATGACTAAACTCAAATATCTTTTACCAATTAAAACAATAAATCAATCGTCACATCACTAATTAGTAGTATTTAAATGAAGTTTGGTCAACATTAACTTGGTATGACCATAAATAAAATTAAATTCGCAGATTGCATATATACTAATAATCAACAAGACAAAACAACATCAGCAAAAACAAAATAAAAAATGATCAATAAGACAAAACAAACACTAAATAATATCATGGTTGGGGAAAATTAAGTACCTAAGATCATGGTTAGGGCCAATCTGACCGATGATGGGAGATGGTGGCAAATGAACGGGCCGACGACAAATGGAGGGATCACCGTGACAAGATCCAACCCATGTTTCTCCGCAAATTCTAGGGCAGCCTTTTCAGTCTTCGTTTTGGTGGCCATGTATAGATTAGTTCCTCTAAGGTTTAGAGTCTTGTAGTAATTTATGTCACTCCATGTCTTTTCATCCACCAAGCCTTTGCCTTTGCCACTGTACAAAACAGTCGCCGCGCTGGACGTGTAGACCACGCGCTTAACGGTCTTGGAATTTAGGCATGCTTTGAGTATGCCTAAAGTGCCCTCCACTGTCATTTTGATGGTCTCATCTTCGGGTTCTTGTTCGCTTATGATTATGGGGTGGGCGACGTGAAACACCCCGATGCAACCTTCAATCACGGTGGTGAAACTGTCGGGTTGTTGGAGATCGGCTTCAAAGATTTGGAGCTTCTCTAGTGCTGTTGGTAGGGTTGTCAGGAAGCTGAGGTCTTTCTTTACGCTTCCTGGTCAAGATTTCTCGAGTTTTTAGTGTCGTCATAATTTGATACGGTAATAGTTCTTAAATTCCTAAAGAAATTACTACTTAAAGTACAAGTTTTTGGATGTCAGATTATGACAAAATCATATAATAAATAGTAAAAAATAATAAATATTAAAGAATAATATTCGCTTTTTTTTTTTTTTTTTGGGCGCCATATATCATACTATTTCTCTTAAGAATATGGATCGTCTTTACTAAGTGGACTTAATTTGAGATTTCATGCAACCTAAGTTGAACAACTTATGATGTATTAATTGAAATATATGACCTTATCAAGAGCTTGTTTTGTCTACTTTTTTGGGGGGAAAAAGTTTACATGTATATATATTTATATATATATATATATGTAAATAGTATATATTTATACACACACATATATTATACCTGGAGGGTGAGATCTAACAGTAGCTCTAACAGAGTAACCCAGTTGAAGAAGCCTCATAATAAGCCATGAGGCAATGAACCCAGTTGCACCTGTGACACAAACTAAACCTTTATCCCTCTGCCATTCTAATATTTCCTCACAAACCTCAAATTGCAGTCAAGCTGGTCTTAAATACATATAGCCTTGTAACAAGGAAGGTGAGTATGTAAATGATTATATAAAAGCTTTTCACTAAATTAAATTACAAGCAGGGAAATTAAAGAAGGCAGCAGATCCAAATATGTAGGACAAAATCTATCAACATCTATGCTCTGTGCTTGGCGTACATTTCCAAGGGCACAGCTGTGCATAAAGGGAATCTTTGAACGGCTAATTAGGGCTTGTCACTTATGTACTCGTATTTAATTCAAACTATGCTTAAATTGAAAACTCGTCAATATATATATATATATATAATTTTGTATATCAGTTTTACTGCACAAAAACTTTATAACAAGTGTTAGTTTAATACCAATCAACGTTTAGAAGATGTTTGTAGTTTAAAAGTATGTGTAATGTATTCTGGGAGAATTTTCTGCCTTCTTAGTTATTTATTTCTATATTTTTTACAAATAGTTTAGGAATAACAAAAATTACATAGTTATTATTTTAATGATATTTGTGTTCATACTCATGATGTAGTAATTATTTTAATGATATTAATTTTGTTATTTCTAAATTATTCTAAAATTTATTTGGTATATTTCAACATTACTAGTACTCGTTTTAGCAATTATAGTAAATATCATATATTTGAAACAATTTTTTTAAGTGAACACACATTTTATAATAATTTAGGTAAATATAATATTTATTAGTAAATAGTTTATTTAGTTGATATAAATAATTTATTTATTATGCATAAATAATTTATCTACACTAGGTAAATAACTTATTTCCCAGTAAATATGTTATTACATAATTTTTTCAAAAACATATTCACTTGAAAAGATCCAAACTAATTTTGTTCTGCGGCAATACATTGTTTTTTTTTTTTTTTTTTTTTTTTTCAACGGCATTGGCAAGTAATTTCACCCAAAACGGAAATGGTTGTAAATAGCTGATTTTTAAAACTAAATTAAGTAAATAACAGATTTTAAAAACTATTTAAAATAAATAGTAGTTTATTATGCAAATGTTTCATTTATGAATGATAGAAAATAATTTACATGGTAAAAAATCTCTATATACGTTGAAGAAATATTTTTGTCAATTGTAAAAAGAAAGTTTACATAAAAAAAATAATTTTACTAGTCATATTTATACAGTAAACTGCTATTTATTTTACATAGTTTTAAGGGTAATTTTGACAAACACCTTTTAAAAGTACATAGGTCAAAATTTTTATCATTTACTCTTATTTCATAACCTTTTTAATCAAATAATTACACTAATAAAAGGATATTTATCAAAAGTAAGGCTCATGCACTTTTAAGGGTGAATTCTGTAATTTTCAAATCTGGAAAAATCTACTACTTACTATATTCTCCCTTTCCTTAAAAGAAATGTTGAGAAAATTACAAAAACCGACCCTTAAATTCATCCTTTTCGAGTTCTACTATTTTAGTGTGATAAATTACCTCTTTGATAATAATCAATCAAATTATAAATAGTAATCTATCAAATTACGCATGCCACTCGCAGTTAAAGACTCGCCACTCACGACCAAAGACCTACCATTAATGTGATTTATTAAATTATAAATAATAATCTACCAAACTACTTACTCAGGTAAAATTTAATAGGTTAACATTAAAAGCTAAAGATCCATATGTGTAAAAATTACCCAAAAATGTTTGCGTCTTCCGTTAAAAAAGCCCACAACTTAAACAAGGCATATAACCCCAAGGCTTTTACTGTTGAAACGGTTAATGGGCTTTCATTTCTTCAAGAAGACATGCACATTAACGTTTCAGAGGGCTTGAAGAATGGGCCTTTAAAGGAATCGCCACAAGTTCTACATTTAGATTGATGCATGAGGACATTTAGATTGATGCATGAGGACATAACATTATATTTAAAATTTAAAATACTCCTTTCACTGTACCGATTTCAATTTAAAATTTAAATTTTATTATAATAAAAAATTCTCAAAAATAATTACATATAATTTTTTTATTACAGTAAAAAAATCTCACATAAAGTCACATCTCAACTCAAATTAAAAACTTAAATCAGTGAACTAAATAGATTCTAATGTCCTATTCATTTCACCAATTTGAGTTTATAATTTAAATTTTATAACAATAAAAAACTATTAAAAACAGTCACATTTAATTTTTTTACTACAATAAAAAATTCTCATATAAAATAATATTTTAATTCAAATTAAAAACTCAAATTACGAACTAATAAGAACCTAAATATATCCTTAAGATATCTATCGGTATCTACTCACCAGAGATACCTGCTAATATCTTGCCACAAAAAGAGTGCCAGTCGAGATACTGACAGTATCCAGCAGATTACCGTCAGTATTGGCGATAGTATTCGTCCAGATACTGCATGATTACCGTCTATTCTCTGTCAGTTACCACTGTTACAGGCTGCGGCCCTACAGCCGGAATACTAAAAAACCCCCAAAAAAGAAAAAAAAATCACAAAATCCCTCCAAATTACTGATATCTAATGATAATACCGGCCAATAACCAGCAGTATCCTGGCCGGTTACCGACGGTATCTAGGTCGAGATACCGACTGATAATCACCGATAATGGCGATAGTCTTCTCACTACATACTCACAATTTCACCAGAATCACAAAAAATATATAAAAATCACTTTCAAAAAACACAAATCTCAGTAAAAAAAAAAAAAAAAACAATGGAAGAAAATGATGTCACCACCAACGAGTCCCGTGACCCAAGGATGGTGTCTCCTTGAGGAAGATCTTGTAGTAGGGAAGCACGGGCTACGGCTGAGATAGGAGAGAGAAAGAAAGGAAGAGAGGGAGGAAAAAAAAAAAAGTGTGGGGGGTATTTTAGACTTCTTCTTTAAGCATCGTTATCACAATGTGTCCCGAAGAAAGAAATTAAAAAAAAAAAAAAAAAAAAAAAAAAAAAAAAAAAGTGGGCAAAAATAAAAATTATGAATTTGAGGCTTAAAGGACTACTTTCCTTGAGGAAAAAAGCGTGTTAAATAGCTTTCCCACAAATTCCCTTCAAAACACAATAGAGAGAGCATCGTTATATATGAGCTCTTTGCTGTCCAAACTGCACGACCACACACGCATTCATAATTAATTTATGTATGACTTCTTAGCAAAGAAAAAAAAATTATGTCTGTTTACAAGACAACTCGAAGAAATCTTCTAGCAAAAGAGAAAATAATTAATTAAGAAAAAAAATAAATAAAATTCCCTTGAAAGGGTACACTAAAATGAGCAAACTTAAGGTGGCGGATGAAAATAACCCTCTATATTTAAAGACTTTTTCGGATATTTTTTATAAAAATAGACTGTTCAATCATCATATCTGTATTAAAATTTATCTGTTCTGTATATTTTTTTAATTTAATATGATTTTAATTAAATCTAACAGTTAAAAATAAAACTACTAGTAAAACGGACTATGAAAAATAATCCCTTAATGTAAATCTATTTTTTTGTGTGCTCGAATTAACAAAAATATATTCTATTTTAACAAATAATGACAAAAAAAGTGTGCCCAATATATTTACTCCTAGAAAGGGGACACTACAAACTTTATGAGTATCAAAATTTTATAAAAATCACATCAAAATAGAAAAACGTGCAAAATATGAGAGTTTTTTTAATACTCCGTTCTACCCGTAGTTTAAGCTTTTAATCGTTAAATCTTATCAAAATTACATTAAGTTAAAAAAATATGCAGAATAAATGAATTTTAATACACATAAGATGGTTGAAAATTAAGAAACTACTAATAATTTAATTTTAGATGAACTACCAGAGAGTCCCATAATACAAAGCCCATACTTAAAGCATTTTTTTCATACCCTTTGTAAAAATTCCATATCTCTAATCTTTATGCACAGACTGAAATATTTTCCATCAAAATCTCCTTATCCGCATAAGATCAAAGTCTTTTCTAGTGTTTTTTTTTTTTTTTTTTTTTGTCTTTATTTTTAAAGGGATGTGTTGTGTTTTCTGAAAGCATTTCTTTTCTGTTTTGTTTTATAATCTTTCTCGTGAAAGTTTTTTTTTTTTTTTTTTTGGTGAAATAAGGTACATTGTGGACCTAGGATAATTGCCTGTAGAGTGTTTGTTTATTTATTTTTCCAACTCCTTTTTTTTCTCGGAAATAATTAGCTTGTAAGTTGTAAGAATTTTTATGAAGTAGTGCTTACATATATATATATATGAATTAATAACCACATTATGGTTGACCAAAGTTTTCAACACCATTAGTCCTCACTCCTCAATCCTCATCCAAACTTTGTAATTGGCGAGGAAAATTTGGATTATTACTAAACTTTGGCGAGAAAAACACTTCTACATTAGCTAGTCCAATGGGCTGGAAATGTTCCAAACCAAATGCATCGTATTTCTATTTTCTACGGTCAAAAATGTCATTTACGTTTCAGACCGCCAACACCTTCTAGAAATTGTGTGAAGACCAAATATATAAACTCTCTTAAAAGAAATAATTTGTTTAATTTTAATATTTTAATTAATATCTAATTAATTAAATATTAAAAAAAATATTAATATTATTTTTTATTTAAATAATAAATATATTATATTATTAAAATCTACATCTAAAATTTTTCTATATATTAATGGAGTCAGTAAAAATTAAACAGTTGATTTAATATATATATATATATATTACTGGTTAAATAGTCGTTGAAAATTGAAATAACACTCACCAACTTTGCCCAAACTCTTTTTCATTTTTTTCTTTGATTAAACATTTAAATATATAAATAAACAAGTAAATTTCTATAATTAAAAAGAAAAATTCACTCACAGAAGAACTGAAGGAGACCATTTCTGTTGTGTCTTACAAACATGAATTCGAAACCAAATCCCCACCTGGAATCCTTAATCCCATAAATTCATTAAACCCTAGATTTGATTTCTCAAACACCCAACTTTCTGACTGAAAAAGGAAAGATAAATTGAACACGGAAAGAAAGAAAACAATTTTCTCTTCCCTCGTTAGAATTTTTCTTTCTCAATATAAACCATTTCCATGTACCAGCTGATTCTCAAGACCTTATTTTTAGATCACTAACTTGTTTTTTTTATTATTATTATTATTAGAAATCTCAGATACCCATATCTTCTTTTTTGTTTTTGTTTTTGTTTTGTTTTGCCCTTTTTGGGTTTTGTGAGGCATGCATAGATCTGGGGTTGCGATGGCTTGGAATGTGTTCAAGTTCTGCACAGCTCTTCGGGGTCTGGGCTCGATCATGATCCTTTTGGTTCTCGGAGTGGTCGGTGTCACCTATTACGCCGTCGTTTTGACTAATTACGGACCGGCTCTCTACGATGGTGGCCTTTATTCTCTCATTTCTCTTGCTGTTTTGATCTTCTTCCATTGCTTGGTAAGTTCACAAAAAAGCTCCCAAATTTTGGTTCTTTTTGGTTACTTAATTCTGGGTTTTTGTTTTGTAGTTTTATTGTTCATCAAAATTATCTCTATTTGTCACTGGAAATTACTACTTTTGTGGCAATTTGCTTAAATCTAAAGGCTGTTCCTTTTCTGGGTAATTCTTAAAAATCTGGGATTGGAGTGGATTTTTAGTGTTTAGCTTTGATGTTGGAGATCTTAGAACAATACGGTCTGATTAGAAAATTTGATGCTTGAAATGTAATGTGCCTACGATTGTGTGCAGTTGGTGATGCTATTGTGGAGTTACTTTTCTGTCGTTTTGACCGATCCGGGCAGTGTTCCACCGAACTGGAGGCCTGCTGTCGATGAAGAGAGAGGAGAAGCCGACCCGTTAAATAACGGGTCGGAGTTCACTAGTTTGCAGGCTGAACCATCTAACCAAAGAATTCGGTATTGTCGAAAGTGCAACCAGCTGAAACCGCCTCGTTGCCATCATTGCTCAGTTTGTGAGTTGCAGAATATGTGGAGCTCTCGATTCTCTTTGTTTTTGTGTTTGCAGTTTATTACAACACTGTTTCCCTAGTTAGACAATAAGTTTTTCGAGCCTGCATTTTGTGTCAGGTGGGCGGTGCGTGCTTAAAATGGACCACCATTGCGTATGGGTTGTTAACTGCGTTGGCGCGTTAAATTATAAGTATTTCCTTCTGTTCTTGGTGAGTTAGTTCTGCTGTTCAAGTTGAAATGCATGTTTGTTAGGATGTATCATCTTTGCTTGTTCCGTCGTATTTTCCTTACGTTCTGTTTGATTAGGTTAGTTAGTTTGATGAAGGTGACTTCCGTTTGGTGTAACTAAAGGTGCCTCAAACCTCGATATTATTAGGTTGATTGCTGACTTTTTCTTATTATGCATACTATATTGTGCAACTAAGGGCTGCTCAAGTTAAGCATGATTTCTTCTATTAGAATTTTGGTGAAACTTTTGGCATCCAATAGATGCTAGCCTATGTCTAAAAGTTCCAGTTCATCTTTCCAACGTCTCTTGATTGACTGTTAAACAGCCACTTCTGCTGAAGCTAACGGTGTTTAGGAGCTTATTTTTCTGCACGAGTGGTACACATGATTAGCATAGTGCAGATATAATCTAATTCTAGGCTTGCCTTTCAAAATCTACCTGGAAAAGCTCTAATTTTTCAAGTACCAACTCTTTGATTAAGTAATGCAACTAGAGGTGGTTTCTTTAGTGAAGGTTTACTATTAGTTATATGGTAAGGTTTGAATGAAGATAAGAGGTTTTGCACTGTTGAATCTAGCCGTTTTATCATCTTATCGTCTATTCATAGCGGATCAACTGGAAATTAATTATGTACTGCTGACAATATGAAGCCGTGAGGCTTCTATTAGGATAGCAAAGCAAAGTCCTTTTTTTGTGCTCATCTTGGTTTGTTTTTCTTATGTACGTGATTACATTCACATTTTATCTGTGTTTATGATTCTACCAGATATGGTCTTTTTTTCAGTGGTTCTACTTATTTTTCTTCTTTTTATCCTCATGTCTCTTGTCATGTTCCAAAATGCTATTACTAATTTTGTTTTATTTTATTTTTTAAATCTCATTGCAGTTCTACACATTTCTTGAGACAAGTCTTGTGACGCTAGCATTGCTACCTCATTTCATTGCATTCTTTAGTGACGACGAAATACCCGGAACACCCGGGACCCTTGCGACTACATTTCTTGCCTTTGGTAATAATCCTATTGGCTATTTTTCCCAACCATATAACTTGTTGTATATGGATTTTCCACGAGTATAACCATCATGGCTTTATTTTTCAGTATTGAATCTGGCATTTGCGTTGAGTGTTCTAGGATTCCTGATCATGCATATATCACTGGTAGCTGCAAATACGACCACTATTGAGGTATAAACCTTTCCTGATTATGTTTATGTACATTTGTTAATGTATCTCTAACCAAATTCCCTTTGTTATTGGCAAAGGTGCTGATGCATATATTGTTTTGTGCTCAGGCTTATGAGAAGAAGACCACTCCAAAATGGCGATATGACCTCGGGCAAAAGAAGAATTTCGAACAGGTTGGTGCAGTTAATGTTTTCAATTAACTTAACATTTCAAATTTTGTATTGAATACGCAAAGCAATCACGACTTCTAAAGGAAAGAAGAAAAAATTGAATAAGATTATCCAAAGAAGATTACTGTTCTGGCCATTCAAAATTCTGTTTCTAGTTATGTTCTGGGTAGTGTGCTCGTGGGGAGAGTGTAGAGTGTAAAATCCAATGTTTCACTATTAAACTTGTGCTTTTATTCGTGTTTTTCAGGTGTTTGGGGCTGACAAGCGATACTGGTTCATCCCCGCATATTCAGAAGAAGATGTACGGCGGATGCCAGCACTTCAGGGTCTCGAGTATCCATCGAAGCCCGACTTTGATTCTCAAGAGTTCTAAGAAGCAAGAACCGAGAACCGCTTATGTGATAACACATGAAATTTTCCTTGTAAAACAGATATGGGGACCCCGGGAAAAGGGTCCCTTTACAATCTTAACTTATCCAACAGCTCACAACACTTGAAATCACTCATTCCCACGGCCATATAAACTTAATAGTAGAGAGAGAGAGAGAGAGAGAGAGAGAGAGAGAGAGAGAGAGAGAGAGTACTGAGTAACAGAGGAGATGAATGCAAGATGATAGAGAGAGAGTTATTTGTGGGTATCAGAGTTGCAAGGATGGCCAGTTGGTTTGGATTTTTTTTTTTTTTTTTTTTTTTTTTTTATGGGTAAGTTGGGAAGCGCAAAACAGAATGTCACTTTTTTCATGCGGGTAATGTGCTGATGTTAAGGTAGACCTTTTCTACCCTGGATTAGATTAGAGAATCAATTCCAGTAGCCACTTAATCCAGTGTTACGTGTATGTATTTGCTTTTAGATTCTAATTTCATACCGGAATTCTGCAAACACTATTAAAAGAGTAATTGTCAAATTCTGTTTCTGTTACTGTCAAATTAGTTTTTTTTTTTTAAATTATTTTTATAAATATCTCATGAAGTATGTATATGTTACAAAGTGTGTCTTGATTTTTTTAAAACAGTTCAAAATATCTCTTAATATATAGAAAACAAATTAAGTTGTCCTTTTCGTTCACTTCTACGTATAAATTTAACGGATTTATTGATGTGGCGCGAGGTTAAAAATCAATTATGAATATTATACACTAATTAAATTCATAAAGAATATATAATATTAAATAATAATAAAAAAGAAGTTTTTTAAAAAAAAAAAAAAACTAATTATTTGGCCTTTGCCAAACCCAGACCTGTCGTCCTCCCCTTTACCAAATGGCAGATGGCATTCCCACCCGTCCTCGGTGACCCAGTCCACCACCCACTCACCCACCCTCTCCACTCAGGTCAGCAACCCACCTTCGCACTTCGACGACCATAGTCGCCGAGAACTTGCTGGATGGCGATTCAAATTGAAAATGTTGGGGATATTTGCAGGCTCGCAATGGGTTTGGTACAGAACAATGAGATCGATGATGGAGGATGGCAGTAGGGCTTCGAGGCGGGTTGGTAGGCGGCGAGCATGATAGCGGAGATGAGAATGACTGATGATATTTTTGAGGCTTTTTCTTTCGTTTTTATAGCAAGTTCAAATCTGGAAATTTTTTCATAAATTGCTCTAATTCAAGGAGAACGATGGCTATTCTTGGACCATTTGAAGTTATTGATCATCAGTGGACTGAAATGATCTCTCATCTCTATTTTAAGTTTGCTGACATGATCATCAGTTACGCTTATTCATGAGCCAACACGGTGATTTTTTTTTTTTTTTTTTTTTTAGGAAAGCAAACATGGTGATATTAGAAGAAATACTGGATTAATTTCATGAGTTTTCTTTTTTTTTTTTTTGAATGGTTAATTTCATGGGTTGCATTACATTACTAAAAAAAAAAAATTAATCTTGTTTGAATTTATATTTACAATAATTGGTTTTTTATTATTCAAATTTACTAATAATGGTTTATATTTTAAATTACATTTTAGAAATTTCTAATGAAGTGTCACGTCAGTAATCCTGAACGGAATGGGTAATTTGGCCACGTTTTAGATCGAGGGTGTTTAAATTATTTTTAAAAATTAAGGACTCTTTAAATAAAACAAAATAAATACTTATAAGGTATTTATGAAAATATATATATTTTTTTTTTGTACTTGTCCTACTCTTTTGTGCGGTAAAAGAGTAATTGTTCTATTCTGATAGAGCACCCCTATTCTGTTCGTGGGTCTTGTTAGGCCGATAAATGGGACAATCTAACGGATCCACATTTTGTAAGTATTTCCATTAGAATGAATACCATTTTTTATTTTGACATGGTCAGCCTAAATGTGTTGTTTGGATTTTGGTCCCTTGTACCATACCTATAAGCTTACAAATATTTCCACGAGAGACGAAATGTGAAGTCTAGATGAATTTCAACAAGTCACTGCTCATTTGCTTTTCGAGTTTCGAATCTGCCATCTCCGGGAAGTCTCTGTTCTTTATGTCGTTTCATTGTTGTTGTGGTTTCTTACTTTCTTTCAATGTCGTTTTATAATTGGTGGTATTTAACTTCTTTTTTCATTCAAATGAAGAGTTCACGTTTTACAACTTGGTATCCTTTAATGGTAAGCGGGTTATACTTGCGCAGTCGATATTCTCTTAGTTTCTTGAGTACTGTCGTTTTTAGTGTTGATAAAGTTCTTGAGGTTGTCATTTTTTTTTCCCTCTCTATGAAAAGTGAAAAAGCCTTTTTGATTTTAAGCCTTAAAGTGAAACCCTTAATTTGTAGTTTTCTTAATAATCGTGTCGTATGTTGTGGCTGCTGTCTTTATGATCTCACTTTTTCAGAGTAAAAGCTTTCAACAACTATGCTTTAAAAGAAAAAAAAGAAAGACGAAAACAAAGAACAAAATAAAAGCGAAAAAAAAAAAAAAATTATTAAATCCAACCTTTCATTGTGGGCCATTGCCATAGCTACCCAGCACCATTGACCAGCTTCATCATCAAACTTTAAATTATATTTTATTGTTTACTCTCTTATGAATAGTAGGATGCTAGTTTCAGCTTCCATGTATTTTATAAGAGACATAAATCAAAAGAGAGGTTACAAAAAAGACTTGTTCATTACCCAAAAAAAAAAAAGTATTTGAATCAATAAGCTGCAATGTCAATTCAACAAAAGGAGAGAGAGAGAGAGAGAGAGAGAGAGAGAAGAAGAAGAAGAAGAAGAAGAAGATTCTACACTCTTCAAAACTCCTCCAATTTGCACTGCTCAGCCATTGTCGTCTAGGGTCTATAATTAGCGTTGAGTTTACGTAGGTAGTCGTATTATGTCCTTTTTCTTATTGTTTTAATGGCGGTGTAACTGGCTTTGTCTTTAATAACAGTTGATATTGATTTATAATTTATGTCATCTTTTTAATGTTGTGATTGTTTTTAAGGTGTCTTTTTTAAAGTCATTGTCGTTGTTAAACTTAAAGCTGGTTTATTTTCTAGGTTGTTCTCGGTTTCAATTAGTGTGTCGTATTTTAGCCGTATGAAAAATGATGGGCGAACGGGCCGGGCATGGCCCGGCCCGTATTGGGTCTTTTCTCTTTTTTAGGGTTGTGGGCCCAACCCATATTTCTATTGACCCACACCACGGGTGCTAACTAACTTTATGTTTTCTTGCCAAGATGGGCCCATTACTAATTTTCAATTTTTTATTTTTTATTTTTAATTTTAAATAAGGGATAAAAGATGAATAGATGAGTTTGCTTAGAAAGGTTTTTAATGAGGCAAGCGTAAATGAAATATCCATTTTCATGGGTATTGACTATTCAAACTTTTTATTTGGCCACTTATTTAAAAATTAAAAATAATAAATAAATTGAAAATTACATCTTAGATGGGTTGACCCATGAAAACCCATTTTTAATGGGCTCTAAGCATGTATATGGGCTGGCTCATCATTGGTTTAGATGGGCTGGCCCATCTTGAATAGCCTCAATGGGTTTAGATGGGTTTTTAATCTAAGCCATATAATTTTTCACATTAACTTTTATTGAGCCAAGATTTTTAATTTTTTAATTTTTAAATAAGTTAACAAATATAAAAATTTGAATAGTCAATGGGTTAAATATTGAAAATAGATATTTTTATTTTTAATTTTTAAATAAGTTCAAATTAAAAACCTTTCTAATGAAAATGAAATGGATATTTTATTTGATCTCAAAAAACCTTTCTAAGAAAAAAAAAAACCTTGTATATAATCAAGATAATTATACATAAGATGTTTACAAAATTACTAAAACAAAGAAAAAAAAAAAAACATTAAAAATAGATATTGTTTGTATTACAATGTATTCCTCCCAATGGGAGTATCCGAAATGTCCAAATTTTTAAAGTCATCAACCCAATCATCTTGAACTTGTTGGCTTTAAAAATTTGAATAGTCAATGAAATATGTCCTCCCAATCTTTAATGCACATTACTACCTCTAAAATATTGTCACTCAAAACAAAGAAAAAAAAAAATAAAAACACGCTATTCATCAAGTACTCTACCAAATTTTTAAACTAAATACTTGTTCACTTGTAACTGTGGACACTAATATGGTTAGTATATCATTCTAGAAAGCATAGGAAAAGTTCTTGACTGTGATCTCCAAAATGACAAAATATCAAACTTATTGAAATCATGACCACCACATTGCTCATTGAAAGTAAATGCCGCAAAATTTGTTTCCAAATAGTTTTCCAATTCACTACATGCTGAAGATGTGAATGACGCACCAAAACCAAATTTGGTGTAGCTTATCATACTTTCCATGAAGAACCATGTAGTATAGATGTAGTACTCGCTAAAGGTGTAGGGGACATTATTTGGCCTCCTCCATATTTTTTATTATATGCAGTAAATAAAGAGTTAACTTTTACTTGCACATTTTGAATGGTTATCATGTTAGAATGCACCTTTAGTTTTTCCCTTATACCCTTAAGCAAATATTCAACACTAGCTAATTTAACCCTTAAATCCAATACAGCAGCTACGCAATACAAAGGTGGAACACGCTCCCAATATTTTTTAGATTTTTGATCCAAAACTCAACAAATTCCCTAAACATGTCAAAATCTCTATGCATATTGAAGGTTGCAGCAATGTCGTACAATTTATGTAATGCATAAGGAGAGGTGGGATAGTACACACCTGAGGAGAGTGGCTTCATATATAAGAAACCTTCAAGAAATTGTAGAAGCATGAAGCAATTTGCCAATCAAATTCTTGAAGTGGCTCAGTTGGATTCTTTAAGTTGTAATACGCAGTTATGACCTCTTTGTATGGTAGGCATGTGTTCAGCATCAAATATGTTGAATTCCACCGGTGTCCCACGTAAGTAGGAAGTTTTTTGGGTTCCATGCTTGCTCTCTTGCAAAGTTTAGCAAATTCTTAAATTTGAGAGCTAGAGCTTGCTATGTAACCCAAGGTTGTTCGAATATTTTCCAAATAATCTTGAAAAAATTTCATGCCATCTTAAACACACAAGTTAATAATATGACAAGCACATCTTTGGTGAAAAAGTGTTCCATCATGTTGTGGTTTCAAAGTTGTCTTGAAAAGGTTAATCTTAGCAATATTAGTAGATGCATTGTCAAATGTGATGCTCAAAACTTTTTCTTTAATGCCATAAAAATCAAAAACTTCCATGATGACATCATGAATGGCCTTGGCATCATGTGGATAAGGCATTGATTTAAAAGCAATTAACCTTTTTTGAAAAGACCAATCTTTATCCACATAATGTGCAATTACACAGATATAACTAGTTTTGGTGCGACCTTCTCACAAATCAGATGTGCATGCAACAGATGTAGTGAATGAACTAAACTTGTTAACTAAATTTTCCTCATTGAATGAAAAACTTTCATAGTGTTAGCTCTTGTGGTAGTTTTTGAAACACGTCTATATTGTGGATTATAAACATTTTGAATGTACTCCCCAAAGGCCGGATCATCAGCAAGACTAATTTGTTGTTGAACACTAACCAAATATCTAACGTTCCATTCTTTAGCTCTTTGTTGGTCATATGACCAATTGGTAACACTACCATTAGAGGTAAATTGAAGTATTTGTTGATGACAATCAACACCACCTACAATATGCTTAGCTTCGCACTTTTTGTGATGCCTCTCTAAGTGACCAGTACCATAAGAGGATTTACCTGTATAGTCTTGTTTGCATACTTTGCAAATTGCACGTTCTTTTACGCATTACTAAATCAAAATAATTCCAAACTGGTGAAGTTCATCGCACTTTTCTTTTGCTTTTACAAGTCACATCAAAATAGCCACCAACTTGAGATAGTGAGTCAACTCCAATTTCTTCAAGTGGATCATTAAATTGTTCTTCTTCATTGATCACCAAATTTGAAGCATTGGTGCTCTTTTTATGTGATGACGTCATTACTTCAATAAAAAAAATAACAATAAATTAACATAATACTATCAATAAAAATTAAATATGAAAATTACACAATAAAATTAACTTATAACAATATAAAATAAATAACAAAAAAATGAAATAAATTATACCTTTAAGTTTTTTTTTCCTTTCGGAATAACTATAAACTAAAAAAAATAGAAAATACATAAAATTTGAGAAATTGGTTAAATGAGCATGCTCAAATATGAAGTTTTCACGACTATTTATAGGTAAAAACTAGGATGGAAGCACGTCTGCAATGTCCAAAAACTAAAAATGAGAAAGAAATTAGACAAAAAATGACAATACATTGACGAGACTTACGAGTAAAAAACTCAAGTTTTATTCCATGTAAGGAGAGAACATAACTTTTTGCATCGCTTCATGAACCTATCTTTTCAATTTTGCAAAGGCAAACATATATATACACACATATATATATATATATTTTAAAAGCATACAATTCCCCAAGCAAACACTTTAAATAAGTGTACAACTTCATGAAGTGCTATATCAATTTTCTCTCTTCCCACGCCAAATTTGTTCCTCTCTCTTTCTCTCTTTCCCGACAACAACTCCCTCTCTATTTTAGGGATGTTCATAAACCTGGAACAACCCGCAAACATATATATACACAACCCATATAAAGAAACCCGCATTATTTTTTAAAACCCATTATGCCTGGCTCGAAGTGTTTGCATACAACCCCCCCCTAACCCAACCCGCAAACACATATCTTAACTAAAATTAAGTATATTTCTCTTGTAATAACTATCTCTTTGAGGAGCCCATAGGTGTGGACTGATAAGGATTGTTGTTGTTGCAATGCAATGGATTTGAATTAAGCATCCTTTATGTTAAGACTAATTCTCTTTTCCCAATTTATGTTTGCTTTATATTTGATGTTGGATGGACCCTATGTTTGATGTTAGATGGATTCATATGAATGGTTGCTATTTCCCTTTGAATGTTAGATTGAACAAGTCTTTAATTTTTTGAATGTTGAAACCAATTAACCCACCAAACCCACCCAACCCAACATCGAACATGTTCCTTGTCTTTCGTTGGGGCTAAATATCCCGCACTTAAGGGGAGAAAAACAACTCTCTCTATTTCTCACACAAAATAATTATTATATATATATATATATAAATTAAAATGTATAGTATTTTGATGTGACAATACATGACTTACAGTATCAAATTTACTTCTCAGAAACAAAACACACCTATAAGCAAGAAAAAAAAATTGTTTATGATGTGATGTGTGAGGCCTTTTACTACAGAAAGCTATACTTAATCATGTTCATCCGTGAATGAATTCTCAATGAAGATTTTAGGGTTGTTTTTTTGCATTTTTGAGTTAGGGTGACTTGAGTGATGATCTTGAGTTGTTTGAGTTATAACTTGAGTTGAAGTTGTAACTTGAGTTTGTGTTTGGATGTGCATATTTGAGTTATGATTTGAATTGAAAATCTTTTTGAGTTTATTTTTGAGTAGGTCAAAACTTAAATTTATATTTAGATAGTATTTTTTTAAAAAACTCAATGGTGATGAAACTTTTAATAGGATATATGGGTGGGATTTTATTCATCTTTTCTTTTGAATGCATAGAAAAAAATCATCTCAATCAGAATTAAAACAAAAAAGTTATACTATTTTTAAGAATAGAAAAAAATATTGTTCATTAACTTGAGTTCGATTTTATGAACTTAAGTTGAAGGGGAAAACTTGAACTCCAATTTAGCCCCAAACTAGAGTTTAAACTCAAATTTTACAAAAGAACATGAACTTGAATAAAGTTGTAACTCGAGTTCAAACTTTTCAATGTTTTCATCACCCATTATAGGCCTAGACAGGGCTCCGTTGGGCCAGCCCATTGTGGGCCTAGACGGGCCCGTCTAGGCCGGCCATTATGGGCCTAGACAAGCTAAGCTGTGCCTTGAATAATGAAAGGCCGTGCCGGCCCGGCTCGTCATGTCAAGATGGGCTTGGACCGGCCCACGGTCCCCGGTCCATTGTTGCATCTCTATGTTGATGCCCAACATAACATGGAAGAATGACAATTTCCTACTAATGAATTTATTATGCAGGAATTACAAACACAAGCAACTGAAGAACTTGTAAATTCGAGTCGTGGTGGACGTAGTGGAGGTCATGGTCGCAATGGCAATGGGTGTGGAGGAGAGGCAAGTGCAAGTGCTACTGCAAGTGTTGCAAGCTTCAAGAGGAAATATAAGCGTACATTGATAGTTTGGGATCACTTCGACACAATTGAGGAGGTTAACAATGGTGGTAACATTAAACACATAGCTCAATGTAAATATTGCTATTATAAATTATAAGGTCACACTATTCATGGCACAACACACTTGAGAAGACACTCCGAAAAGTGTCTATAAAAGCGTGGCAGGAGCCAAACTTTGCCAAACACAATTATCTTTTGATCACACAACCGGTGGTCTAACCACTTGAAAATACAATCCGCAAGTAAATCGTATGGAAGTTGCGCGAATGATAGCTGCATTAAATCAACCACTTTGTTTTATAGAGCATCCTAATTGGTAGCGATATATTAAAGTTGTACACAATCCTAATGCATAGTTTATTTCAAAAACTAATATTATGAAAGATTTGTTAAAATTATTTAAACAAGAAAAATAAGTATTAATAAACCTTTTACACTCTACTAGTGGTTGCATTGCGTTAATGGTAAACTATTTAGTCTACCGTTGTCAATAAAGATTATTTATATGTAACTGAACATTACTTTAAAGGCTTCGATTTATATAAAAGAATATTAGGTTTGAAGACGATCCTTCAGCTTCAAATTAAATTGTAATTTTTAAATATATATTTACTTTGGACATTGTATTATAATATTTAGACTTTTGAAGTTTGTAAAATTTGTAATTCGTCGCAAAATGATTACACTCTTTTTTCCTTACTAAGTTTATCCAAATTAGATTTTTCTTGGTAAGATTTTTAATAAGTCAATCATGAATTATAAATTTAAAAATTAATATTCAAAATTAGTTTTTTAAATTGTGTTAATAGTGTGTGATTATTTTAATTTTTATATAATTTTAACACAAAATAACTTAATAATTATTTATATACAAATACAATTAATAAATATTAGTATATTATATAATATATATATATATATACACAATATTATCAAAATTAAAAAATATAATAAAAATATATTTTTTTGGGCACATTCGGGCGGGCTTGGGCTACCTAACCGGGCTCGAGCAGCCAAGACTAGGCCCGCGGCCCGTCTAAGGGTTTTTCGGGCTCGGGCGGGTAGCTCGAATTTTCAGGCGGGCGAGTTCAGGTGTCGAGCACAAATATGATTTTTTCGGGTGGTCGCGGACGGCCCGTTTAAAATTTCAGCACTAGTAGAGATTAAAAAAAACCTACTAACTTAAGGAGAAAAATATGTTTTTTTAGCGGTTTTAGATTGTAAATGGGTTAAAATCTTAATCTATCACGGCTCACGGGGAGGGAAGATTTAGAGATCTCTAACCCGACTCTCTTTTTACCTGCATTCTATTTTACTATAAAAATAATTAATCAAATAAATGAGGCACTGTAAATATTTTAAATCTGTGACTGAGAAATCCAGTCTCTTTTTGCGGATACATGAAATAAATGTATTGAGTGTTTTTATTTACGATGCGGTAATCTCGCTCCAAATCCACTCGCTGCCATACCAAACCATGAGTGTAGTTTTCATCATTGTGACATTAGTGCGGTCTTTTTTCCGTTTAATTGACATTAGTTTTTACCGTCTTTTATTAGTTATAGTACTTAATTGTAATTGTAATAATACTTGAGTATTTTTTTATTATTAATACCATCTCTTCTTTTCTTCCTTCATCACTCTCTACTTCCAACTCGTTTTATTTTTTATGCTATATAAACTAACATTTCAAAGATTTTATACTTTGTTTGATTTAAAAGTTTATTCATATCACTCAATCTGAAGGCTTCAATTCATCCTCCCTTTCTCAAAGTTGCTTCCTTAATTATTAAGGGTTTATCTAGTACTTAAATTTACTCTTTAATTTGAATCATAATTCATAATTTATTATAATATTTTTTTTCATAAAAAATATACATAAATAAAAATAATTTTAATCATATAATTTAAATTCATGAACAAAACCGACCCTTAAATTTAAAACGAATGGTCGTTAATCATTAAATTCACCGAACATTCTAGCGTGACGCAGAAAAGTATTTCATACACGTGTCGTTGTAGTACTGGTCCATCCAAAGCATATAAACTACCGTACTTCCGCCAACGGAACCATACAGAGGCACACGAAGGCTATTCTGGTTCTTTCCCTCACATTTTCTCAGGTAACTCTCTCTCTCTCTCTCTCTCTCTCTGGATTTTCTTTCTTTTTATTTTGCTTTTCTCGCTATCCAAACACTGATCAACCCAGATTAACTGAATTCACAGTTTCACACTTCCCTAGCATAAGCTTTCCCCTGCGCTGCCTTTCTGTGGAGTTTTTTTACTAAAAGGTGACGCGATTTGATTTTGATAGTGTCGGTTTAATTGTCTTATGTCGATGAAATGAAATTTTTGTTCTCTTTATCTCGAATTTTAGTTTCTCTTTTAGATTTCTTGATTACACAAGCCAGAATTATTACTATTGAAATTCGCTTTTCTTTTCCGTTTCTCTTAGAAGAAAACAACGCGAATATTAAAAAAAAAAAAAAAAAATAAAGGAATGAAACTTTTGGCTTATTATTTGTTATCCCTGAGGTCCCAGTTGATGATCAACTTTTATTCATCTTTGTAATTTTGCATCCGAATTTTATTTATTTATTTATTTTGGATGCTGTTTGTTATATTTAAGGTCTCTATTGATGATCAATTGTAACGCTTTTGTAATTTTCTCATCTGAATTTGATTTTTTTCCCCCTTAAAGTTACATTCGTATTGGTATTTGATTTTTTTTTTTTTAGATATTTCTTTCCCTAGAAGAGACGAATTTACACAATATGCAGAGGGAACGAGGAGGAGCAGGTGATTTCTTTAGCTCCGGTGATCCTTTCCGTGGATTTGGTTTTAACGGAAGCATGTTCCCTAGCATTTTTGGCGAGAGGAATCCATTCGATGATCCCTTCTTTTCACGCCCGTTTGGTAGCTTGTTTGAGTCTAGTATGTTTGGTCCTCCTGCCACTTCTAGTGGAACACTGGAGAGGCCTAAAGATAAGGGTGTTGTGATACAAGAATTGGATTCTGATGAGGAAGGACAAGAGGAAAATTGCTCTGAGTCAAGTAAAGAACCATCTGTAGAGCATCCAGATGATGCTGTTGAAGGTAATCAAGCTCGGATAATTGGGTTATTTCTTCTAAATGTTCACAATTATATGAATTGATCTAATTTGGTTATGCGTCCCACATGTTTGCTGTGGTTTTTTGTAGCAGAGAGGGAAAGCAACAATGTGGTATATAAGAATAAACCTTACAAGGTGGAGGGGGCAAAGCCTCAGAATCGTAGCTTCAGTGTCCACACTTCCAAAGTCACTTATGGTGGTGTAGATGGAGCATATTACACCTCTACAAGAACAAGAAGAGAAGGCGGTGATGGGGTAAATTACAGTCCATGGACAATTGAATTTTATTGGGCTCCATTTTTCGATTTCTAATGTGGTTGTGGTCAGGTGGTCGTGGAGGAGACTAAAGAAGCAGACAAAACAACTGGGCAAGCAGCACATAGGATCTCAAGGGGAATTCACGATAAGGTATGGTTTGAATTGCTAATGCTATTTTATTTACTTTATCGCTTGTTTGGCGTTATTGCTCAAATTTTTATGTTCTCATTCATTCATTCTGTTGAGTTATATGTTTATTATGTATTTAATACCTTCCAAAATTTAGCTTTTAAATAGAAAGGAAAGGTAGAAAAAAGATTGACCTTGTAGCCACTATTTGACATTGAGATGATTGAATGATTGTACAGGGTCACACTGTCACTAGGAAGCTTAACTCTGATGGCAGGGTGGATGCGATGCAAACTTTACACAATTTGGATGAAGGTGAGTTCATGTTTCTTGCTGTAATTATTGATAGTTTGCTTTTAGGTAGGTCAATGATTGAACTAATTCTGTATTGTTTACCAGGCGATCTTGCTGGTTTTGAAGAGGCTTGGAACTGTAATGCTAAAGGGGACTTGCCTAGCTGGAAACATGGATTGGATATGCATGGTAATGCATTTGAAATCTATTGAGTTGTTTCTTTTCGAACACATTCTATGTGTTTTTGTCATTTTGTTATTTCTTTATATACGTCTACTTTAATGTAATAATATTAAGTAAATGTTAGTATCTGATGCTAAAACAGACATCCTATGTGGTATATTCCGCTTCTTTTTCACACATAACAAAAAGACCAAAAGAAGTAGCTTTTAATTGTTCACATTATGGAATAACTATGTTTATTGCTTTTATTTTTCCTGCAAGGCCTTGGAACTTTACAAGGGTTCAAGATCTTGAATTTACATTCTAGTTGCAAAAAAACATTCTAGACATTGCTCCACCGTTTCTCTAACGTCATAGCCACCTTCTTTTGGATGTTTATGACACTGGAAATAATGTTTGTCCGATTAGATTAGCAGCAACGCGTAATACCTTGTAACAGATTTTTCCCTTTGACCAATTTTAAAACATTTTCTAAATAGTACATAAATTCCTGTTCTTATCTATACTCGGTTCCATTTTAAGTGCTTAATGTCATTACAATGTAGGTTCTTTGAGAGGCGAACAGAAGCCAGAAGCATTCTCGAGCGGATTGTTTCTTCCATCTTCAGAGGAAGTGCGGAGGGCTAGAGGGATGGGACCAGATAATGAGGCCATAAATGCTGGAGGGAGAACGAAAAAAGTAGTCAGAATCAATATTGACTGAAGTGCCAAGTGAACCATATCATGTTACTTTAGAGTTTGATTGAACTCTGTAAATAAGAGCAGTATGGCTGGTTTGCTTCTCTGTATTGACTATTGAGAATTTATGTTGGAATTGCTTGGAATCTATGTCCTGTAGCTTGAAAGGTTGATAAAAGGCATGGTTTCTTCAAAGAAAATGACGGGTTGAATGGAATTCACTGGTTATAAGATTTTTTTATAACCCGTTTAGTTTATTAATTTGAGTTTTTAATTCGAATTGAGATGTAATTTTATGTGATAGTTTTTTATTGTAGTAAAAAATTTAAATATGATTGTTTCTGAAAATTTTTTATTATAATAAATTTTAAATTTTAAATTTAAATCCGTGAAATGAGTATGGTTTTACTTTTAGAGGAGACTCCAAAAAGTTGTAAATTCCGTTATCCGTCCCCGAGGTATCACAAAAAATACTATAAAATTTATCGTGATTTGTTTTTTGGACCCTTTTTTTTTTTTTTTTTTATCGTGGTTTTTTTTTTTTTTTTGCCTTATTCGTTCTACTGGTGGGTGAGAGCACATTTGTTAAGACCATACACATGACAAGAATTTTTTACATGAAATTTTGTTTTTTTATGTTCTTGATAAGTGTTATTTTAGTTTTATGATATCTATTATATTTTATATAATGAAAGCGTGATAAAGCATATTGTTGTCATGAAATATTTATTTTTTTAATTTATGTCCCAATTTTTTTTTTTTTTTTTTTTTTTTTTTTATTTTTATTTTTACATATTTTTTTTCTCTTACTTTAAATTTTAAAAAAAAAACGGTTAATTTTTCTTTTTGTATTTTTTATTTATTTGTTATTTACGCTTTTTTATTTTCATGTTTATCTATTTATGCCATTTACTTTTTTTATTTTTTATTTATTTATTATTTACTCTTTTTTCTTACTTTAAATTTAAAAAAAAATGATTAATTTTTATTTTTATTTATGCCATTCATTTATGTACTTTTTGTTTATTTGTTATCTTTTTTTTTTTCTTTAAAAACAGTTTAATTTGTGTTTCTATTTATGCCTTTCAAGTACATTTATACCCTTTATCTTTTATTCTTTTACTTATTTTTTATCTACTCTTTTTTCTTATTCACAATTTAAGAAAAAATAATTTATTTTTGTTTCTATTTATATCTTTGACCTTTTGTATTTTTTAATTACTTATTATCTACTTTTCTTAATGTGATAAAGCAGCCAGTGTCAAATGATTTTTTTTTTTCATTTATGCCTCTCACATTTTTTATTTTTCACTTGTTACTTACTCTATTATCTTACTTCGACATTAAGAAAAAATGGTTAATTTTTGTTTGCATTTATGCGATTCACCTTTTATACTTTTTACTTGTTATCTATGCTTTTCTACTTTTATTTTTTTTCCCATTTATGCCTTTCATTTTTTCTACTCTTTACTTACTTGTTACCTACACTTTTTCTTACTTCGAGCTTCAGGAAAAACGGTTGATTTTTGTTTTCATTTACGCCCTTCACATTTTATACTTTTTACTTACTTGTTATTTACTTTTTTTTTTTTTTTGTTACCTAGAGTTTAAGAAAAAATGATTTAATTTGTGTTTTCATTTATATCCATCATCTTTTGTACATTTATGTTCTTTAACTTACTTTTTATTTACTCTTTCCTCTTATTTACAGTTTTTTTTTAAAAAAGGTTTAATTTTTATTTTTATTTATGCTCTTCACCTTTTGTACTTTTTACTTGTTATATACTCTTTTTTTTTTTAGTGTTTAAGAAAAGCGATTTAATTTTTGTATCCATTTATGCGCTTTACCTTTTGTATTTTATTTTTACTTGTTAGTTGTTATCTACTCTTTCGTCTTATTTAGAGTCTTCACTTTTTGTTTTTATTTCTATCCTTTATCTTTTATGTTTTTTATTTACTTGTTCTCAACTGTTTTCTCTTATTTAGGATATTAAAAGTGATCAAATTAAATAATATTTGTGTTATGGTGATCAAATTATAGTTAGAACTTATTTGTCTACATCATAAAATTGTTTCTTATAAACAATAAATATGATAGTCAAATTCATGCTTTATTGCAACTAACAAGCACGTGTTTTTATTTTTATTTTTATTTTTTTTTTATTTTTTAACTAGTGTTATGAAACAACTAAATTCTCTATTTGAAAGCAAGTTTTCTTTTTCACTTCTCTTCAGAGGTCCATTAAAATTTTGATTTGCTTAGTTAATTTTGCTTCTGCAAAACCAGTCGCCGCCTAAGATCGGATGCCTTCATTCGAGCGACAATACAGAAGAAGAACGAAATGAAGTGAGGTTGGGGGGGGCAGGAAAAAGAGTCAGAGTCGATAAGGGCTTGACGATTGGGAGAAGCAAAATAAAATAGGATTTGGCTGAAAAAGAAGCAACACTATGGATACCATGACCAATCACCATCTATAAAGAAGAATTTTTATAAATCACTTTTGGGCCAGCAGGGTATTAAAGGGAAAAATTGAAGATCTATGTATTTTAAGAGGTATTTATCTTCTTCTTTTTTTAAATAAAAGTTTAAATTTTTATGTGAGAAAATATTGTAATAAAAAGTTTGAATTGTACTTTAAATATACAGAACAAGTCATTTCTTCTCCAACAAAATGAGACACAACTCCTGCTTGCAGCGTGCCTCATTTACAAACGAAGATTCCTTTTGATTCATAGTTTTGAACGAAAAAAATTTAAACAGGAATTGAACTTATGAAACAAACACATGGTAAGGCACTTCTGGGGATGAAAACTAGAAAAACAAAATGCAACTTGCCGAGAAAAACAAATTAATAACGGATTAAGAAGTGTGCGGGGCTATAAATTTATTCCAAGAAGAGAACAATGGGATACACGCATTAGATAAAAAGAAGGGTAGGCTGTGGTTCTCAATGTATATGCATGGCAGGGTAACGTGACATACTTTGATTTCCGTGTCGGTTGTTGGGTCACCAAGCATCGTCGTACCTTCTTTCTGTACCGTTTGCGACTTAAATTGCATGTTAATTTATCATGGATATTATTATTTACAGTATCCGTGTTTAATGCCTTTCTTTTGGTGAATTTATACATGTCCAGTACTTATTCTCTACCTTCACTAGTATCTCTCCATACTAATAGACATCTTTGGCTTTTTATACAAAGAATGAAAACTTCACGGTTCTAAAAATGCACTTCATTCCTACTAGAAAGAGAGTATTTTAAAACCAATGCAAGTTTACTAAACTTAAATATGCTCAAAATCGCATCAAAATAGAAAAGTACGTAAATCGATGCAGCTTAATTAATATTTAGTGGGGTATTTTTTTCATATCTTACCGTGAGGCGTCTCGCAATTTACGCATGTTAATTAAAAGAGAGAGAAATATATTCAAGGACAGACACTTGCGACAATGTAAAAGAAAATAGTTTTCTTATGTTCTTGCACCGTAATGGCTTTGCAGCCTTGTGCCCGAGGACCAAAGACAGCGCTGGATTTGTTTCTGATGAAGCACAAGACTGACATCCTCTTTAAATATGCATATATATGCACAGGAAGTTGAGGACATGACAGCTAACAAGTAATATTTTTCTTTCTAGCTTAACATGTAATTAATTTTGGAATGGCGACCAAGAGATCTCACTAAATTTATACATACAAGTGATGAGTCAATTATTTGCAATTTGATTTTAGGGTGTGATTTTAATAATAATTCTAATATTTATTCTTCAGTGGGTATTATTGTTTTAACAATGTCATATTATTAAGATTGTTGTAATAAACTTGATAGTTGACAAAAAATATATAACGATTGATGACATTAGATTTTTATTACACCATATCAAAAACCAATGAAAAATGTAACAACCGTCCAATATATAATATATGTATATAGTATTATAGTTACTAACGACAATTCAAGTGGAATCTAGGAAGGTCTCATAAAAACAGGTACTAGTTACCAATTTATTTCTTTTCTAGGAAAAAATGGGGGAAAAAAAAAAAGTCACCAATTTACTTATCAAACAAGGCTTGTGGGGGGTGTTTCGTTAGTGTTCCTGCGAGTAATTGGCAACTTGGGGGACAAGTAAGTGACATGTTGGTTGACAGCTTCTTGGGCTGATTTACTTGCATTTAGGGTCAAGTTTGAGGCTTCGACTGCAGAGTTATATATGGGCTTGCCAACCTTTTAAGTCTGCTCTCCGATGTAACTGTGGGGTGTCATTCTCCATGCTACATGTAATTTACACAGCAAAGTGAATATTTTGCATATATATATATATATATATATATATATATATATATTGTTCATAGGATGATCAGGAAAAAGAATACAGTAGATAATATGCTTCTTTTGTGTAATGTAGAATGCACTCTGTATATCAGTAATATTATATGGGTTCAAGTAAACTTATTTGTATTATTCAAAGGCTAGTTAATTACTACAGAATGAAATCACTCAAATTAAAGAGCAATAAGAGAGACTAATTAGCATGATTTTATAATTTCCTACTAACTGGTATAAGTATAACCTACTCCCTTGTATTCCCCTTAAAAAATTAGAAAGAATAATAAGTTAGCCGTTTTGTTCATATTTTTAATCTAAATTTTCAACATTGCCAGTTGGCGTAAAAGAATATCTTCAATTAACACCTTCCTCAGATGCTTCACATGCAAACAATTAATAGCACATGTGGGCCCTTAGTCTCCCCTCTGCAGACTGTAATAATTCTTTCCCAGTCCCTCCTACACAATATATAGGGCCAATGCTTCTCTACTTCTGAAGCAAAGCAGTAATATTAAAACTCTCTCAAACAAGGAAACCTAGGAATCAAAGGAGAAAGTAAAAATGGCTTGTTGGTCTGCTGAGAATGCCACAAAAGCCTTTCTCAGAGCCCTCAAAATGGTTAGTCTTGAAAAGTTTTCCTTATGTTGCCAATGCTTTCATAATGACATAAAGTTTTCATATACTAATTATGTTCTAGTATTTTATTTATGTGTGTAATTTGCGTTTGACATGATCTGGCCTTCAAAAACACTACGATATAAGTTTTTTTATATGTCTTAATAAGGTTTTTCTGCTTTATATGTTCAGAGAAAAAGGGGCAAGGAGCCAGATACAGCCGAGTTCATATCAGCATTGGCAGCCGGTAACAATGCACAGCTCTTGGTGATGGCATGTGCGGACGCAGCAGGGTCAACCACCACCCCTGCACTAGCATTAGTTGCCGCGGCACATCAAACGGGTGGCAGGGTGGTCTGCATTCTCCCAAGCCCAGGCCTCCTGCAAGCCTCCAAGAACTCCCTAGGACACTATGCCGACCGCGTTGAGTTTGCCACGGGAAACGCAAAGACCCTTCTGGTAAACGATCTCAAAGGAGCAGATTTCGTGCTCATTGACTGTGACATCAATGACCACAAGGGGGTTTTCCTAGCGGCTAAGAAGGGTACGGCAAAAAATGTTGGTGCACTTATTGTGGGGTACAATGCCCTTCATAAGAGATCTTGGGGAAGTGATCATGAGTTAAGGACAGATCAGACTCATTTTTTACCAATTGGAGATGGCTTGCTTGTGAGTAAACGTACAAATACTGGTAGTGCCAATGCTACAACTTGTAATTATAGGTTTCAAGATGGTCCGAAGAGGAGTCATCACTGGTTGGTAAAAGTGGACAAGTGCACTGGGGAAGAACATGTTTTTAGGATTTCTTCTCCTAAAAGGCAATGGACTGAAGCTTAATGCTAATCTTCTTCTTTCCCCCACCCCCCCCCTTAAAATTTTTCAAGCTTTGAAAATAGAAGTTAAGACTTAAAAGAGCCTTTTATTAATTATTAGATAAAATTAATTTGTGACCAACCCATGTGTAGTGAAGTGTAGATAAGGGGAATGTAATGCTCTCTTGCAGGCTCTCTGACTTTTTTGAGGCGCCTGTGCATACACATTTTAATTAGCTCCATAAATGTTGTGTTGTATTTTGTATATTATTTGTGGGAAGTGGATCCGGTTTACAGCGCCTGTATTAGTATCAATAGTAAACTACTCCAATTTGCTGTTTTAACTTCTAATTTTTCTTCTTTTTTTTTTTTTTTTTTTTTTGTTTTTTTGTATTAATCTTCAACTTCTTCAACTTTTTTCTTTTTAGTTTATAACAACAAAATAAGATCTCCCAAATGGAAATAAGATCTAGTCATTTTGGTGGACTCTCATTAAAGTTAAATATGAAGAATTAGCAAGTGAGCACGTACTAATAAAATTGAAAATATCCACTCAAAAAATAAACTAAAGTTGAGAATATTACAAAAGAAGGGTTCTAAATGCATTGGACTTTAGTGATTTGTGTGACATTGCGCTCATCTTTTAAGTAGGATTAGGTCAAACTCTTTGAATGGAGGACAAACTGACACATCTAATCATTTTTTTATTAGTAAAAAAAAAGAAGGGTTTTAAAAAATATATATTAATATGTCAAACTATTCAGAATAAAAGAATATGCTTTTTTATTTTTCTTATAGGTCTGAACTTTTTTTTTTTTGTTTTTAAAATGATTAAAGGACTCAATTAGATTTTAAACTGACAAAGATGTGGTGCCAATACGATATCTAGTCATAAAATTCTATTTGGTTAACATATCTCAATCGACCATCTTTTGAAAAAATAATTCTGTGTCCCTTTGGCCACCAAGCTAGAGATATAGATAATTAGAATTATTCCATACTTTTGGTTTGGAACGGTCGTTGAAAGATTCCTTGTAACTACATATTGACAATTTCCTTCCAGCATCTTCCAAGAATAAAATACCATTTGAGAGATGCCCATGCATGAAAAAGCTAAAATGGAACTGATCACACGGTTATTTGATGTTGTTAATTATCTGATAATTCCCTGTAAATTTTAAGAGTGCTGAAGGAATAAGTAGTTGTGATATAAAGCGGTTAAATGTTTAGTAAATTTTAAAATTGTTGTTAATCTTACAAGAGAAGCCAATTCTCGCATAAGCAGTTGAAATTCTTACACAATCGCTTTTTAACTTTTTTACCAAACACAAAATAGGTCCAAACTATAAGTGCTTTTGACTTATCCAGAAACATTACCAAACGGGGTCTTATCTTTTTGTTTTTGTTACCATGTTGTTCTCTTTGCCTTATTCAAAATCCATTCATATAGCCACCAAAAGAGTGCCATAAGGCATAACAAATTGGCTATGTAAAATTGATTTAATGCACACAGCCACACACACGCACACACACACACACACACACACATATATATATATATATATATATATATCTAATTGTACCAAAGACATAAAAGTATTTATTCAAGTTAATTTATAATCTACATACAAAGTTAATATTTACAATGTATTTGTTCCAATCTATTACTCTTGCTAGTTTCGTTCGAATCAAAAACATCAGAGAGGAATGAATTGTTAAGATGCTTTAAAATTCATAATATAGCATCTTAACAATTTCCTTCTAACCATAACCATGGTTCTTAAGGATCCAAACAAAGACTCAAATAGTGAAGAGGGGAAAAAAAAACTAAAAAATAAATATCTAGTACATATTAGACTCTCTAGCAAGAGGGGGACACATTACGCATGAAATTGTTGGTGAAAACCAGGAAAAACCCCACGCCCAAAAATTCACTCCCGGAACACGTGTTCCTCTCCCGACCGTTGATCGACGTGTGTGATCCAACGGCTGGGACCCTTCCTTGACACCATGGTCCCACCACCACTAGAACTCCCTATGTGAGCTATATCCAATCCGTTCCCAACGGGGAGAAACACCGACCTAACGACGCGTGTCCCCTTCTCAAGCGCCCACTGCCATCGAAACCCCGAAACGTTTCGCTGCCATGCATTCTTGCATGCAAAAACCGCACCTCTATTGCTCACCTTGGCCGACCTCAACACCCTCCCAAAGTCCCTCCGCCCGCAGTCAACGACCAAAAAGTCAACGCCTCCTCCTAGCGCCGCCATTGCTGCCTCCGCCTCTCCGATCACCACTTCAGGAAGCGGCGGCGGTGGCGCAGTGGAGCTTTTCATGGCCTTGATGTACTCTTGGCGCGTCCTCTCGTCCAAGACTATGCATACATGCCTCCCACACGTGTGGCGGGCGGCAACCGCAAGGCCGATACTTGTGGCTACCGGACTGCCGTAGGACCAGGCCTCCACTATCAGCTTGGCATCCCAGCCGCCGGCCATGGCGGCTAGGAGCTCGGCCACACCGGATTCTTTGATTTTCTCACACTGCGAAAAAATAAAAATAAAAAATTGTAATTTAGGAACTGAAAAAAAAAAAAAAAAAAAAAAGATTTTAGAGGGTTTTGGCGTTTGATAAGGTTGCTCACTGTTTTTACAGTTTCTATGTACGCTTTGGTAGCGGTTTCTGGAGACCAAATGAGCTTCATATTGAATAAGGTTGGACTTGATCAATTTTGCTTTGTCTGTCTCTTCTGTTTCTCGCTCTTTCTCTCTCTAAAAGGTTTGAGAGAGATTGGAAGTGGGACAATGAGCGAGGTGTCAGATTCTATGTATATATAAATGATTTTGAGAAAAGGATATATATATATACACAGTTTTGATAGATTACAAATGGGCTATAGCGTTGACATTTGCTCACACGAGCAGAATGTGCGAGTACTATTAATGGTCTTAAAGATGATCTGGATTTTTTTTTTTTTTTTTTAAGCTTTGCACAACATTTTTTCTTTATTTGCATGCGAAAACCGGGGACTCGTTTTTATAGAACAATTCATTTCCCCGTTGCATTTGAAACCTTTTTAGTGAAAAAATCTTTTGGGTTGTCGTAAGCACAGATAATACTTGAACCAATTCTTGCTTGTTTTCAATCTTTTCGGCTAATGGGAAGAAACATACATTTTAACAATGTTGTGTTATATATATATATATATATATAGGAGGATTGTAGTTCATGTTTTTAACCGTTAAATTATAATTATCCCTATAAAAAGTTTTACAACTTAACAATATCTAATGAAAATCTGATCGTTTATTTTATTTTATTTTTTTTTCAGAAAGACCATAAAAATTATGTCAAAGATTTATTTTCTTATAATTACTAAATGGATAATAAATTCTTGTGCAATATTTTTTTTTTTTAATTTTGGATACGGTGTGGGTCTATCATCCACTCAACAAATAAAAGCTATTAAGATTTAAATTTTAGAGAACACGCGTGTACGCTAATGGCTGACGCTAGCTCCAAGTAAAAGAGGGGTGAAATATGAGGACTTCTAAGGAGAAATTTGTATGGAATTTAGTAGTGAAGTGTTGGCATCTATACGTACGTCCTGTTCTCAGTGGATACTATTTATAATAATACTTATTCTAATTTAATTCGGCTCCACTTCAAATAACATTATTATTATTTCAAATGTTTCCACCACTTGGCCTTAATTCTCGGAACTTCGAAGGGCCCTTGTAATTAACAGTACCATTACAGTATTGTTTATTGAATCGTTACGTAATTGAAAATTAACTAAATCACTTTTTATGTACGCTTACTTAAAAATTCTTGAACGAATTTTGAAAAAAAAGAAAAAAAAAAGAAATGAAAACTAATTACAACAACAAGATAAGGAAATAAAATGTTGACAAGAGCTAGACTCTAATTAATTAAAGCTAAAAAATTGACATCAAAGCAAGTTGCATTAAGAGGGGAACTGAAATATCTCTCTCTCTCTCTCTCTCTATATATATATATATATATATATTTTTTTTTTTTTCCCAGAAGCACCAAAGCAACAAATGATTCAGCAGGGTAAGATGTTTAATTATCTCTTAGGTCAACCGTTGGAGTTATAATGATGCCACTTCTTATACATTTAAATGACAATTAGCGTGTATATACAAGTCAAAAATTTATATATGGAGATGGTCCTAGTTATAGCCTACTTTAAGGACTAAATGTTTTGATAAGTTTTACTAAATAAAAAAAAAAAAAAAAAGTATTTTTTTGAGAAATCAATGGTCCATTTAGTATTATTTTTAGTATGAATGGCAATAATCCTCACAAGACAAGATCCTCGCCCCAAACAGAGCAGGGATGGGGAACAATTATTAGGGATGAGGAAGGAAATGCAAACAAAATCTAATCCCCATTTCGTGGCAGGGTAGGGACTAGAAAAATACTCTCCACTCCACTTCGGCCCTGATATTAATGTATTATTTTTTATGTAAATATATATATATATATATACACATAATTTCTTAAAATTACTTTTTATTAAAAAAATGTAACTGCATTTTTTAGTTGGGAAAGGAAAACTACCAATTATAATTCTTTGTACCAGGAAAAAAGAGCAATTACTAATCTTCTTATATATTATATATGTACACAAAAGGATGCACTGCCTAGTGCCTCTTCATCCTCTTTAAAGCTATTAAGAATAGACAATAAAAGGAGAATTTGCGTTTTTATTTTGATGTTTTTAAAGTCTTTTTGTTTATGCATTGATTATTACTTTTGAATTCAGTTGACAATATGTTAAAAATTTTGTTTTTATTACGAAACCTTTCATTTTGGTCTAAATTTATAATGAATTTTTACTTCACTTTTATTTTAAATTGCTATAATTTTGAAATGTATAGTCTTATATGATGGAGAATGAAGCAGGAATGGAGAAGGTTCTTCTAATGAATAATCCTCAACTCCGACCCAATCCTTTCTTAATTATGTGGAGATATAGGGATTATTTAGAGGGGTGGAGATGGGGATGAGAAATAATCCTCCGTCCCATTGCCATCCCTAATTTTTATAAGATGTTTTTACATTGCAGCTTATACTCTCGTTCTCCAAATTTACAAAAATAACCTTAATTATAAAACTTAAATTTCAATCAATCCATTTTATTTTTTTTCATGTCAAATTAAAAAATATATTTTAAAAAACATTTATTTAAAATTTGAAAATATTTAAAAATATAGTATTCTAAAGTTTACTCAAGTATTTTTAATAATATTTGTCAAATTGTCTAAAAATAATAACAATAAATAAGAAATTAAGTATTTATTTCATTATTGTAGTTTTTCTTTCTTTGAGGATTTTATTTCTATATAATTCCAATTATAAATATGTGTATTAAAGCATGACTAACAAACTCTGATGTGCATAACCACAATAAAAGTTTTCAACAGTTTAGTAAAAGTTCTCCACAAAAATTTTATATCGTTTACTAAAAAATTAACTTAATTATGCTTCTGATGTGCATAACAAATTTGAAAAAGAGAGAGAGAGAGAGAGAGAGAGAGAGAGAGAGAGAGAGAGAGAGAGAGAGAGAGAGAGAGAGAGAGAGAGAGAGAGAGAAAGCAAAGAAATATATCAAACACCTACATGATTTGGTGACAAACTTTGACACACAAAATAACCACAATAAAAGTTTTCAACAGTTTAGCAGTGCCAAACTGGCCTAGCTTACCTAAAATGGTTGATTGCTTTTTATAATGGAACATGTTCGTGGCACAATTTCTAATGCAAATATTGGTGGTTCAATTTGCCACATTTTCCCACAGAGAAATTTAGTAGCCCACTATTTATCTAATTATGGGTGTGTTTTATTTCTAAAGATTTTTTTTTTTTTACTTAATTTTATTGGCTCTTTTGTAATACTTGCTGATATTACAATTGAGTAATAAAATTCCAGTTTGTTCTTAAAAAAAATGTGTTATATGCCGTAAGAAAATGAATATAAAGTTCATTAGTATTCCAATTGAAAAAAAAAAAAAAAAAAAAAAAAAAAAAAAAAAGACACACACACACATAGAAAAGATATGATCAGGATTGGAATTAATGTATTTCAGTTTTCTTGGACGTGGCCCTTTTTGTCGTCTTCTGAACCTCCTTGGTATTACGTGGGCAAAAGGACGATAGGTAGTTCAAATCAATGAAATAGCTAGGTTTTGTCCCCTTCATCTTCAGGGCGATCCTTGAAATATAATACACACACATACACACAACTACTACGTGCGTAAGTTGAAATATCTTTAAAGCTGTTTATGTCTATTTATTTCGTTAATTTGAATTTATAATTTGAGTTAAAATATAATTTTATATGATACTATAGTAAAAAAAATAGATGTGATTATTTTTAAAAATTTTTTACTGTAACAAAACTTAAATTCTAAACTCGAATCAGTGAAGTGAACGGAACCAATTGAAATTAAGAGCTTGCCAAATTGTAAATATAGTTACAGTTCTGGCTTCTGACTTTATTTTTGTGTACATGTTCGTATGAATGTAAATTTACTTATATACACAAATATAATGTATGTACATGGAGTCTTAAGTTTATTTCTTCACACTAAGATTGGAGCCAGACACAACTAGCTAGCTAGCTATAGATATATAGCACTCAAAATATATTTATTATTGATCGATCCACTAGATACATGGAATAATTTAATACAATAAGAGAGTATACATCGAAGTCGGTTTAAGACTAATTATTCATTGCTTTTATGAGCAGAAAGTTCCTTTTATATATGCGTCGTCACCCTAGTCTCATAAAGATAAAATATGAAAAACAAGTGAAACAAGCATAAGTTGTACAAAACATAGAAGTCACAGCCGTACTATTTGAATGGTTCAAGTAGTACGATATAATTCTATAGTTTAACAAATTAAAAGTCTCCCATAACCTTTAATTTTCTTCTATATATTCTACTTTAGGGATATGAACAAAGTCGTCACGTATATTCAATAACACAAGTAAGGATGACAAGCGCAAAACCAAAATTTATCGATTAGTTAATTAATTAATTGCTTGTCAAATAACGGTTATCGAGTACAAAATGGGACAACTTGCAAATAACATTTCATGGAGAGCAGGATAATGACTATGACTTCTCCCTGCATAGTCAATACCCAAAACTCTTCTACTTGCGTTAGGAAAAGACTAGCTTCTAACTTTTTTAAACGATACACACACATATAATATATATATATATATATATATATATGTATATGCTTAGGCTGCCGGCCTTTTTGAAGTCATATGCAACAACAAGCTTTTATGCTTGAAAAATGATATTTATTTCGCGGGGATAAAACTTTATCACTCATAAAATAATTGATCCTATTAAATTAAGTCTCACCTACTTAAGTAACGTTAATCCTATCAGGATGAATAGAGATGCTCTTTATATTTATATGTGGCCTAAGTTTTATAACAGATGTTGTACTGTAGAAAAGACTTATATATACAAGAGCGGAGATGCAAAACTTTTTATATGTGCCCCTTCATCTACAAAATTTTATATATATGTACGTACTCCTCTATTAAAATTTTTTTTCTCTATTTTATTCCTAATGAGATATTTTTGTTTCAAATATATTTTTACATAAATATTTTGTTCTCTAACTTATTTGCCCCTATTGAAGTAAATTTTTCTTTTTTCATTAAATTTCTACTTTGACATTTTTTTTTCCTATGACCCTTCGATCTAAGTACTATTTTCTCATCTGTACCTCCTAATTAATTTTGATTTTTCCATTAAAAAGTAATTTTACTCAAATATACTCTGCTTGTGTCTACATATATAGTATTCAACCAAAACATGCGTCATCTACTTTTTTGTTTATTTTTTAATCTTATGTTTTCATATGTACCTTATTAATTATTTTCCCCAATTGTCCTATTGAAATAAAATGTTTCTTAAATATGCCTCTATTTAATTAATTTTTTTCTTAATTAAAGTAGAGTTCTCTGCTATCATATTTTTGCACAAATGACCTTTATAAATACCATTTTTTTTCCTAGCCTAACTGAAATAATTGTTCTTATATATATATGCATGTAATATGAATATGCATGTGCTTGTAATTATTTAATAGTATTAAGAGTTAATTATTTTGACGGTTTCTAACTTTTCACATTCTTAGTATATGTCTCGCTGAAACAAAATCAGAACTCCGACATTATATATGTATGTATGTGAAAATATATATATATATATATATATATATTTATATATGCGCATTTGAGTCAATTGGAAGTGTACGGCTGCGATAGGCTTCCCAACCATTGGTAAAATGTTTACTAGAAAATGCGGACTGAATGAAACTATACAAAAAAATTAATATAGTTTAGGGACAATTCATGAACATATAATTTGGTTAAAGTCAATGCCGAGGGCTTTTGAAGTTGTCAAACACTTAATCTCCATTTTTTTACTTCTTTCTTTTGCTGCTAATTAATGTTCCTAACTAATAATATTTCTATATACTCGGCCATTTTTGTAGTATTGTTAATCATGGTCATATACTACACATAGGTGGGTTTTTTTTTTTTTTTCACTGATTAAAAATTACTAGTTACCTCCCGTCCCCATACCCATCATCTATAGACGAAATCTCAAGACCCATCAATGAATTATAGAAAGAGCCTTAGTGATAAAAAAAAAAAAAGTTAAAAATGTTGTTTTCAATAATCTTTTAGTAGATCAGTTGTTAATTTCTCTTTTATCGCTTTTTCTTTTTTGTTTTTTTCAATTTCTTTGCACATTTTGATTTACATATCAAATTCTTAATCAAAGCATTGAGATATATAGGAAATCTATGATGATGCTAGCCATAGATTTACAACCGTACTCCTAATAAAACACTAAATATACCCAATGCCAATCGCATCAACAAAATTAGTCAAAAACCTTTTGTTCAATTCTTAATTAAACAGCTTTTATAACTTGTTACAAAAAAAGTCCTCAGATCAGCCAAACAAAGACAAAAATAAACTAGTGAATTGACAAATGAATTAAAAACATGAAATGTTGTTGCCTTCACTTACCTCATGCTTAAAAGATGTAATTTTTGTATTCATTTTTCCCTTTCAGTTTAGTCATCTATTTTGTCTCTATGCGTCTTTTGTTACATCTCAGACCCAAAAAAAAAAAAAAAAAAAAAAAAAAAAAAAAAGCTCATCGTATGTGTTGTATAGATAGATTGCAAGCAGCATCTTTGCAAATTATAGGGCAGAAAGAGTCAGCAGGATTAAATTAAGTAAATCCGATGATATGATCAGATCTATTTGAAATCATGTCCTCACTTTTTTTTCAAAAAAAAAAAAAAAAAGAAAAACTTTCTATTTACGTTATCATATAATATGTTTTAATAAATGATATGAGCCTCTTTGTGTTTTTTAAACCATGTAGAAACTATCCTTTGACATATTTTTGTCAAAATAACTGCACGACAATCATACTTGTTGACAATAAAACTTCGTCAACAGTAATATACTAGATTACCACTTAGTAACCGATTAGATTACCGGTCAAATCACGTGTTAATAACTACTTTGTATCCCGTTAACCTCTATCAATAAAGTGCAATTAGATGTGTATGGGTTTTATGGATGTTTCGAGTATGAATGAAACGTAAGAAAATGAAAAGAACACCAGAAATTATAGTGGTTCACTTTCAATACAAAAGTTACATCCGCTTTGAGAAATTTATCTCTTTCGTCTTTCTTTTTTTTATTACAATGGGCTCAATTCTCTCAAAATGACCTTCTTTGTCTCTTTCTGGAGCCTTGCCCCTTTTATATAAATCTCACATATTACATTTTGGAGGAAACCTTGACATAAGGTTACCCAGCAGTTGCTCTCGAGTAGCCTATTATCCTACTTAACTAGATTGTAGCTATTTAGTACCTTTTCTGACTATTCATCTACCTACTATGTCCATTATTGCGGCTCTGTGACTTCCTCGTGGCTTCCCATTGGTCTGTTTTTGGGCGGCTATCAGGCTAGTAATCATTTTCTTGTCACTAATTTTATTTATGCCCGCAAGTAGCCTAAGGGTATCCCTCCTGTCACCTCAGGGGATATTCTTGGGATCTGGGTCAGATGACTGAAAATACTACCCTCTTCGCTTTTGCTAGGCCCGAATGGCAAGTTAAGATAGAGCCTTCATCCTCATCAATCCTTGCATACCATTGGCGGTCTACGGATTTAGAGACACCTTCATCTTAGCCGCTTGATGGGTCGATTGTCATCATGGATGATGCACATTAAAAGCTTGTTGTTCTTAAGCATTTCTTCAAGGACGGTCTTGAAGGAAGTTGGAGCGGTCGGCTTTTTCTTGTTACCATAAAACACTTATTTTGAAATAGCTGAGCTTCAACTAGCTGGAACGTCGATTCTTCAATGGTTAGTGCCTATTTGTTGCCTGTCGTGGCAAGGCATGGCCACGTGGAGCCTATTTGTTGTCTGACGTGGCAAGGTAAATATTCTCCCATAAGAATACTTGTACGCTCTAAAACATAAAAAGGAGTGCAACTCTTCAGTAAACACAGGGAAAAAAAATGTTTATGCAAGTAACATTATAATTTACGAGAGCTTTTCTCAGAGACAAAAAAGCCCAAACAATGACGAGTCATTTTTTTAGTAAAAGATGTCATAAATACACACTACTTGTTAACAAAAGAAAATAATAAAAAATCCAAAATATAAACATAAGAAGTCATTTTTCCAAGGATTGTGCACGGTAAGATCCAATCCCAAATCATTAGTGGGACGTTTGGTTCATAGATTTAAAATCATGGTTCATGATTCTGATTTTTAAAATTCAAATTTTTTGTGAGAGAAAAACATTGTAGATAACCAAGAATTATGGTTTAGAAATAGGAACAAACCCTTGAAACAAGTATCTCATTTTTTAGATCGAATTATTTTATTGGTTTAAAAAAAATTCAAAATAAGGCTGAATGGCTTCAATGAAAACAGGCCAGACCATTTCAAAACAGCTTGGTATGGGTTAAGCATGGTTTAGACCATTTCTTGAGATTTTTTTAATTATTTTTACTGACTGTATTTCATACTTCTTAAGTTTAAATAAAAAATGAATACAACATAAGAATAAAATCATGTACTGCATATAATCCATTAAAATTAGCATTCTATAAGGATAAAAAATGCCTAAAAGTAACAAATAAAATTATTGTTTATACTTTTTAATATAAACACACAAAACGGTTCGATCTGATTTGGACTGCGTATAAAATTTTTGAAACCAAAAACTGTCTTATTTGGTTTTAGACCATCAAAAAATGGTTCTAATGTGAAACCATACCAACAGTCTAGAAACCATTAGATTGGTCCGGTCTAGCGGTTTTAGAAAAACCGTGTTGATGTCTAAGCTGACTCAACACCCACACATTAGAAAGCACAGTGTTCAGTTTCTTGTTTGGGTCTTAGTCTGGTCGCCGCTCCGCCACGTGCTCGAGTTCAAGGACTAGTGTCCTGCACTAGTATAAGAGATGAAGCTCTAAAGTGACGGGGACACCGGTGTGGTGCCTGCTAAACACACTCCGACACTTAAGTCAACCGAGCTTATGAAGTAATAAATGGTGTGACAAAAATTAGGTAGAAGAATTGTCATTGCCTCAATAAATGATCATAGGGTATTTATAGTCTAGATGATGGGCCCGAGTTTTGTCCATGAACAACCGGGGGCCCATAAGTACATGCGTACGGCTCTGTCAGGCATCATGACAAGTGTCGCAAATCGACATGAGCGTACAAATATTCACTCAACGATGAGGATCGATTTGCATTAGATATTACTTCGGGTGGTGCGGAATTGTCGAGCAACCCTACTCGGTGACATATCTGCAAGTGTTGTGCTCGGTCGGTAGGCAGGACAATAAGTGTGCTGAACAACGAGTATGGAGGTCTAAGGAAGCTTGGCGCCACCAGTAATGTATGATCGAAAACACGAGGGGGATTGTTTGGCCATAATATCCGAACATTGCTCGGCACGTGCCCGGCGTATGACGCTAAGCTACCACCCAACACCGTGCACAGCCCTAATTTTTCACATGGGGTTTATAAAGAAATTATTATTTTTTAAGACATTTTTTAATAAGGTACCAAATTTGGTTAAATTAAAAAATAACGGTTTTCAAAAATTATTAGTTAGTGAAGATTAATTTGTGGTTTAGAATTGTGATTTATCATGGACAGATCAATATTAATAAGTATTAATCAATACCAATCAAAATTTAACAGTCTATTGTTGATAAATCAGTAATTAACTGCTGATAAAACTCAATAAAAAGACTATTTAGATAAAAAAAAAAAAAAAAGGATATTGATATTTTTATATCTTGTGTTTTAGGTTTATTTAAAATTTATGCCTTTAATTTTTTATCTCATCAAATGTATGTCATCAATTTAGATTTAATATACAAATATGTGTCTTATCTCGGTCAATAATTATTTTGACCTTTAAAATGATTGAACGATCCTTAAGAAAAAGGGAAAAAAAACATTAAAACTTTCTAATACTATGATAATTAAAAATTAATAACACAAAAAAAATCTAGTTGAATGGTATTTTACATATTTTAGAGGTCAAATTTGTGAGTTTAATATTTTTTTAGGTTTTTTTCTCTTTTTCTATGTTTTTATTTAAAGGTATTTTAGGTACTCTTAAAGTTAAAAGGGAAAATTTCATATTGGCACACTGTGTTATAGATGTTGGTTTCCGAAACAATTTCGGATGCAAAAGTGTGTGTTTTACGGATCGTGCATAACAAAAATTTTCATAAAATTTTTGAGATACTCTATAAATTATATTAATTTATGTACGAATAAATTAATTAAATTAATTAATTTACCTAACGGACGATTAGGATAATAACTTGAATTCTTTGACCTCAAACATTCCTCGCTTCAAGCTAGTTTAGAGCACCCAAATCTTTCTCATCAATTCTTTGAATCCACGAAGACATGTGTGTAGGTACATCTGAAACAAAACGAGATTAGCGAATAAACACTTAAGGTTTTTTAGTTAATTTTTGGTTAATGTAGAATTTTTCTAAATTTATTATTTGTTAACTTAGTTAATTAATAAGAATGGTAACTTTGACATTTTACATTTTAAAAAATGACCTTAAGGTACTAAAAATGTTTTTTTTAAAACGTTAAGGTATCAATTTAAAATTATTAAAAACACATGATAATAAAAAACAATTGTGCTAAAACATATGGTATTAATATGAAATTTTTTTAAGTTAAAATGGTCGATTTATTGTGAAAATGTATAAATTTTAATATTAAATCTAATTTAAAAATATATATTTAATGATATTAAAAATTAAAGATATAATTTTTAAATAAATCTAAAATATAAGATATAAAAATGGTAAATATCCCTAGAAAAAAATTCGGTTATTAACCAAAAGAATGTGGTCGCAGGTGGTCATCCACCCAATTTTTTCTTTCCATATCCACCTTCTACGTGACAAAACACGTGTGCATGGTACGTAATAATCCCCACGTACAATTACAAAGAGAATGCAAAGACAAAAATCAAAATATCCTTGGCAAAATATCTCAAGTCTTCACCCGAGTCTGTGTTATCACATTCCGTATCACAAATTAAGGATATAGTTCGACGACGATTGACAACATTGATGCTTCTTTGCGCGAACGCAAATCGCCCATGGTTTCCGACTCTTGTTCTTCTCCAGAAATGCAAGACCCTAAACGCCGTCAACCAAATCCATGCACGGATGATAACAACTGGCTCCATAAACAACTCTTCTCTCTCCGCCAAACTCGTCCTCGCCTTCGTCTCTTCCCCTCACCCGCCTCTCGCGGAATTCGCCCGCTACGTCTTCTTTTCCCGGCACGCTTTTGGAAACGAGGACGACCCGTTTCTCTGGAACGCCGTTATCAAGTCCTACTCTCATGGGTATGACCCAAAACAAGCTTTTGTTATGTTTTGTATGATGCTTGAGAATGGAGTTCATGTTGATAAATTCTCGCTCTCGTTGATTTTGAAAGCTTGCGGTCGGCTGGGTTTGGTGAAGGAGGGATTGCAGATTCATGGGTTATTGAAGAAGATGGAAATTGGGTCGGATTTATATTTGCAGAATGGTTTGGTTTCTTGGTATTTGCGTTGTGGGTGTGTTGAGTTTGCACGCCAAGTGTTTGATGGAATGCAGAAACGAGACTCGGTTTCGTATAACTCGATGATTGATGGGTATGTTAAGTGTGGGATGATTGATTTGGCACGAGAACTGTTTGATTGTATGCCATTGGAGGAGAAGAATTTGGTTACTTGGAATTCGATGATTAGTGGGTATGTGCAAAGTGATCTTGAGTTTGCGTGGGAATTGTTCGAGGCAATGCCGGAAAGAGACTCGGTGTCCTGGAATACGATGATTAATGGGTGTGTAAAACGTGGGAAAATTGAAGATGCACGTAGTTTGTTTAATAGGATGCCTAAGAGGGATATAGTCAGCTGGGCTAATTTGATTGATGGCTATTCGAAGTTAGGGAGGATTCTTGTTGCTAGAAGTTTGTTCAATGAGATGCCGGATAGAGACGTCGTTGCTTGTAATGCCATGATGGCTGGCTATGTTGGTAATGGTTATTTCATGGAAGCGTTAGAAATTTTTCGGCATATGCAAAATGGAGATGTGTCACCTGATGTTACCACATTGTTGATATCTCTTTCCGCAGTAGCTCAATTAGGACACATCGAAAAAGGTGTTGCTCTGCATTTCTATATACAGGAAAATGGGGTTCCTTTGGGTGGGAAACTTGGTGTTGCCCTTATCGACATGTACGCTAAATGTGGGAGCATAGACAAGGCTATAGCGGTATTTGAAGGCATGGAAGAAAGAAGCGTCGATCACTGGAACGCTATGATTGGTGGCTATGCAATCCACGGCTTGGGGGAATTGGCTTTTTGTTTGCTTATGGAAATGGAGAGGCTTTCTGTGAAACCCGATGATATCACATTCATCGGAGTGCTTAATGCTTGTGGCCATGCAGGTTTGGTCAAGGAAGGCCTCATGTGTTTTGAGCTCATGCGAAGATATCACAAGGTGGAGCCCAAAATGCAACATTATGGATGCATTGTTGATATGCTTGGCCGAGCGGGGCATGTTGAAGAAGCCAGAAGGTTCATTGAGGAAATGCCTATTGAACCAAATGATGTTGTTTGGAGAACTTTGCTCAGCGCGTGCAAGAGTCATAAGAAGTTCAATATTGGAGAGCCAATAGCAAAGAATTTGATTCGGAAGGATTCTTGTAATCCAAGTTTCTATGTGCTTCTGTCCAATATGTATGCTGGCCTCGGTATGTGGGGTGATGTTTGTAAAGTTAGGATGATGATGAGAGAAAGAAACGTAACAAAACTTCCTGGTTGCAGTAGAATTGAACTAGAGGGAGTTGTTCACGAGTTTATGGTGCAAGATAAGTCCCACCCTCAAATTACAGAGATTTATTCCATGTTGAATGGATTATCGACGTACAACTCTGAGTCTGAGGTCATTAAGGTTTGATCAGGAACTTGCCCTACATTTTGTAAGTAAAAATCTGATGTATATTTTATTTATTCGTTTATTTATAGCAGGGACATACTATCAAGATTTAGTTCCCCATGCTATTTCAGTAAGAGTGGCAATTTAAATCATGATGTGACAACACAACTTAAAATCCGCACGGATTTTCTGACAAGACTATTGCCTTGAGGGCTATTTCTTCTCAAAATTGTATATTATGGGTAGTTGCTATCAAATGTTAGTAGGCATTGAAACAAATATGGATTGTCACAACGTTCAAAACCAGAATAAGCTTTTCATATAGCAAGAAGAGCTACCATATTGTATGATTTTGAAGTATATATTTGGTCTTGGTCAGAGGATTCCAAATCCGCAATTTGATTTTGATTACTAGTTGGTAAACATGCACATTTACTAAAAACTTGCCTTTTTACATGGCTAGGGTTCAAATGATACAGAAAATAAAACTATAGTCTTTAATAAGGATAGCCATTCACATCTATCACACGTAGATATCTATCCAAATGCTAAAGATCTTCCTACAGATTACAACGAACAAGTACATAGCCATTCACTATGTTTCAGTCTTCAAGAAAGGATACAACAGTCGGAAGAGCCCTACTTCAGCATCAGACTGTAGTGCGTAGTTAGTAAATCCTTCATCATACCCGATTACCCCGTCCTTTGAAAATTGAGGTGAAAACCTGGTAAGAACATCAACAGCTGACAAACCCACTTAACTCTTGCATAACATTCTCCATGGATGGCCGGTGGTTAGGAGATACATTGGCACAGAGAAGAGCCAATTTTCCAAGTTTCGCTGCCTCAGAATTCTGAAAACTTTCCCTCGAGGTTTTGATCAATAAAGTCTTCAAATCTGCAGAACTCTGCCCCTTGGCGTACGAATTGAGTGATTTTTCGTTTTCCAGAGAGGATTTGAAGTATGATCATACCAAAGGCATAAACATCGCTTTTTCCAGTGAAGCGACCGGTGGTTGTGTACTCTGGAGCCAGGTATCCCATGGCAGCACTGGCTTTGAGCAAGGAGAAGATAATATCGTCTGCAAGAAGTTTGTGCAGACCCGAATTTGAAATCATGGGCTTATAGTTGGTGTCAATGAGCACCTTCTCCGCTGATATATTCTGGTGAACCATGGGGGGTTTGTTGCCTCTGTTTCCATGCAAATATGCAATACCTGGTTCCAAAAAAAAAAGTCAAATTTTCAATGCACACAAAGCTCGTGAAGCAATGAATCATATCAAAATTTGATTTTCAAGAAAAAAATGCACCAACCTTTGGCAATGCCGTTGATAATGGATACTCTGGTTGACCACTCAAGAGCTGTGCCACTGCCTTCCTCGACGTCAAGATACTGCAAAAGGCTTCCATTCGGGATAAAATCGTAGATAAGAAAACACTCTCCCCTACCTTTTGAACAGCAAAAGCCTCTCAACCTAACAAGATTTTCATGTTTCAATGATGTCAATATCTTCAGTCCCTTCAGGAACTCCGCTTCATCAGATTTGCAGCTCGTCTTTGCAATGCACTTCACTGCAACAACTGACCCATCCCTCAGGATTCCCTTGTAGATGGCAGAGAAATTGCTTTTCTCCAACAAGTTCACTTCCGAGAAGCACTGAGTGGCACGCTCCACTTCTTCTAAATTGAACATGAAGCTCTCAAGAACTTCCTGAGAGAATCCACTGCAACCTTTCGCGACCGGGTCCCATCCATTCGAGTACTCCAGACTGATGAGAGGAGATGCACTCTTCCTGTAAACTTCCTTGGCCTGGTCAGTGCTAAGCCGGCTATCCGATGAGTCGAAAGCGCTCCCTATTTTCTGTTTCCGGCGGCGGTACCACAAAAATGTGAAAAGACTAGAAACAGTAAAAGCAACAAAAAGTCCAATGACCCCCAAAGCCACACCAACTTGAGGAGATTTTGATGTTTTTGAACAGCTGGTTCTGCTGCAATCTGGGTTCAAATTAGCAGACTCAGGAAGATCTTCTGCAGTACGATTTTGGGCTGAGTGTGGGAAACCATTTGCAGAAAGGTTACTGGGTTGATATGGTTCTGGCCTATTTGGGTCCCAACCATCACTGGCTGAGCAAACGTGCAAGTCAGGAAAGCCAACCCCACATAAATGTGGGTTGTTTTCGTATTGGAATCCTCCATTAAGTCTCTTAAGCGCTACATTAAATGTAAATCAAGTATAAAGTTTAGACTATTTATGCCTTAATCTTCAATTGAATAAGATAGACTATTTATGCCTTAATCTTCAATTGAATAAGATACCCAACAAAATAAAAATTACAAATGAGTAGAATGAGAAGCCTGGATAAGTTAGTAGTACTTAAAAAGCATACATCACCTTGTGGGACAGTTCCGGAGAGAGAATTATTTCGGATATCAAGGACTTGTAACATAGGAGCATCAGCTAATTTTGCAGGAACAGAACCAAAGAGGCTGTTGAAGCTCAAATCCAATCTTGTTAATGCTTTTAGCTCTCCCAAACTCGCAGGAATTGCACCGGTTAATTGATTGTATTGAAGAGCAAGAACACTAAGCCTCTTCAGGTTTCGCAGTTGCAACGGTATGCTTCCGGTCAACGTGTTGTAACACAACTGCAAAACTGCAGATAAAAAAAAAAACTTAGATTTCACCTACCCAGAAAAGAAAAAGGATTGATAAATTCTATTAATTTTCCTCCGATTGTGAAAAATCCTATTGTTTTTTGGGCAGATACATAAGACAATAGCAACATAGATCTTTTTGAAATCTTAAATCTTGATGTTGACAGTGCACTAATATTCAATAAGCAGATAATTTAGTGGAAAGAGTTTGACATTCTAGCATTGAATTTTTGGACAAATTGACAGAGCTTGATTAATTGGGAAAAAAAAAAAGTGAGAAAATGATCATATTTTCTGTGATTGCTCTTTTAGAGTTTTCTTTTACTTTTGTTAGTTTTTATTAAGTTGCTTTCCTTTTTTTTTCCCCTTCTGTATTTACGTTTGCAAAGAATTTTTTTTTTTTTTTTTTTTTTTTATACTTTAAAACGCTATGGCTAACCCTGAAATATCCATCCATTTTGCTTTCTCTTTAAATAATGTACAAACTGTTCTAAAGTAATCTAGGAAAAACAATGTTGCCAAAAGGCCAAAGCTATGCCTATAGACAACATAAGTTTAGACGCACAACTAAAAGCTGCTGCTAGCAAAATTGAAGCTACGCTACTAAAACAATAATAAATAATAAATAATAATCAATCATATCATGAATCTAAACTCAAACGTACTTGCTAAAGAAAAAAAAAAAGAAAAAAAAGAAAAATATGTGAAAATTTGAGTTAATAATTTATATAAATTAATAAATATGTTAAATTATTATTTTTATTCATAATTTATTTATTTAGTTATAAATTATAATTTAATAAATTATTATTTATAATTTATAATTTTTATTCATAATTTATTTAATTATAAATTATAATTTAATAAATTTATTTATAATTTATCTAATTATAAATTATAATTTAATAAATTATAACCTATTAATTTTTATAATTAAAAATTCACTTATATTGCTTATTTTCTATTTTTTTTTTTTTTTTTTTGTCAATAAAGACAATTAAATGAAAAAAAAAAAAGTGAACTTGGGACCAAAAAAAAAAATGAAAGACCCACCTTGGAGATTAGGCATGTTGGCAAACTGAGGAGGAATTTCTCCGGACAGATTATTGACATTGAGATACAAATCAGTGAGCTCACTCAAGTTGGTTATCTCCTTTGGAATTTCACCATTCAATGAGTTGAAATGCAAGTAAAGACCCGTCAAGCTCCTGAGCCCACCCACAGCCGCCGGGATTCGGCCCCACAGCCCCTTCCCTTGGAGAGAGATGTTTACGACACGCCCTCTCTCGTCGCACGCCACGCCTTCGAAATCTCCTCCGCACGGATCGGCGCTCCGAGTCCACGACGTCAAGAACTGGTTCTGTGGGTCCAGAGAGGCTTTCAAAGCCATCAGAGTGGAGAGCTCCGAGACAGAGGAGAGAGAGAGTGATGGAAGGAGGAGGAGGAGAGAGAAATGGATGCGGAAGAGGAGAGAGAACGTTGGTTGCATGTTTGGCTCGAGAGAAAGTGCGGGAAAATGACACCACAATGTGACCTGAACCGGTGCAGATTCAGAGTCTGGGGAAGCAGGAAAGTTGATGAGCTGGTGTGTTTGGTTAGGAGGAAAATGAGAGAAAATAAGAATGGAGAGGAGAGATTTTTTTCCTTCTTTCTTTCGTCTTCTTTCTTGGGGAGGATTTCAGGGTGGGAAAGTGTGGGAAAGCGTGGGAGTTTTTTTGGAGGTTCGAGGTGGAAGTGATTGAGTGAGTGAGTGAGTGAGTGAGAAAGAGAATTTGAATCTTCAGTGGTTTGTGTTTTTGCAACTGATAAGTGTGGGCCCTCCCATAGGCTGATATGGACCGTACAGTTCATTATTGTATATTAGTATAGAGACATTGCGATTGAGTCATTATAGTTAGGATATATTATTGAGATTGAGATTTAATTTAATCATTAATCAAGCAAACCCGTGAACTTACATGTGCTTCTTGTATTGTATCTACTGAATCTACTAAATAATACGTATCAGTGGTTGACGATGATTGTCGTCAGTCAATTCCTTTATTAAAATCATACTGAAATAAATAGTAAGTAAATCTACTAAATAATACGTATTATCTTATGCAATGTTGTTAGGCTTCAAAATACAGTACAAGAGTATAAATTAAAGGCATGTTTGGTTCATTGACTCAAATTAAGATGTGACTTTATATAAGAATTTTTTATTATAATAAAAAATTATATTTAACTGTTTTTTAGAGCTTTTCAGTGTAATAAAATTTGTATCGGTTAAATAAATAGAGTCTAAATAGTATTTGGGATGTTAATTTTTCCTTCAATGGTATTACAATTGTAGTTTGATGGTTTTGGCAAATAAGCTTAACTAAATCTTACTTAGCAACGTAAAAAGTAGTTGTAGATTCAATCTAATATGACTCCATGAGATGCGAACCTTTTTGAAGTTTCACGTTCAGATCTCTTTGATTATAGTTAAATAAAAAAAATTAAAATTAAAAAAAAAAGCCAAAAAAAGATAATTGTGAATTTTTTAGTCTGGGTATAAAAAAAAAAATAGAGTTGTTTACAGTCTCACTATCATAAAACGTTGAAATGAAAATATAACATGTTCATTTATTTAAAGTGACAACAACATTAAAAATATGAGACACTGTGATAATTAATTATTTCTAATGATTATAACATTCGTATTATGTTAAATAACTAAATTAAGTTTAACAAATAGTCTGGTGTTAAATCTTTTTTATATACGTGTTATGTTAAATAAATATACGGTTTTATTTCTACATATTATGATGATGGAATTGTCCCACCGGTGAAATCGTAGACAAGACTTTAAAAAATAATATGAATTAGTTCTACCCATTGTTTTTCTAAGTTTCATTAATATCTCATATATATATATATATATATATATATATATATATATATTACTCTAGAGTTGTGTCTTACTTGTAGGTTATTTTCTCACTATATCAAAGAATTATCTAAAAATTAAATCAACTCATTAAAAGATTAATTAAATTATTGAAACAACTATTACTATTGACAAATGATAATGAAAGAGAGCTTCTCTAATAGGACTATAAAAATAAACTATTAACATATTTTTAGCTGTTAAATCTATATTAAAAATTATTTATTCATTATATTTTTTTAATTTAATGTAATTTTAATATGATTTAACAGTTAAAAATTGACACTATCTGTAAATTAGATTAGAAAAACTCTCCTCATGAAAAAGTATAATTGTTCCCTAATAATACACCTTCTCATGGCCGGAAAAAAACGGTGAAAAGGAATATATGCATGAAAGTGTCTTTTTCAGACTTAAAAGGGAGGCACATTAGCAATCTTTTGAACAATGACCATGATGTTGCTTTTGCACAGACTGCTTTAACGAAGGGGAATGGAGACGAAAAGCCCAAGCATGGCATAAAGCAGGTGACGATATAGCACTTGGATTTCGTTGTTTGGGAAAGAAGTTGGGTAAAAAAGTACTTACTTTTTGCCCAAGTCTTGCTGGTAAGGTTGTCATCCATAGAATATATAGTACCAAAAAACCTAGGTCATATTAGTCTTATAGACGTGGTCCTTCCCTAGTCTAAGAAAACCGAAGAGTTCACAAAGCAAATAAAGGGCCCGTTCACTTCGCTGATTCGAGTTGAAATTTGATTTTATGTGAGAGCTTTTTACTATAATAAAAAAATTAGATGTGATTGTTTGTGAGAGCTTTTTACTGTAGCAAAACTCGAATTCTAAACTCGAATAAGCGAAATGAACGGAGCCAAAAATCACCAAGCAAAAAAGCAGTTATTGTGTAGATGGAATCAGTTTTAAAATGATAAGATGAGGAAGTCACTGCACTGACCAATTAATACAGATATCATTCATTTTCACAAATTTAAATTTAAAATTTAAAATTTATTACAATAAAAAATTCTTAAAAACAGTTATATTTAACATTTTTATTATAACAAAAAATTCTTACATAAAATCACATCTCAATTTGAATTAAAAATTTAAATCAGCGAACTAAACGGGTCCTCAATTTCTCTTAAGTGCAAATCCTTTGAGGTTATGTTCGTTAATATGAAAAATTATGTCCTTATTTATTTTATTAATTTAATTCAGTTTTGGATAGTGAGCATAGATTGAACTCACGTTTAGTAAGCATACAGTTTGGATTATATTTTTCGTTTGAATTGAATTAAACGGCTCAACTTATAATTTAACTCCTCCCTCAAGTTCAACCGTTCAAACTATTTTTGAACAATAAAAAAATGCCTATTTTTTTTTTGTTTTTTACACTTACTAAATACAAATTTAAATTTTATTTTCTATTTAAATTAAAATTTTAATCACATATCTAAACACGGCCCGTTTAGTTCGCTGATTCGAGTTTTTAATTCGAGTTAAGATGTAATTTTATGTGAGAGCTTTTTACTGTAGCAAAAAAGTTAGATGTGATTGTTTGTGAGAACTTTTTACTGTAGTAAAACTCGAATTCCAAACTTGAATCAGCGAAATGAACGAGCAACACAACTTAAATTTTTATGTTAAAATTTAAAAATTTTAATTGATAAAATTTAAACAAGCAAAGTAACAGGGACTGCGTAGAAAACCTTTTGAAAATCTTCTTTGGTCATGGTGCACGGTCTGGTGGAATTAGTCGATGTGTGTACAAGTTAGTCTAGACACCAATTGCTGAACAGAAAAAATATTGAGTGCCAATAATTATTCTCCTTTCATTGTTCTTATTTACGTATTCAAGCAGAAGTAAAACAATCATTCGGGCAATACCATGCACGCCAACATTGAAATGGGCAAATCTCTCTCTTCTTTTTCCCCTTTCATTTTCACTGTTTTTGCTTGATTGATCATGTGTTTGTTTCTGCAGGCCATTAATTAAACAGGCTTACGTGGCCCCTCCTAAAAGCTTCATGTGAACTACTTTTCTTTTTTTGTCTTTTTCTGTTTTTTTTTTTTTTTTTTTTTTTTTTTTTTTTTTTTTTTTTTGTGTGAATCTTGGGTGGATTTTATGGTGTTACATTGTCGTTTATGTGAACTTGAATAAGAGCTTCCTTGTTAAGCCTGTGAATCAACAGTCCATTTTCTTCTATGGGAATAGCCAGAATGGGACATATTTTTGTGGGGACAGAGTAAAGATAAAAAAAAAAAAAAAAATTCTGCACTGTTCTAATTTTGTGGTGAAACTTGAACAAGAATCTTGTTTCACCGCATGTACAATGAAATCTTAAGCCTCATTTAATACGCCGATTCAACTTTTAAATTTAAATAGAAATATAATTTTATATGAAAATTTTTAATTGTAACAAAAAAAATATGTGATTTTTTATGAGAATTTTTAATTATAATAAAATTAAAATTAAAATTTTAAATCGGTAAAATAAATGAAACCTTACAAAACACCAATTATAATAATAAATAGTGGTAAAACACGTACACGTGTGCGCACAAGCGTCAGTTAGTTTAAGCTTGTCTGATCAACTAAGACTACGTTTATTTTACCAATTCGAGTTTTATTATAGTAAAAAGCTTTAAAAAATAGTTATATCTAAATTTTTTATTACAGTAAAAAATTCTCACATAAAATCACATCTCAACTCAAATTAAAAATTCGAATTAATAAACTAAATGGACCTTAAGATTTCTTTCATTTCACTAATTTAAGTTTAAAATTTAAATTTTATTACAGTAAAAAATTCTTAAAAATGATCATATTTAATTTTTTTTTTTTACATTATATTTTAACTTAAAATAAAAATTCAAATCAACGCATGGCCAAAACTCATTGTAACTTATGATCAGCCAAATAATAGAAAATATAAACTTCATTTCTATCAACCTTTTTTGTCATTGTTTTTCTTGTATATTTCCCGTTCAAAATTAGAAATATTGTACGTAGCCATGATGAGAACATTACATCATTTTCCATATTGAAGTAACTGCTCAAGTACTCATATATATTCTTGTTGAACTGTTCACTTACTCAGTCTCTCAAGTGGGTCTCTCTGTCTATCGTCTCAGCTTTTAAACTTATCGTCAAAGTATTTCTTTCTCTACATCATGAAAAAAATAAAAAAAAAAAAAAAAAAAAAAAAAAAAAAAAAAACAAAAACTAAAAAAAGATAATTTTTACAGCGAAGACAGCGATAATTGATCAGATTCTGCAGTGTTCTCTTTCTACCAAAAAAAAAAGTACAGATAAATAAGGAAGACAAATTCCTCGCTTTAAATTTTGAGTCCCACTTCACTTTTTCGTTGGCAAACACCTCCGCCACCCCTTTTTTAAATCCTCGCTTTTTTGTTTTGTTTTCCTTTTGGCACTGTGAAAGGCATGACGGAACAGAGTCAGACCAAAACGCGCCAAGCTTTAAAACCTCTTTTATATATATATATATATATATATATATATATATATATTAGTTTAGACACGTGCATTATTAAGTTGTGATTGAAATTTAGTTGTGATTAAAATTTTTATAACGAAGAATATGAATAACAATATATAAAAAAACAAAAAAGAAAAAAATTAGTAAAAAGTTTAAATATAAATAGCAGTCCAAGACCTTACGTGAAAAGCTTTTGATTTGATACATGAAACATTCTAAATAATATGGTAACAAATTTTTTTTTTTTTTTAAAAAAGAGTTGAACTTTAAAAAGAAAAGGAGAAAAAAGTAAAGCACTTAAAGCTAACCATTTTGACAGCAATGAAAGTACCGACATTAATAAAATATGTATATATATATATATATATATATATATATATAGAGGCAGAGTCTCTAATCTAGTTTGTATATTTTTCTGTAAAATATGTATATTTTTTTTTTAAAATGTGTATATTTTTTCTTAAAAGATGTATATTTTTTTTAGTAAAATATACAATATGTACATATTTTAAAGAAAAAATATACACATTCTAAAGAAGAAATATACATGTTTTATAAAAAAATGTACAACTGTTGTTTCAGTCCGCATACCGGACTGGAGACTCATCATATATATATATATAGGACTTAAAACTAAAAAAAAAAAAAAAAAAAAAAAAGGAAAAAAAAAGTAACAACACCTAAAACTCACAATTTTAAGCCACACTTATATATATTTAGGATAAGGATTTATGTTTTAGATTGGATTTAAGATATTTATATGGTATGCGCAATGCACGTATTAAGCTGTGATTGAAGTTTTTTTTTAACGTGAATTATGAATAAATTATAAAAAAACAAAACCAACATTGATTATCAATAAAAAGAATTAATAAAAAAAGTATTTTACTCAGATATTCAAAAAGTGGAAAAAGGGTTATTAGCATAAATAACTTATGAAGATATGCATTATTCTAGTGAGAAGTTGATATTGAAAGTTTAAAAAATTTATGAGAGAGTGATGAAGTTCATATGGAGAGAAAGTGAAGGAGAGAAAGACATGAGAAAAGCTAGGAGAATATTGAGGGTGAGAGATTATAATAGATGAATAAAGCCAAAAAAGAAAGAAAAAGAAAAGAAAACATAGAAAAAGGTAAATAAAAAAAAGTAAAGCATCATTTGTAAAATACATTGGTAGATAAATAGAGTTAAAAATATAACTAAAAAAGATAAAATATGAAACTATTGGAGTTAAAAAAGAAATAAAGATTTAAGTGGTTTAAGGGTAAGAGGCTATAGTAGATAAATAGATTATAAAAGGAAAATAAAATAAAATAAAACAAAGCAGAAGAAAAAAAGAGAAAAAAATAGTGTAAAACAAACAAAGAAAGAAAGAAAACTAAACCGCACCAAAACGGTGCGGTATAGACGACGAAAGTATATAGTGATAGTGATATATATACACATATATATAGCTCAACAACCTCATAAACAAACGAATGATCTACCAGAACCTGGAAATTTATGGATTCTTTTGCTACTTTAGTGATGGAGTTTGTGATTCTTGTTAGGAGTTGGCAGAAATATTAGTGCCTCTTAAATTAGTCCATTCTTTTTTTTAATGCAAAAAAAAAAATTTTCATTAATTAACAAATCATAAAGCTTACAGAGAACTTAATACAAAAAACTTGATACAACAAACTAAAATCAGTAGATTCGTTAGCGTTTTAGTACAGAGATTTAAGGTCCTCTAATGGACACAATTTAGAGCACTTCTCTTAGCTCGTTTAATTATCTCTTCACAGTTGGCACTCTTGAAATGGATGTAGCAAACTCTCTGTAAAGACCGATCTCTAAACGCCAGTATTCTTCCAAATCAAGCTTGCCGAAGTTAGAGATCTAGCTAAAGACATATAGAATATAAAACATAACACAAAACCCACACGAGGTTATAGGTTGATGGGGGAACACAACAACAAATAACAAAAACAACCAAAGTCCACACGGATCTAGCGATTTATAGAGGAAAACAAACACCAACACCGACAGAATGACTATCTTTATTTTACGAACAACTAAGAAAAGAGAAAAACAATACTGACACGGACTTTAACATCGTGTAGATCGGCCGACATAGAACACGTGGTTGTATTTTGGAGGCCAACTGACCAGAGACGCGCTTCTGATAGCCGGCCGGACTATTCTCCTTCTTTCCCACTCTCTCTATGAAATTCTCTCTTACTAAAAACCCTTATAGTGTATTTGGTTGGTAAATTTGTATTATGGTTCAGATCATAATTCATGACTTGCTATAATATTTTATCTCATAAAAAATATATATAAATCAAAAATAATTTTAAATTATAATTTTAAATTCATCAACTAAACATCACCTTAATTAGTCCCATCACGAATCTCACGGAAACGGCTAGATTATTATGCTAAAATTAAGAGAAATGCTGACCAATCCGCAGCACAATATTCTCTCAATTATTCCTCTTTTACAACTTCTTTGTGCAGGAGAGAGAATAGTCACGTGCAAAGTTTGAAGTCACTTTAACATCATCACTTTTTTGGAAAAAACGAGACGAGAAAACAGAAACCAAAACAACTGACCTATTTGGAAAATAGTCGAATTGTTCATTATTTGGGGCGGGGACCGGGGACAGACTTTTCCAAGAGCTAGACACAACTTTTACAAGTGACATATATGGAGAGTAGTGTTCTGGATAATAGTTTTAAGTATGGCTATTCACCTGTATTATTCTTACGTGTAAATTAAGGTTTCGTTCGCTTCGTAAATTTAAATTTTTAATTTAAGTTAAAATGTTATATTTTTTAAGAGTTTTAACTATAGCATAAAAAGTTAAATATGATATTTTTTTAGAGTTTTTAACTGTTAAAATCTATAATTAAAAACTCAAATTAGTGAAATGAACGAGGCTTAAATCTAAATTTTCTTAAGAAACACCATTCTTTAAGGGGTGAATGAATGAAGTAGCAGTAGGGTTGTTCACAATTTGACTCGGTCTCAAACAGTTAGATTTTCATACCAAACTAGTAATAACAGTTTCTAAAAATTTAGACAGGATCAGGTCATTTGTAAGATGATACTGGGCAGGACAAGACTGTTTATAAACGGTTCAGCCTAGTTAAACCGCAGTTTTGATAGTTAGTATATGTTTTTCTTTTTTTTTTTTTAAAAAAAAAAAAAAATCATATGTTACATATGTTGGTTTTGAAAATGATTTTCTATGCGGAAGCGCATATCTAGCGGATTGTGTATAATAACAATGTTTAACAAACCTTTGAAATACTTTATAGAATACATTAATTTATGGACGGATAAATTAATCAAATTAATTTATGAATAAATTTACCTAGCGAACGATTAAGTCAATAACTTAAATTTTTTGACCACAAACATTCCTTGCTCCAAGCTTGTTTAGAGTACCTGAATCTTCCTCGTTAATTCCTTGAATCTACAAAAACGTGTGTATGGACACACCTAAAACAAAACGGGATTAGCACTTAAACACTCAAGTTTTCCACAAACACCAACGCATGCACGACATGAAATTAGGGAAAAAAATTTCCTCTTCCTCTATAAATTTCGGCCACTTATGCTAGGGAGAGCAAAAATTCTGTTCTCCAATTTTCTACAATATCTATTTATAGAGTAGTTGTCAGGCTCCCAAAAAAAATCTAAACTTTATCTCCAAGATAAAACTTGATAATTATCTCCCACTTCTATTTTATTTTGGAAACAAAATCCCCTCTCTCTTATCTTATAGGACCGGCCACCACAGGGAAATACACCCTTGTGGTTAGCGCAAATTACAGATATGAAAGGAGGAAAAATTCTTATTTATCCTGTAGTCCAATTTTAATTTCCAATTAAAGTCCAACTTGATTTAATTTAAATTTTAATTGAAAAACTTATCAAATAAGTCAATTGGATAACTTCGAAAGCAACCAACTAAATCTCATAGGGATTCTCATAGTGCTGGGTGTGTACACCATGTGAACTCTTTCACATGTGTGTTTCAAAATTTAAATTTAAATAATCAAATTATTTAATTTATAATTAATTATTCTTGAGCATTATATTTAGAATTTCATAATTCTAAAATTCTCATTTTGCCCTTAGTATCTTGTAGGATTACAAGGACGACGGGGGGACTCATGAACCTTAATTCCGAGCACTAATAAAATTAATAATTAATTAAAACTCTTTAATTATTTAATTAATTCTATGAATTCTAAAAGTTAATCTACCATAAACTTGAAATTGCACTCTCGTAATTATAGATATAATTTACTTCTAAATTGCAAAGTGTCCATTTGATATAGCTATTACATATAAATCAATCATCTATAAAAAAAATCGTAATTAGAACTAGGTGAAATTCGTTAGCCTCACTGATTATATCTTTATCTTTGAGTACCATTGATTTTCTAATGGACATGGACTCATAAAACAAATTAATGAATCGAAGCTCCTACTAGTCTAAGTACCGAATCAATCTTCAAGAGTTATTTATTTGCTTCTTTCTCAAGAAGGAATGGATTCAATCTCGTATATTAACATTCTCGGTTACTTACTTCATCATATCTCTAAAATACAAGGAATAAGATTCAACGTATCATAATCCGTACCGAGTGAATTAAAAAACACAAATCCATAAAAAAGAGTATGGTAATAATTCAGAATTAAGATCATTCTATATATGACCATCAGTAGTCTCAATTAAAATTTCTATATTTTGTGAAAATTATCAGAATTTCATATTTTATCTGTATCCTAGTTCGATACAATCTCATCATACGTAATACACTCATTCAATATCTCATCATATAGACAATGCGGATAATACCATTCATTCTAAATGAAAATGAGATGTATTAGTAATGTTTTGATTAAAAATTAAAAATTTTGAATATATATATTATTAGCGGTTTGGTCCAATCTGAACGTTAAAAAAAATTGCAAACTGGGCCGATTGTAAAGAAAATGGTTTGCTTCAGTTTGAAATCATTTCTAAATAGTTCCTACATGGAACTGAATCGGCGGTCTGAAAATTGTCACCCAATTTGAACCAGACCGTGCACAGCCTTAAGTAACAGATTTGAGGTTGGCAATTAAAATAAATAGTAAATATTAAAAAATGTTTAGTAAATATTAGAAAAGTTTGGATTAAATATGTTAATTTACACTACATTGCTGAAAATGCCCTTAAAAACCTTCCAAATCTGAAATCTCACATATTCTTCTCTCTTTCCTCTCTTCCTTTCTCCCTCTCTTCTAGTGGCTCTCTCTCCCCTCGTTCTCTCTCTCCTCCACATCTCTATAGTCGCTCTTTCTTTCTCTGCCGCCCTCTCTCTCACCCGCCCCCTCTCTCCACCGCCTTTGCTCTTGCTTGCCTTTTTTCCTCTGCCGCCCGTCCTCTTTATCTCTTTCCCCTGCAAGCTTTAATACTCCAGCGTCACGTCGATTCTACCGTCATTGAGTTCACGATTCCGGCAGTCGCTTTCCTTCTTTCCCTCTGTCGCCCTCCCTCCCTCCCTCCTCTCTCTCTCTCTCTCTCTCTCTCTCTCCCCTTGCGGTCTGCATAATCTTCCACATGTCGGCACCATTGCAAGCTTTAATACTCTAGTGTCACGTCAAGTCCACCATCACTGGTTTCACAATTCAGGCAGGTTGTTTGTGAACTAAAGGAGAGAGGGAGGAAAATAAGAGGAAGGAGAGGGAGTCTAATGACCGGCACCTCTATTTGACATGATATTATTCATTTTAGACTTGAACCGTACTTTACTTTTAAATTTTACCTTAAAATGTCTCGTATCATTAAAAGACAATGTCTATTTTTATAAACTAAGACCTATTTTTATTTTCATGTAATGTGGGACTCTATAACTTATCCTTTCTTTGTCTTATATCAAGATATAATATTTCTTTCATTTAATTACCTAATGTGGCATTTAATTAAAAATCTGCTATTCTCTACCATTTCTATTAAGCCTATTACTATTTCCGCATTACGCTTATGATCTATTTAGTTTGTGAATTTGAATCATAATTCATATATTTTTTTCTTTTATTTTACGGAGTTTTATCATTAAAAATTTGAGAATTTTTTTTTCAACCTTAGAAACAACCGAACAATTAATTTACCTAGACATATTTCTTCTTTATTTTTAAACAATGACACTTTTTAATAGGAAAAATACAATTTGACCTAACATTACCATTTGAAAAAGGCTGGTTCAAACTTTATTCATGATATCTTCTCAGAAAACTTCAATACTGTGCCAACTCGTTGTTTCTCTCTTGCTCTGAAAAAAAAAAAAAAAAAAAAAAAAAAAATACACGTAGAGAACTTTTTTTACTCTTTATCTCTCTCTTTTATTAATATTGCCTCTCTTTTTTTAGCATTAGAAAGTGAATTAGAAAAAGGGTATGCCTTTTTTCCTTTCCTAGGTAATGTTTTCCAAATCATCCTATATAAGTAGTATATTCCAATACTAACCTTCCAAAACTAGTATACGTCTTAACTCACCCATGGACTCGCGTCTTTGGCCAAAACCTTATGAGAAATTAACATGCCCCTTAACTCGTCTTTTAGTTTTAAAATGCAGGGTATGAAAAGGTAAATAACCCAAATCGGAAACATTCAGAATAGAATTCCAAATCAGTTTTGAATGGAAGAAAAGTTAGTAGAACGCAAGTTTTACTTAATTACCTAGAAAGGTAAATATCAACAGAATAACAGATTAACCGTGTATGGCGTGAAATGTTGGGGTATTTGATACCATATCATTCGTCTACAATACGATGAGAAAACCTAAATGAAATTGGCAAAAACATAATTTATCACATTAACAAAAATCCACTGCCAAGAATTTCATGCATAAGTTTCTTTAACTCAAAGAAAACAGACACTAAGATTAAGTATCAAAAAATAGGAAAGATAAAAAGAACAAAGTCTTTGCTCATCCAAAAGTTACATAAACGGAACCACCAAAACTGTCACCAGTCCTATTTCTACCTTAAGCCACAAGAGTGCTGGCGGTAGTAGATTCACTGCAATAAGAGAGAAGAAAATAGTAAGCCTCTAGAGACAATAAAGCAAGCAGTATCTCTCTCTACTACTGTAATTGTTAACATTTCAAAACGTATACCTTCATGCTAACTCGAGTATTGGAAAAAACATATTCACATTGAAAATATAGACTTTAGACCAGATATTTACAATGAAACAAAGCAAACACTTACTATTTCCACACTGGTGGAAGCTTCTTTGTCTTCTTGTAGTAGCGAGCTAGGCGATGGATCCTGCTCTCAACCAGAATCAACCTAAACTTGGAATCTTTGTCCTTCCTGTTCCTCTCCAAATGCTTCCTAATTGAGACAGCCTTCTTGATGAGATGGTACAGATCCTCGGGTATCTCAGGAGCAAGACCTGAATACAGCGTAAAATGGAAAAAAAAAAGATTCAATACACAGTCATTAGTCTTAAATTTAAACCACCATATGGAAAGCGTAGGAACAAGAAACACACCATGAGCCTTCAGGATACGCAATATCTTGCTCCCGGTGACGCTCTTCACTTGGGCAATGCCGTGAGAATCACGAAGGATGACACCAATTTGAGAGGGAGTCAAACCCTTCTTGGCAAACTTGCAAATGTTCTCATCAACCTGAAAGGAGGAATCCAATACAAGTTCATAACTAAACCACAGTAATTGAAAACTTAATTTAATTGCAGTCAAATTAGAGTCTTAAAGCGGGCCTTGAACATTTAAGTAAAAGATTCAAGATAAAACTGGCAACAGTATGCTTCCAACCAAAAATTTAGATATCTAGGAATATCTGACAGATTTATCACTTATCATAATCTTCCATTTCCAACAAAGATAGTAATATGCTTGGTACTAGTATACAATAATTTAAGCTATGTCCTGCCTTCAATATAATTTTCACAGAAACGGGAAAAATCAATGCATGTAGGACTAAATAAAATCTAAAGGGAAGCTAAGATTTGAAGTAATCATTCATCCAATAAAACAAAAGAGAAATTAACTAATGCCGAAGCAATGATATGACGGATTAATCGTAATTTGCCAGTTTACGCACAGCTACAAGAAGACAGCAATTTAGCTATCTCAAAAACAGGCAGGAGGCATGTAATTGATTCTTCAGCCTCCGGTATAATATTGTCGTAAGTGATAAAAAAGCAATGCATGTAGGACTGAATAAAGTCAAAGGGCGCCTAAAATTTGACATAACAAAATCACTGACCAAAGTTAAGCCAAAAGAATTTGCATACCAAATCCCAGTTATGATAAAAACAAATGAAGCAACAGCTCACATAAACCAAATAAAAGAATATAAAAAACCCCCCAATCAAATGAAAAAAAAAGTTCCAAATCCAATCAAGAGACAAATGCACCAAAAAAATAATAACACCCCACCACTTATGATCTAGTAAAGGTTCCTAAACGGAAATAAATAAATAAATAAATCTAAATTTCAAAACTTTCTCTAAGACTCAATAGTAAAAAACTATTAGAGTTCGGGATAAGGAGAAACTCACATCCTGGGAAGAGATCTTCAACCAGCTCGGAGGAGTCCTCTTGTACGGAAGAGCTGAAGCAGAAATTCCCTTACTGCGCGAAAAAACAAAGCGATTAAAGTCAGAAAAATCGAAGCTCTGTAGAAATCTCGATTGTAGTCTAGGAAAAGTTTAATGGGAGAAAGATCGTGCGAACCCTCCACTGTGCATGCGACCCATGGCGACGGCCTGGCTGTCTCTGTGCCTCTGTTGGTTGCCCTAGCTAGCTTCGCCTCTCCGCTTCTGCTCTGAGAATCCCTAACCTATCTATGATGGAGAAGAAGATGGAGGCTCAGAACGCTAGGGTTTTAAGAAAAGTTTTGGTTATTTGCATTGGCGTCCTTGGGCTTTCCACTTCCTTTTTGGGCTCGAGGGCTGATATTGGGCTTCCACTTGGCCCAGTAACTGGTAAGCGAAGTGTTTGACATCATGCACTGACTATCGGCCCTATATGTGGCCCAATATAAGTTGGGTATGCCCCTTTACTGAGGTATATAACAAATACTCCTTGAAAACATACGCCAGGATTTTTACTTTTTATCTCTTAATTTATAATCTTTTTAATTAAATAATTATAATAATAAAAGGGTATTTATTAAGATTAAAGGGTAAAAATTTAGATTCATACACTTTTAAGAGTAAATTATGTAATTTTTTCAAAATAAAAAGGAGTTAATTACATATATGTTTATTTTCCAATGGATGAAAAAAATATGTCTATAAGTTGTGATATTTAAATATAAGTCTATAATTTAATACGTAATCACATTTTTATCCTTTATTAAATACTTGTAAAATTAATTATATCAATTCATAATCATCCACAAAAATAAAGGTATATTGAGAATGATCATTTTGTATAAATACTTCTTCAAAATGAGGTCTAATTAGGCCCAAATTGCACGTGGATCACCTATTGTCAAGTTGCATCGCTCGTCATGCTAGTTTGGGTTTTTTCTAAACTTGTAAAGCCTGTTTGTTTTATATACTCAATCTCAAGTCAACGATTCTGTTATAATATTTTTTGTTCACAAAAAATTTAAATTTCAAACATCAGAATTAATAATCATGGTTTAATTATACCTTCCAAACGATCCTTATTCTACAAAAGTGAAATTTCCTGCCCGCAAAGGTGCAAACCATTTGGTATGTACCCCTTGTTGAGTGAGAGAAAAAAAACAATAAGGAGAAAATACGTGTATTTAATTAATCATTAAAGTAAGTACTAATTAATCATTTTGTATAAATGCTTCTTCAAAATAAGGTCTAATCAGGCCCAAATCACACGTGGATCACCTATTGTCAAGTTGCATCGCTCGTCACGTACAATAAGCAGCTCTAGTTTGGGTTTTTTTCAAACCTGTAAAGCCTTTTTATTTTATATACTCAAACTCAAGTTAACGATTTTGCTATAATGTTTTTTGATCACAAAAAATTTGAACTTTAAACGTTAGAATCAGTAATCATAGTTTAATTATACCTTCCAAACGATCCTTATTCTACAAAAGCAAAATTTCCTGCCCGCAAAGGTGCAAACCATTTGGTATGTACCCCTTGTTGAGTGAGAGAAAAAAAACAATAAGGAGAAAATACGAGTATTTAATTAATCATTAAAGTATGTACTAAAAATAAAATCACTAGGGTACTTACTAAAACTAATAAAATAAAATTATCTAATTATATTCCTCATGAAAGATATTGTTAAAAATGTGTGTAGATAATGTGTTGCGTTGTGTCTAGTGTTGGGAATGCTATCATAGAAGCATGAGATGTAATATGATATTTATTTAATAAAAGAGTTTATTCATCATTTTATGTGCATATATTTGTGAATATTTTATGAATATCAAATGAAAATTATGTGATTATTTATGTGACCTTAATCATTGTATATAAATATTGTATGCGAGAGGATAATGTTTAAGAATAATAATCAAAAAGCGATGTTCGTAATAAATTTAATTAAAGTTCAGAATCTTTAATTAGAACATTATTAATACATGTCATTCCCATTTAGAATAGAATGGTGTATTCCGCACTGTTCATTTATTTTTTTCAATAACGACAGTTGAAACAAATATTGTAGTTGTAATTGTTAGAAAAATAATGAAAATTAGGGTATTTTGGGGTTTTTTGAGTTTTTAGTGTTTTTAGTGTTTTTTTTTTTTTTTTTTTTTTAGGGTCTTTATGGTTTTTAGGGGTTTTTAGGTTTTGTTTCGGATTTTTTGGATTTTTTAAGGTTTTTAGGGTTTTTTTAGGTTTTTAGTGTTTTAGGGTTCTTAGAGATTTTAGTGTTTTTATGCTTTTTTAGGCGTTTTAGGGTGTTTTAGGCTTTTTATAGGGTTTTTAGGCTTTTAAGGCTTTTTAAAGCTTTTTAGGGCTTTTAGGGTATTTTAGGGTTTTTTTTTTTAGTTTTTTGAGTTTTTAGTGTTTTTTTTTTTATGGATTTATGGTCTTTTTATGGGTTTTAGGTTTTTTTAGGGTTTTTTAGTTTTTAGTGTTTTTAGTGTTTTTAGGGTCTTTTATGGTTTTTAGGGGTTTTTAGGTTTATTTAGGATTTTTAGGGTTTTTTACGGTTTTTAGGTGTTTTTTACGTTTTTAGTGTTTTAGGGTTTTTTAGGGATTTTTGGCTTTTTATGCTTTTTTAGAGGTTTTAGGGTGTTTTAGGGTTTTTATACGGTTTTTAGGCTTGTTTAGTGTTTTTAAGGGTTTTTAGGGTTTTTTTTTTATTTTTTTAGGTTTTTTGAGTTTTTTGTGTTTTTAGTGTTTTTTTTTTTTTTGGATTTTAGGGTCTTTTATGGTTTTTAGGGATTTTAGGTTGTTTTTTAGGGTTTTTTAGGTTTTTAGGGTTTTTTTAGGGATTTAGGCTTTTTATGCTTTTTAAGGGGTTTTAGGGTGTTTTAGGGTTTTTTAGGGTTTTTAGGCTTTTTTAGGCTTTTTAAAGGTTTTTAGCATTTTTTAGGGTTTTTAGAGTATTTTAGGGTTGTTTTTAGGTTTTTGAGTTTTTTGTGTTTTGTTTGGGTTTTTAGGGTCTTTATGGTTTTTAGGGGTTTTTAGGTTTTTAGGGTTTTAGGGTTTTTGGGTTTTAGGTTTTTAGTGTTTTTTAGGTTTTTTTAGCTTTTTTGAGTTTTTAGTGTTTTTTTATAGGTTTTTAGGGTCTTTATGTTTTAGGGTTTATAGGCTTTTTTATGATTTTTGGGGTTTTTAGGATTTTTAGGGGTTTTTTAGGTATTTAGTGTTTTTAGGGGGTTTTTTTTTTCAGATTTTTAGGCTTTTTTTGCTTTTTAAGGATTTTTATAGGGTTTTTAGGGGTTTATGCTTTTTTAAAGGTTTTTAGGGTATTTTAGGGTTTTATTAGGTTTTTTGAGTTTTTAGTGTTTTTTATGGTTTTAGGTATTTTTATGGTTTTTAGGGGTTTTAATGGTTTTTAGGATTGTTTAGGGGTTTTTAGGGTTTTTTTAGGCTTTTAGGGTTTTTAGGGTTTTTTTGGCTTTTATGTTTTTTAGGGGTTTTAGGGGTTTTAGGGTTTTTAGGCTTTTTAAATGTTTTTAGGCTTTTTTAGGATTTTTAGGGTATTTTAGGGGGATTTTTTTAGTTTTTTTGAGTCTTTAGTGTTTTTATTCTATTTTAGGGTTTTTAGGGTCTTTTATTATTTTTAAGGGGTTTAAGGTTTTTTTAGGATTTTTAGGTTTTTTTAGGGTTTTTTTTAAGTTTTTAGTGTCTTAGGGTTTTTTAGGGATTTTAGGCTTTTTATGCTTTTTAGGGGTTTTAGGGTGTTTTAGGGTTTTTATAAGGTTTTTAGGCTTTTTAGGGGTTTTAGGGTTTTTAGGGAATTTTAGAGTTTTTTTAGGCTTTTTGAGTTTTTAGTGTTTTTAGTGTATTTTTTTTAGGGTCTTTTATGGGTTTTAGGAGTTTTAAGGTTTTTTTTAGGGTTTTTAGGGTTTTTTTTTTAGGTTTTAGTGTTTTTAGGGTTTTTAAAGTTTTTTAGGCTTTTAGGGTTTTAGGAGTTTTAGGGTTTTTAGCGGTTTTTTTAGGATTTTTAGGTTTTTTAGGGTTTTTAGGCATTTTATGCTTTTTAGGTTTTTAGTGTTTTTAGGGTTTTTTAGGATTTTAATGCTTTTTTAGGTATTTCGGGGTTTTTTAGGGTTTTTTTTTTTTTTTTTTTTAAAGGTATTTTAGGGTTTTTTAGGTTTTTTGAGTTTGTAGTGTTTTTTTTTTTTTGGTTTTTAGGGTCTTTTATGATTTTTAGGGGTTTTTAGGTTTTTAAAAGATTTTAAGGGTTTTTTTAGATTTTTAGTGTTTTACGGTTTTTTAGGGATTTTAGGCTTTTTATGCTTTTTTAGGAGTTTTAGGGTGTTTTAGGGGTTTTATAGGGTTTTTAGGCTTTTTTTTTTTTTTAAGGTTTTAAGGTTTTTTTAGGGTATTTTAGGATTTTTTTTTTTTTTTTTTTTTTTTTTTTAGGTTTTTTGAGTTTCTAATGTTTTTAGTGTTTTTTTTTTGGGTTTTTAGGGTTTTTTTTTTTTATGATTTTTAGGGGTTTCTAGGTTTTTTTTTAGGATTTTAGGGTTTTTAAGGTTTTTAGTGGTTTTTTAGGTTTTTAGTGTTTTTATCTTTTTTTAGGGTTTTTTATGATTTTTTAGGGTTTTTAGGGTTTTTTAGGTTTTTAGTGTTTTTAGGGTTTTTTTTAGCTTTTTTGAGTTTTTAGTGCTTTTAGTGTTTTTTTTTTTTTTTAGGTTTTTAGGGTCTTTTTATGGTTTTTAGGAGTTTTTAGGTTTTTTTTTATAATTTTTAGTGTTTTTTAGGGTTTTTAGGGTTTTTTTAGGTTTTTCGTTTTTAGGGTTTTTAGCCTTTTTAAAGGTTTTTAGGGTTTTAGGGTATTTTAAGGTTTTTTTTAAAATTTTTTGAGTTTTTAGTGTTTTTAGAGGGTTTTATTTTTATTTTTAAGGTCTTTTATGGTTTTAAGAGTTTTAAGGTTTTTTTTAAGATTGTTTAGGGTTTATACCATGTGTTTTAGATTTATTAAAAGAAAATGTATCCTTAACTTTTGGTCTCATAAAAAATATGCCATCATATTAAATTTAGATGTAGCATACGAATTCATGCCTTTTATTGGTGAATAATCTATTTTGACTTATAAAATACCAAAAAAAGAAATCCTTTAAATGAAAAAAATAGTAAAAATATAACAGAAAAATAAATAAATAAATAAACTTGCAAATCCTAACCCAATACCCCATCCCCAAGGCCAACCACAATCGCCAAGCCCCTTTAAACCTTTCCCCCATGCATACCTACACGTGGGAGGAAACATAAATATCCAGAGATTAATTATGGAAAGGTAGGTATTTCATGTGTTATTTTGATGGATTTAATTAATTTGGCTTGCATCGTAGCAAAAATTAATGTGGTTTGCTGGAGAGAATTGGAAAAATTGTTGAAATTTGGGGAAATGGAGACACTCGTCTGAAAAATTGTTTTAGGTTAGCGTTTTTGGTTCTTACCGTAAAAGTGTTTGATTAAATGCCCCAATGAACAAATTTTCTTTTGTTTTTAATGTCCCTCATAGTTTCATGCGCAATAGGAACTTGAATGGCTATTTTTAAGATACGTTTTATTTGATGGAATGAAATGATAATTTTTAAAATTTAGTCATTTTTATGTTTGGTTGGAAAAAAAAAAAAAAAAAACTTAGAAGTTGTTATTCTTATAAAATTATTATTCTATCAAATAGTTGAATCACAATTACTAAAGTTAACCAGTTGAATGGTCATTCTATTTCATACCAGATATTAATTAAAATTCTCAATCCCTAAATTTTCCCTTCCAATATTTGAATTTAATTTTAAAACGTTATTAATGAATAAGATAAAGGGGTATTTAAGAAAATAAAAATACTATTATGTTCTATTCTAATGACTAACCAAACAAAATAATTGTTATTTGAATATTGATTTCATTGGTCAATCAAATAATAGAATTTGAATAAATCATTAATATATTCACATTCTCATTTCATTATATTTCTATTCTTATTCCATTTAATCAAACTAAGTGTACTTTTAATTTTTCTTTTAAGGGTGCTTTTTAAATGAGCTTAACGTAATTTTTTTAGTATATCAACATACTGATAGGATAAACTTTTTTATCTTTTAAATTTATATAAAAAATCACATAAAAATAGAAAAATACATAAATTTAAATAAAAAATCTGACACACTAATACACTAAACGCATTAAATAATGTCCCTAAACTTTAAAACCATGGCATAAAAATGTAATAACCCTTTAAAATTCAACGGTCAAACAATAGGTGGGTCAATACCATTACGATCCAACACCGCGTCGCACCTTAACGTCGTCGTCATCGGATTCGTAATCCCAATTCACTCGTCGGTCGTCACCCACCGAGCAGGCTCTGGAAGGGAAAGTTCTTCTAGACAATCGGCAGATTCATTCATGTGGGCGTCTTTGACGTACAGCAGCACAAGAATTCTGCGCTACTGCCCTCTTCTCCTTCCACGTGTCCCTTCTCCTCCTCCTCTTCCTCTTCTCGCCATTTCTCCTTCTTTCACTTCCATGGACAACAATGCTAATACCAGCAGCACCAACACTTCTTCATTGGCCTCCTTTGCTCACTCCAATACAAGGTTTTATTTTATTTTTTCTCTATAATATTTGTAATTTATTTCATAAAGATTGTTCCTTCTTAGTTTTTATTGCTGAAAAAAGATGAGAGATTAGAGAAGTTGAAGAAAGTAAAGTTTTTTTTTTTGGCGGTTTCTCATATCAATTTTTGATTTTCTGAGCTTAATTAATAGGCTTTTTTCGTTAGAGTTTGTTTCTGATTACTATTCTTTTTGAATTTGTTGTGAATTCCCCGCAATTTCTACGACACCAATGAATGGGGATTTGTATGTTTACGTTATTGAATGTGCAGTGGTGGTAGAGGAAGAGACTCGGAGATGAAAAATGATAGACAGAGATCGAGAGGTCGTGGAAGTGGTGGCGGTGGCGGAGGCGGCGGTAAAGATAAGATTGACGCACTTGGTAGATTATTGTAAGAACTGAGAACTTGGAATACCTGTTTATTACTTAGTTACTATGATCTTGATAAATTAAGACTTTGAAGCAAAATATGGAGGTGATTAGTTCCTTTCGATATTTTCTTTTGTGCAGTTGAATTGCAATGATATTGTTGTTTTTCAATTTACCCTCAAGATTTTAGGCTCAATTTAGTTTTTTCCAGGACACGAATTTTGCGCCATATGGCTTCTGAACTGAATCTGAATATGCGGAGTGATGGGTACGTGAAGGTTAATGATCTCTTAAAGCTCAATTTGAAGACGTTTGCCAATATCCCATTAAGATCACATACTGTTGATGAAATTAGGGAGGTTAGTGTGTTAAGAGTTTCTGCTTTCTTGACTATTTTATACTATGTTTGAACATTACCGAATAGTAAAAGCGTGAACATTTTGTTATTGATCATAATTTACATATTTCAAAACTGTGTGATGTTTGGGTTGATTCAGTAAAATTGATTCTTCTGTTAGTTATTTATTTTCTTCACAAACTGTCTCAAGGAAAAAGTTAAAAACTATTTCAGGCGGTCAGGAGAGATAACAAGAAGAGGTTTAGCCTCCTGGAAGAAAATGGAGAGCTTTTAATACGCGCAAACCAAGGTCACACGATAACGGTGATATATCCTTCTTTTTAATCTTCTTTTGAACTTGATTAGCAAAAATCTTCTTTTCAACTTGAAATAGCAAATCCATTTGACAGAATACCTTTTTGTTTAATTACGGTAAACTTACGACTAGAGCACTATATCTGCTTCCTGTTCAGCAATCTTGAACGTAAAACATGTTGTTGTCATCCTTTTCAACTGCATTATGTAGGTAACCTTTCAATTTGAACTTCTTGTTCTTGGTATAAATGTTATAATGTTTCATATTTTGCTTTGAAACAGATGTTAGATCTAGGATTACCTGTATTTAATTCTTTACCCCATTTCTTTATGATCGTAAGTTTTCAACTGAGCATCTAACTTTGTTAGCCCAAAAAGCAAGAGTAGCTTGGACCAAAAGTTTTATGTGAATTTTTGTTCGTAACTTGCAGGCAGTTGAATCTGAAAGACTATTGAAGCCCATTCTTTCAGCTGATGAAATTCCAGGTGCTTTTTTTTTTTTTTTTTTTTTTTTTTTTTTTTTCTTCTTGAAATTGTACGTCTCCAAAGGAGAGAAAATCATTAACCATACGTCGTTTCTTATTCAGATGACCTTTTTGTTTGCCTAATTGTTTTTCTCCTTCCTTCTAATTTGCAGTGTGTGTACATGGAACTTATAAGAAGAATTTGGAATCCATATTAGAGTCTGGTCTAAAACGCATGAAAAGATTACATGTGCACTTCTCTTGCGGCTTGCCGATGGATGGTGAAGTGATTAGTGGTAATATAATCAATAATTCTGTTTTTGAATATATTTTAACTTCTGAAAACACCCCTGGGTGCACCCTCTTCATTCTTAAAGGACGTTTAATTATGAACAAGAGGTTGAGTTGTGGTGCTTAGCACTGTTGATGCCCGCAAGCATTGTTCTTTAGATTGTTCATGTGATTTTTCATTTTCAGGCATGAGACGAGATGTAAATGTCTTGATATTTCTCGACGTCAAAAAAGCTTTGGAAGGTAAATAGTTTGTAAATGATAGAGCTTTAAAATCCAAGATACTGCTTTTGTCTCCGATGTTAGTTCATCACGATGCGAAATGCATGCCTAATTTGTAATTGTTGCTTTTAAATTTTGCACAGATGGAATGAAGCTCTACATCTCCGACAACAAAGTAATACTGACTGAGGGTTTTGATGGTGTTGTACCTGTCAAGTACTTCAAAAAGATAGATTCATGGCCGTCTAGACAACCTCTTCCTTTTTGAGCTCTTGGGTTTGACCAAGAATGGTCGTTTTGTTTTCCCTTTTTTCTCTTCTTTTTGGTCCCCGGAATGGTCACTTGATTAACTTTGGGACGATGAAATAAGCTGGTTCCTTTTTTCCACCATAGATGTATATTTAGCTCTTGAATTACATAGTTTATGCCTCCTTATCAACGTGGCATGGAATTTGATATTGTTCCCTTGGAATTATATGCCCTTACTTATCAGTACCTTCAGTGATTTACTCGGTTTAAATTCAAAAGCTTCAGGCGTATTCTTTTGTCCATGAAACTCAAAAAAAGACAACTTAAGTTTCAATTTTATTTAAGTTTACATTCTTTTAAATTTTAATTTTATTCAATTTTATTCAACTTTATTTAAGTTCTAACTTCAACTTAAATTATAATTCAAATTCAACTTAAAAATTATATTTAAATTACACTTTAAAAGAACAATTCTTTCGTTTATCTTGACCACACAAATCATAGAAGTACTTCCCATTCCATCCAGATGGGAATATCATAATATTTTCAATTGATTAGAAAAAAAAAAAGTTTTGATAAGTAACCAAACCCACATCGTTTAGAAATGAGAGAACTTTTGAAACTGCTCACTATGTAAATGCAACAAAATCTGAGTATAAAAATGTAGTTTCAAACTTTCGATATAGAGGAGGTTTTTTTTTTTTATTTGAAAAAGTTCTTTTCTTTGATACATTTTTGTTAAAATAATTTTTTTAAATATTTTATAAATATGTTATTATAAAAATTCACACTTCTGTACACCTTAACAATCTTGCAAAGCTACACACCTTGCATAGAAAATTCACTCTTCCGTACGCCTTGACAAATTTACAAAGCTACACACCTTACATCTTATTAATACCGTTAATGCTTTTCTTGTTCTCCTCTGGTTTCTATTAATTTAAATTATATGAAATTCTGTTTCGTCTATTATATTCATATATGTTTTTATACTTCTTGTTTATTAACACGTTGAGTATTTCTATTATGTTGAGTATTTCTAACTTCTAGGTTTCTATCACTTGACTAGTTTAAGATACGTTTTAAGGCGCGTGTATAGTGTGTCACATAATAAGAAAATTGATATATATGGGTTAAAAGATGTTATGACAATGTTAAAAAGTTAAGAGATGTTAAAATATAAAACAAATTTTATAAATTCTCCTGAACTTAATCACTTGTATTAACATATTCTTAAATTTTAAAATATATATGTTATGTCTCCCGAATTATGACATCTCTCTAATTTTTCCCTCTCTGTTTGATTCCGTTAAATTTTTTAACAGAAATATTTATAAATATCCCTGAATTTTGTTTCTTGTGAAAACATGCCTCTTAATATACATGTTGTGCTCCTCAAATATAATTCTTTTTTTTCATGTAAGGAGGCTAGCTACGAAGAAAGGAAGTACACATATTAAATAATTTTTTTTTTTGTTTTTGGTGCAAAATGCTTATATTAATTAATTAACTCCATATATGATTGAACTTTTAAATAAATCACTGTATGTACTATATAGTAGAAAATGATACATACTTTCAACTTGAATTTCCATCTCTTTCTGAATTCTAATGAAATTTAACGATATATTGATGTAAGACTTCTTTTCTTGCTATAAATTTTTAATTACATAGGATTGCTCTCCATTTCAGTCCCAAGAATTGATTTGCTCTAAAACATCGTTTAATAGTTAAAGTAAGGTGGACGATAGCCACTTGTTAGGACCATTATTTTCATATATATATATATATATATATATATATATATTTGAGGAAAAAGATTGGAATTTTATTACTCATTGTCAAATCAACAAGTACAGAAGAGTTAATAAAACTCAGTAAAACACCTAAATCAAATAAAATCATCATTGAAAGAACAAACATTGATTAATTACACAGTGGACTACAGAATTTTCTCGTCGAAGTACGTAGCAATCCGAGCCACTATTTACATGTCAAAAAGTGTTTGATTGAAGCTTCAAGGGCTGTGGGGCTATCCATCTCTCACAAGTAGTCTCCCAAACTTTGTTGGCGCTGTCAAGAGCACATTTCACTTCTCCTATCACATCAAATTTAATCTAACAACATATAAAAGCGTTAAAACTTCTATAATAATAGTCTTTTATGGGATTGTCACGCGATGCTCTCTTATCTTCTCCATTTTTTTTTTTTTTTTTTTTTTTCTTTACATTATTTTTAAATAAATTCTTTTAAATATGTTCCTATTTTTTAGGTTAAAAACTTTTATATAATTTTAAGCTTTATTTATTTCATCGATTTAAGTTTTCAGTTTTAAATTTTTACAGTTAAAAGTTTTTAAAAAATATCACATCTAATTTTTTCTGTTATAGTTAAAAATGCTCAAAAAATTTCATATCTTAACTCAAATTAAAAACTCAAATCTGTAAAATAAAAGAGACATTAATTTTTTAACTTTTCTTCTTTTTTTTTTTTTTTTTTTTTTTCTTTTCTTTTGTTTATTGACATTTCTTTTTGTTTTTCCCCTAACCTTTTTGACCTTAACCTTTTTTTTTTATAATATTCTTTTTTGAAATATTTTTTTTTTCACTTTCTTTTAATTAAAATAATTCTTTTCAAATGTGTTCATACTTTTTTTTTTTTTTTATAAAAACTCATATATGACCTTAATTCTTTTATATGATTTTTTAAAATATTTTTTTCTTCAATTAATTTACTTTACTTCTAAAGGGGTTACGTGTTTTGACACGACATCAAATTTATAAAATTATTCCTCATGTGCAATAGCACGCCACTCAACTAGTACTTTATAAAAGTGCACAAAAAATTGCAACGCCTTCCTTTTTACCTTTCTTGGAAATAAAATCTCATTAAGAGCAAACCGATCCACCAGGGAAGAGTTTGAGAATACACCACAAAGAGGATGCAGACCAAATCCCTCGAGCTTGGTGACAAACCCATAATGCATCGGACGCATATCTTCAATAGCATCATGACATGCATATTGGACAGCGTTTCTGCACCTTAATACCACAATGGTTCAGAATACTAGTAGCGGGAAGTGCTTCATTGCTTGCACGCCATGCATGTATTTTTATTTTATTCAGAACTTTCGCATTCCACAACTTCTTTCGCCATTGAGAGAGCGACCATCCCCGCCCCTACATACGGAAGAACTTTCCCTCTGCCACATAATAGGAAGATTTTAGTGTATAACCCCCCCTAATTCCCACTATAATGCCAAACTAAGCAATCATCTCGGTGCAAGTGACTGATTGGATTACCTATAGCTAACTCCTGATCCACTCCCCATAGAACTTCACAAACTCTCCCCCTATTCCATCGCCAGTCATCTAATAAATCCGCAATCAAAATATCCTCCTCCGACGAGTATATAATAGGTAGAAAACTAGTGGAACGGCTCAACCAAGGGTCTCTGAAAACCTGAAATCTATTCCCATCCCCAATATTAATCCAATGAACACTGATTTGAAGTAAGTCACGTCCTCAAATAATACTCCGCCAAATGTAGGATGGATTATTTCCCACACCAGCCTCCAGAAACCCCGAAGAAGGAAACTACTTAAGTCTTTTGGAAGTCGCACAATGACTGAACGACGATTTGTTAAAATTCCCCAACCTTGCTTAGTTAACAAATTAGCTTTATTATAAAAGCTTCTATTAGCACCGTGGTGAGAGCGCTTGTATTTACACTCAGGGTTTAAAGTTTGAATCTTAAAAACGGTCTCTCTTTTAAAAAATAAAGCCGCGAATATATGAGATTGAGTTTTCTCCCGAACTTATCATAATACAAAAACATCTTTAACACTAGGGTCCGCCTTTTATAAAAGCTTCCATGAAGTCTTGTTTTGCTAGGGTGACGTTACCGACTCATCCATATCTGCCCTTCTAGGTCTAACATAGCTCATTTTGGGATGATCTCTTCATGGCCAATCTATGTTTAATTGTACTCATTCGTTACTCTCTTGATCGTTGAGTTTAGTAAAAAGAAAAAAAAAAAAAAAAAAAGTTTAGTTGAGCACATTTAAAAGATTAAATAATAAATTATTTATGGGGTCTATATATATATAAAAAAAGTATTTGAGAATGTTGTATAATAAAAATATCGATGTTTTTTTTGGTTTTTTTGGCGGTCTTTAAAAAAATAACTAATGATAATTTTTATTTTTTAACTGTTTAATCTGTATTAAAATTATTTATTATGTATATTTTTTTAATTTAGTGTGATTTTAATTAAATTTAATGATTAAAAATTAAAACTTAATAAGGTGGTCTCCTAGAGAGATTTTTTTCTTTTTAGGGGTAAACTAGGATGATTCTAAAATTTAACCGGATCGGTTTTATAATAATCTAAAAATATGTATTAAACAAAAAAGTATTTCCAAGGTAAGTTGCAGTGGGTAATTCTGAAAGAATGACCTGAGAGAGAGAAAAGGCGAGAAACGATCTCGTCAGAATTATCTCCGATCACGCGGAGAAACACTGCTATGAGAATTACTAGGAATTTCTAGCAGCAAAAACAAACAAATCCAAGCAAAGCAAACATTAAATGAAATCAGAGGTCTGCATTTAGATGGTGTCTCTGTGCTGATGGCGAAACTACCCAGTGGATGGCGTCGTTTCCTCATCTTTCTTCCTCTCCTTTGCTTTCTTCCCTATTTTTTCAGCGGTACTTCGTCCTCGGATTTTCTTATTTCTATTTCCATCATCATTATTATTATTATTATTTGGGAAGCAAGCTTGATATGCTGTGAATTTTTAGTTAGGGAATTGCAGCAGAGCAAAACCTTCCAAGATCTACCCACGAAAAAGGGCAAAAAGTTTGATCATTTGGTTCTTGGTCCAGCTGCTGGCGAAGGCTTGCCCAATCGTCTGCAATGCCAAGGTTCTTTTTCATCCCCCTCTCTCTCTCTATTGTTTTAGCTACAGATATTAATCCGACCGCTTGTAATAAATTGAATAGTTAACAAAAAAAATTAATGATAATTAATGAAATTAGAATCTTATCATGTCACGTAATTAAATTTATATATTTAGAGGTGATCACTGAGGGAAACGTAAGTATTAAAAACTCGTCCATATATATGTACGTATGTGTGGAATAATTTTTCCATAGAATTTGGGTTTGCGGTGAAATTGTTTCTGAGTACTAGTAAGAATTATTAGTTGATCAGTATTAATTTTGATAGGTGGAAGAAATTTTCCGTAGAATTTGTGCTGTGAAATTAGATCTAACTTCTAAGTACCATTTTCGTAAGAAATTGTTTGTTGATTAGTATAAATTTTAATAGTTTGAAGAATTTTTCCACAGAATTTTGTTTTGCTATGAAATTGGTTTGAAGTTCCATTTTATTAATACATTGTTTGTTAATTATTCTCTTCTTAGAAATCCACTCTGGTATGCTTGTTGGGCATTCTCCTTTAGCATATTCAGAAGATTTCTTCCCTTAAATTGTTGTTTTTTATTTTTATTTCTATTCCGTCAACGTCCCAGTGAACAGGCTCTTATGGAAGAACTCTTGACTCTGTTCTTCTGTAGCTTGTTTTTCTTGTTGCAGTGAATGATTGTGTCTCATGAGGAGATATTCTTTATATGTTGTGATATGGTGGTTAGAAAAATTTAGCAGTTAGTGTTGGTTTTAGTCATCTTTTTGTTTAAGGTTTCTTATTTGGTTTTTGTTTTCTCTAGAGCAGGCACTAAAGCTCTCAACAAGACCCATTTTTCAACCTCCTCCCATGCATCCACTTTTGGAAACAACATAGCATTTGTCTCTGTCTTTACCATTTATAATTCCTCGCTCGGTGTGTGTGCGGATGAGAGGGCATCAAACTTGGTTGTTGTTGGGAATGCTTCATATAGCAAAGAAGAGAGGTCCATAGCCATTTTGCACACTTTTGTTAACTTCATTCAGGTAGTGTATTATGTATAGACTGGATTATCATCTTATGTTTGCTTCAAATATTAATAACCTACTTGGAAAGCAATAGAATGTACTTTTTCAACGTGCATTTTGTATAACTATGTCCTAGTTCTTGATCCAAGTTTCTTTTGGCTAGAACCTTGAGGTTTGTATTCTATATATTGCGTTTTAAGATTGTTTAAGTATTTTAGTTGGACGTCATAATGTTTCTGAGTGTTGCATAGAAGAAACCTTATGAATCTTACATGTTATATTGTGCAGGTGACAATGCCTAAAAGCAATATTTTCATTCTTACAGACCCAGCATCTGATCTTTCAATTAGCAGGAATGGGGTAACTGTTTATCCAATCCAAGGTGAATATTCGCGAGACAAGTTGATGCTTCAAAGAATCAGGTCTTACATTGTAAGAGCACATTGCACGCGTTAATTGTAGTTAGAAGACTCTATGTAGAAATAGCATGCTGCTCAGTTTTTTTCAGTGTTTCGTGTGATTAAATGATGCGCTCACATATCTGGCTTTCTAATATGTTTTTTTATTTTAACATCCCCATAAACTTTAGCCTTTTGTTTGAAATTATCTCAAAAGTGCAAATTAATTTATGATTTTTCCCTTTCACAATGGGGTGGTTTTAGTCATTGTTAGTACATGGTTTCTTTTCTATTGTTGTGGTAGTAATTTTCTGGTTTTATTATGACAAAACTGAATTTAAAAATTGTGTTGCTAATACAGGCCTTCTTAGAAGCAAGGCTTTGGGAGCTTTCTCAGAAACGGGAGCATATTAGTCACTACATATTCACTGACTCGGATATAGCTGTTGTTGATGATTTAGGACACATATTTCATGACTTTCCAAATTTTCATCTGGCTTTCACCTTCAGGAATAACAAAGCACAACCTCTGAATTCAGGATTCATAGCTGTGAGGGGGACTGCTGATGGCATTTTAAGGTGTGCATTGGTTTCCTTTAACTCCAATTTGGTTACAATGGAACTAGAAATGTATTTAAAGTTTTTCAATCTATTTTCTGTCTTTTTGCGTTCAAGTTTAAGCCGAATCTTACTTTCATCAGCCTGTATGGTATTGCAGGGCAAAGAAATTTTTACAAGAAGTGCTTGAAATTTACAAATCAAAGTATATGAATGCTTCTCGAATGCTCGGGGATCAGTTAGCTCTTGCTTGGGTTGTGAAGTCTCATCCTTCTTTTGACACATCAAGATTTTCCAAACCACGAGTTTTTCTTGAAGATGTTGGTGGCGCCTCAGTATTATTTTTACCCTGTGCCACATACAATTGGACACCACCAGAAGGTGCTGGTCAATTTCATGGCATGCCTTTAGATGTCAAGGTATTTTTATTGAAAAATCATGAAACTTCTTTTTCTATGAGAATCTTTGATACATTCTAAAGTTGGTGGTTTTTTGCATGGATCCTCATACGTTCTCATATCTTGGATATAGGTTGTTCATTTTAAAGGGTCAAGGAAACGCCTGATGCTCGAGTCTTGGAATTTCTTCAATTCCTATTCTGATATATCAGATATGTTGTGCCTTGTCTTGAAGAGTGGAAGAACGAAGTATGATTTTTGAATGTATTGATTTTTTTTTTTTTTTTTAGCTTCATTCTTGGATTGTGTAACAGAAATTTTGATGGGATACTGTTAATTTTGTTGTAAAAAGAGAAGCTCGATTTGTGTCTTTCAATGATAGAGATGACTACTTCATAAATGCCCCTGAATAGTGTCACTTTTTCATCTTGCTTACCGACCTTTAAAACTTGCCACTCAATACCTCTGAAAATTACGTAGTATGCCTAAAAAATTCAACTTCTTTACATTTATGTCATCTAGTCTCTTTCTATCTTTGTTGATTTAAAAGTAAAAGTTAATTTTCTAGTCATCCTTGTCAAGAAGAAAAAATATCCTAGTACTAGCATATAAAAATATCCTTAATGAATCGGATACATAAATTTAAGTTTATGACATTGGTGCCTTAAATGTAAAGAGGTATCTTTCGGAGGGTAATTTTTGTGTTTCTTCCTTAAAAGGTGTTTTTATTTATATTTTAAAAATGCTCATATTTTTTTAACTTAAAATTTACTATTCATCTTGTATCTTTCTTTCTCAAATTCTCTTATTTCTTTCTTTCTTTTTTTAAGAATAATTAGAGTGAAATTGGATTTCAATTTCTTAGATACAGTTCTACTTCATCAATTCTGTAAAAGAATAATTAAAGATTAATTTCATTAATTTCCCCACATTTATGTTCTCAGTTCAGCATGACTAGGAATTCTTAAAAGCGTTCATTTTACCTCCTCAACTATATAAAAGCGTCCAAAGCACCCGTTCGGTCCAAATACTTGGTAAAAATAATACCCACACTATTGATCATGTCAACTTTCCCTCCGGGTTTTCAAAAGTGATCTTTGCATTCCCTATTATGAAAAAATGTTTAAAAGCCCATTCTATCCAAATATATTAGAAATCTAATGAAAGGTTGACATTAGAATTAGAAGTCCGTTTAGTTTGTTAATTTAAATTTTTAATTCGAGTTAATATGTTATTTTATGTGAGAGCTTTTTACTGTAGTAAAAAAGTTAGATATGATTGTTTCTGAGAGTTTTTTACCGTAACAAAACTTAAATTTTAAACTCAAATCAGTGAAATAAACAAGACCTTCATGTTTCAAAATGGTTGATAAGAAATGATTTGGTAAAATTGTATTGAGCAGATTCATATTTTCCTTTATAACCACAATAAAGTCAAAAAGTATTAGATAATAATTAAACAAAAAGGGTGTTCTTTTCACAATTCTAATCACAACTAAATTTTTTTTATTACAGTGTTTTCTCTTACAAAAATTTAAATTTAACTTTTTAACTATAATATTTTCTTTCACATAAATTTACTTTTTAATTCAAATTCTCAACTCAAATTCGCGTAAAGAATGGGACCAAAATCTCTAAAAAATATTAAAAAAATCAATTAAAAAAATATTTTTACAAATTTTCCCCGACCAACGTAGTTGGGGAGAAGTAATTTCAAAATGAGTTAAGGAATGAGGATAATGTACAGTGTTTTCTTTCACAAAAATTTAAATTTAATTTTTTTACTATAATGTTTTCTTTCACATAAATTTAATTGTTAACTCAAGTTCTCAACTCAAATTCACGTAAAGAACGAGACCAAAATCTTTAAAAAATATATTAAAAAATCAATTTAAAAAACATTTTTACAACTTTTCCCCCACCAATGTAGTTGGGGAGAATTGAGTTCAAAATGAGTTAAGGAATGAGGATTTTGATAAAATTATTTAAACTATAGGTATTAGTGAAAAAAAAAAAAAAACTAGTAAAAATTTTCAAAAAATAAAAAACGCAGAAGTGTATTTTTCTAAGACGTTTATAAGTGAAATTTCGGGCATAGACAATTTTATGAAATCACTCTTTATTAATCTATTTTATTCACTTATTAAATTCACCAAAATTACTTATTATTTTCCTTTTTTTTTTTTTTTTTTTTTGTGCTTGAAACCAATTAATTTTTCTCTTTCAATACTACAAACATCACTGAAACTGGAAACCAATATCGCCGCCTTCTTTAGAACAAAAAAGCCTTTAGAGAGAGACGGCAAATGTTCTCCATTCCAACCATAAAATTGGCGTTTTTAAAGAAGTGAAATTCATTGGGGCTTTAAAGTATTTGTCCAATTTTGTTCATAACGTTAAAAAAAGCTTATCTATTTTGTAATCTCTTGTATTTCTATAATTGTATAATTGCATACAATGTTTAAAAATGCTATTTGGATAATGAGCTGTGCGTAATTCTAATTTTTAAGACTTATGGCGAAACTGTCAAAATAAAATAACAATAATAATAATTTAATTAAGTAAATATGAAGTTTGGTTTTAATAAAAAAAATCCACAAACTACCTTTTTTTTTTTTTTTTTTTTTTTTTTTTTTTTTTTTTTCTTTTCTTTTCTTTTTGAAATTTATCCTCAATTAATATCAAACTCTAAATGCTACTTGTGTGGGAAAATGTAGAGGACATGTGGAACGACGACGACATGACACGTGGTCTTAAGCTTCTCCTTGCGGAGCAACAACCCTCGACGTCTGGGGCTTTCTTCCTTTCCAACTACCAAGGGCCCAAGTAAGAAGTCCAACTTAAGGCGTCAAGTTCATCTGGCGTCGACAGATCGTACCGTCGACCTTACAACATGAAAATCCCTCGTCGTAGAATCGACCGCCAAGAAGGACAATTGGGCGAAACAACACTGGCGGCGAAGGGAATGCTCCTTGAAGGAAAGCCTATCATGGCAAGTTGCGTACAGAAAATGGGGGATGTCTACAATACAGACATTAAATGCAAACCCTTAAACTGCCCCACGGGGGACAGAAAAGGATTACAGGTACGCACAGAACCGTAAAAGAAGACTAATTGGCTGAGTGAACAGTTTGCTCAGTAATTAGTGGGTTACGTCTGGGCCTAAAAAGGAAGAGCACTTGAGTGATTCTGCCTACAAAGGAAACCCACCCAGTGAAGGAATCTCCGGTATAAAAGGGACAAAGCCCCATATAGAAAGGGGGTTCACGTCCAAGAGAGAAAAAAGAACAAGAGAGCAATTAATGTAAATTGTAATCACCTCCAAAGAAATATACAACCACAGTGGATATAGCTCTGATATAGAGTGAACCACCATAAAATCTCGTGTTCTTTTACACCCATGATTGTTTTCGCATTATACACCCCTCCAACAAACTCTTATAGATAGTCTATATTAAAGTCGGTAATCCAATGAGAAACCTAGAGATAACCCGACCTGCTTTTGTTGACGAAAATTCACCGTCAACACTATTGATAAAACATTTATACTTGCTTAAAATGAAAAATTAAACAAAATCAAACTTTCTCTCATCTACGTAACTTCTAACGCCGGGTAGCAGCCACCTAGAGAGTAGCATGCCGAGTTTTAAGTGAGTATTTTTCATTGCTTCATTATTATTATTTTTTACTTTTACATTGCTTTTGAAACTTTAAATATTTTATTGATATTTTGATTGTGAGATAAATGCTTACTTTGTCCTAAATTCAAACAAATAAGTTCCATACTTATTTTCTTTCTTTCTAAATTTAATAATGGTTGTATGCGGACAAGATAAATTCCCTAATCTATAGCAACATAACACGACTACTTAGAGTGACTGTCATAGGAAGAGATCTCTTTTCTACATGATGTGGTACTTCTCAGATATGGTTGGCATCTAAAAAACTGCACAGCTTGTACTCTCGCCTTAGGAGACTTTCCAAGAAATAACACATGTACGGAAACGTAGTTGCATCTTAGGGAATAGGGATGCTTGTGTAAGAGTCTGCAGTGATTTGGGCTACATCGGACAAGTTTCGGGCTGCAGCGGATTACATTACAGAGGCCAGCGCATTGTTTTGGCCCGCAGCGGAAGTCACTCCTGCTGCAGCGATTTTCGAAACCGAGAGGAAATTGAAATTGTGCCCGCTGCAGCGGCAGTTAAACTCACTGCAGCGAGTGACTTGCCAAAAACGAATGCAAAGTGCTCCCGCTGCAGTGTGCCTTACCCGAGGTGAAACAGCAAGAAATGCTTGTTGATGGTGTTTGCTTTATACTTAATTTCCACATTTCGGACCTTAAACTTATACCCCTTAATATGATCAGCGTTCACATAGAACTTGCGAACATATGTCAAAGCAGCTGCCTTTAGGGTCTTGAAAGAATTTCCAACCATGCGATACAATCACTTCCGCATATTGGGGGAAATCTTTTGCAATAAATTGCATGCCCCTCTCTTTTAGGCTAGCCGCCATTTTATGCACTCATGGTAAAGTTCTTCGGCCTTTTCATTTATAAATTTCTTCACTTTTTTGGCGGGCTTAGGAGCCTCCTCCTTGTTCGTAGTGGCCACTGCCTTTTGTTTTGGCATTTTCAAGCACAAGAGCAAGTCCAAATCATAAGAATTAACTCAAATTATTTGCGCAAGAACCATCAACCAACAACTCCTGACAATTCACAATCAACAAAATAAGTTAGGCTTCAACCAAAACAACCCCAAAACCAAATCAAATCAATTTCACGAGACAAACCAATCGAAACAATAATCCAAACCCAAGCACAATAATCACAAAGACAACATAAATTCACAAGACACAAAAAACCAATCACCCAAACTGATAAAAATTCCACAATCCTCAAAAGTAACAATCCACAATTCCTCACCAATAGCACCAATCTCCACAAGTTTCTCAAATTCACAAATATTTTCTCAAATAATTGTCCAACAACCAGAAATTCTTTCAAAGCACCAAGGTTTCCATAATTCCACACTCTAATTTCAAAATTATCCAAAATATTCAAAAATAATCCCAAAATTTGTCCACCAAAAACTAGGGTTTCACTTCTACTATATTTGTTCTCAAAATCCGGATAAAATCTCGAAAGATACTTATTAAATGTGAAGATTGAGAATGGAGGAAGAAAAACCCTTTGAATCCTTGCTATATTGAGCGCCAATGGTGTGAGAACCGGAGAGTTGGAGGTTACAAGTGGAGAGGATGAGTGGGTGAGTGAGAAAGTTGGTGGAAATGGAGAAAACTTGGTGGGAAGAGGAATATACGTGGTGGAATTTCGATTTTTCTGGGTTTTTGGGGTTGCGTTTGGTATTTGGTTGAGTTGTGGAGAAGGACAGCGGTTTGGAGAACGGCTTTTTTTTTTCGTGTTTTATTTTGCTGGAAAAGCCGCAGCGCTGCAGCGGAAGCCCCTTTTATGGTTTCTGAAAAGCCCGGCAACTTCAACAGTAGGAAGAATGTCCACTTGAGTAGTTATATATGATACCAAAGTTCATGCCCACTTCATAGAAATCTGGACAAAATCACCAGCTTCCAATCCAAGTATCTCTACATCTGGCACAATTACCTTACAAGATGTTTGTCCTGATTCTCTTCGTTAAAAAAAGTAGAACACTAACAATTGCATGATAAAATGATCAATAAAGACAAAGTAGTTCCAAAAACAGCAAAAATCTCCAAAATGTCCAGACACAAAAATCTGCAGGTTGTATGGCCAAAGATAACAAGAATATTGATGGCACTGATGATGCACATAGACGTCATAAGAAAAGTCTCCCAGAATCAGGAAAAGGAACCAAACCAGATAAAGAGAATGAATGGCTTTTTTTTATTATTTTAATAAGAGTGGAGTCGATGAATTTTATTTATATGTCCGCAAAATAACTAAAAATTAGAAAGAGTAAGAATTTTCAAAAATTGTTCCCTTTTTTTTTTTTTTTTTTTTTTTCTTGGATGAATAATACCACATTTTCAGCTAGAAGGTTTAGGATGCAAAGATAGCATAGTGTGTTGTGTTGTGGTCCAAGTTTGAACTGTCAATTTTACGAAATTGAACAAAATGGGCATTCCTATATTTAGGAAAACTCAGTTCTCAATCATTCCATTCCCCGGAATACAATCTGAGAATATAAATCTTCCAAGGATATATAGTAACTTAGGCAACAAATATAACATGTGTTAATAAGACAACATAGACCAGTAAGTAAGGAAAGGAAAACACCAAGGTAGAAGCAACATAGAAGAATGATTTGATACTCTCGTCACCTCTAGCAAGCAAAACAAAAGGGCATGCTGATTTAGATTCACAAGTAAGCTGGTTTGAAATGGAATTAAGTGTGAGGCAAGAGAAGTGGCCCGTAGAAGACACAAAACATTCAAAAATTGCAGCCAAAAAGAAGATAAATAATTCGACAACACAAGTAATGCCATTCCATTTATGTTAAATAAAAATCAGCCCCATTACACACACACACACACACACACACACACACACACACACACACACACACACACACACAAATAAATAAATAAATAAAAATTTCCAACAGTAGTTCCTTAATTCAGTTTCATCTAATAGTTAAAAAAAACAAAAACAAAAACAAAAACAAAACAAAAAAAAAAAAAAAAAAAAAAAAAACAAACAAACAAACAGAAACAAAAACTACTGTGTGCTATTTTATTGAATCGCTTGGCAATGATACATGTCCACCAATCAGCAGCATCTGCTCTATTACTCGTGAAATTCTACAATAAAAAAAAAAAAAAAAAAAAAAAAAGCTACAACAATTACATTCCAAAGGAATAAGAAGAAAACAGATAGATAGTCCTCAAATTTTTATTTTTTTTTTTCTTTCTTAATACACAGCTGAGCTATGAAGTGGCCATCAAACAATGTCCAATGTTCAATTTCCAATGTCCGTCATCATCAACCCACAAAACCCCTTCTTCAGTTTAGGACACACAACAAGGTCCTCCTTATATTGGCATCATTACTAACAGAGAGATGTTTAGATATTAAAAAGAAAGAAAGATAGAAACAATCATAAGAATTGGTAATGAACGAGAATTCATAGGAATGGATCATATTCCTACCACCACAACACAACTCAAAAAGAATTATTTTCTTTTTCTTCTTTTTTTTTTTTTTTTTTTTTTTTTTTTATTGGGGAGCCTTCTTCCCACCAGAATAGTAACTGAGATACCACCTCACAAACTTCTTCAAACCAGTCTGCAAATCAGTAGTGGGCTTATATCCAAGCTCCCTTTGAGCCAAACTAATATTAGCATGAGTAAACTGAACGTCCCCATTCCTCGGCAACTTCATTATGTTCCTCTTCGCCTTCACCTTCAACAGCCTCTCCAAAATGCTGACCAAATCCGAAACCGGCACGGGAGAAGTATTCCCTAAATTGAACACCCTCAACTGTGCCGGCCCCTTCTTCTTACCCCCACTCCCGGTACTCTTCGCCGCAGTGTCCAGCGCAGCCAAGCACCCCTTCACAATATCATCAATGTAGGTAAAATCCCTCGCAACCGTCCCGTGATTTGCCGCTTCGAAGATTGAAATTGCCTTCCCTTTCAAAATATCCCTTGTGAAAAAGAAATACGCCATGTCTGGCCTTCCCCAAGGGCCATAAACAGTGAAAAATCTCAATCCGGTTAATGATAGTCCATAAATATGATTATAAGTATGTGCAATCTCTTCACCAGCCTTCTTCGTAGCCGCATAAAGACTCGCAGGCTGGTCCGTCCGGTCCCTTTCCGAGAAGGGAACTTTAGTGTTAAGCCCATAAACAGAACTAGACGACGCCCACACAATCGCCGGCTGAGGATTAACCTCTTTACAAACCTCAAGAAGATTAACTAAACCGGCTATATTGCTATGAACGTAAGAGCTGGGATTTTCCATGGCGTACCTGCAGTTGCGGAGCATGAATTAAACAAACATTTTGCATCAAAATCACAATGCAAGTATTTTTTTTTTCCCCTCTCAAACTGTATATCAGCATCTATTTCTATTTTTTTCTCCTTATCAAAACTAAGCTTACAACAGAGTTTAATTCACTTTCCAAAGCTCGAAAACTTTAAAAATACGCTTACAACAGAATTTTATTCATCTTTTAAAACTCAAGACTTTAAAAATTTTAAACTAAAATTACAATGCAACTATATTTTCTCCAAATTTTGTCTCCATTCTTTCTTTGCTATTTATTTGTATCTCTCTTCTTTTCGTCAAAATAAAAGCTTAAACCGGAGTTTAATTCACTTTATAAAGCTTGAAATTCCAAAATTTTTATCTAAAATTAAAATTACAGAGCAACTATATTTTCCTCAAAACTCTATCTCTGTTATTCCTTTGCTATTTATTAGTATCTTTCTTCTCGTAATCAAAACTGAGCTTATGTAAGAGTTTAATTCACTTTCTAAAGCTCAAAATTTCAAAATTTTAAAACTAAAATTACAACACAACTATATTTTCCTCAAACTCTCTCTTTTTTGTTTATTTTTTTTTTTTTTTTTTTTTTTTTTTTTTGTCCTTCATCGAAACTACGCTTATAATTTAATTCACTTTTCAAAGTCCGAAATCTCAAACTAAAAACATGAGTACTTAAAAAAGTCAAAAACTCCGCGGCATCGGCATCGGCATCGTACCTGACGCCGGCCTGGGCGGCGAGGTGCATGACGTGGGTGAAGGCGACGACCTCGAAGAGCTTCTTCAGGAGAGCGGAGTCGTTGATATCGCCTTCGACGACGAACACGCCGGTCCGGTCGAGGAGCGCCTGGCGGGCGCGCTTCAGGGACTGGTCATAGTAATCATTGAAGTTGTCGAGGCCGAGGACACCGTCGCCGCGGCGCTTGAGGGCCGAGGATACGTGCGTGCCGACGAAACCGGCGGCGCCGGTGACGAGGACGGAGATGCCGTTGCGGGAGCGGACGCGGGCGGAGGAGCGGACCCGCTTCTCCCAGGCGGGCCCACCCCAGGAATAGGTGCGGAGAGATCTTCTAGAAGGATCCGAGGAGGATGAAGAGGAGGAGGAAGAGGAAGAAGAAGAAGAAGGGGATTTGAGGAAGAAGAGGAAGATTAGGGCGAGAAAAAGTAAGGACCAGAAAGTGAGCTTGGCGAGGGAGGAATGCCATTGCCAGCGGAGGAGCCGGTGGTGGTGGTGGTGGATGTAAGGGGATTTGTCCATCTTGAACTTGCCTGGTGTGGAGGGAATGTTGTCAAGGTGGGACATTTGCTTCATTGTTTTCACATTCAAGTTCAAACTTGGGGCTTTTTGTTTATTTTTTTTAATCACCTCACAATGTGGATTGATTTTTGATTTGGGATTAGGGTTAGGGTTTGAAGTTTGGGGAGGTGGATTTGGCTGTGTGGTGGTGGTGGTGGTGATGTCAAGGATAAGGGAAGTGAGAGAGAGAGAGAGAGAGAGAATGGTGTTTTTGGGTGGTGGTGGTGGTGTTTGTGTTTGTCAACTTTTTTGGTTCTTTTCCATGTTGTTGTTGTTGTTTGTTTGTTTGAGGAAAATGTGAAAATGGGAAATGGGAATCTTCTGGTTTCTTGGAGGGATGGGTTGGGGTTGGCGTTGGTGAATGGTGAATGGTGAATGGTGAATGGTGAATGGTGAGTGGTGATGGTGGTGGGGGTGGGGGTGGTGATGGAGTTGTGTTTATAGCTTACATAAAGCAAGAGATGAGATTAAAGTCTTTATTTCGATTAAGCATTGCTAATTTGCTAATCATCTTTGTTTGTGTGAGAAAGAGAGAGAAAGGCCTTTTGTTTTTGTTTTTGCTTTTTGCTTTGTTTTTGTTTTTTTTTTTTTTTTTTTTTTTACTTTTTGGCTTAGCAATGGAAATGAAGAAGATGCAAAGAATCTTGGAAATTACTTAAATGGGTTTGAATTTATTCTTTGAAAAAATACAATGGTTGAATTATATTGTTCTTTGTTTAATTTTTTATAAAGAGTTTTTTTTTTAAAAAAAAAAAAAATGAAAGGAGACATATTATTTTGATTGGTTGGGAAACCTTGAATTTGGGAACTTTACACTCATACTAACCTCAATTTATTTTAGGATATTTCGGGTGCATCTATATTTAGGGAGGACTTAATTTTGGGATTTGAGGATGTTGGGGTCTGTGGTTTGTTGGAGATGGTGTGTGGATGTGATTTTGAGGCTAATTATTAAGGGGTTCTTAGTTTGCCCAACATTGAAAGGCGTGAAAGATTTGTGGGGTTTGGGACTTTGAGTTCTCTCATTAAATTCAGATTTGTGTTGACTACTAAGGTCTATAATATAAACAGGCAATTCACAATTAAAATTCTAGAAAGATTAAAAAAAAAAAAAAAAAAAAAAAAAGTTGTAATCATCAATAATTAAGGTTTAGATCTTTACTCGGATCGTTTCATAAATTTCTACTCAAATCACTCGTTGTAATAATGTAATTTTGTTTTTCTCTTTCCAACATTAGTTGTTCATTAGAAACAGTATGGGATCTAGAACAATTACCATGCACTAAAATAAATATTTCTTTTATGAGAAAAAAAAATATTTCACATAAAATTTTAGTTTCCTCCTTATTTAGGCAAAATGCCCTTTTTTAAGTAGGGTGCATATTGATTAGCAAAAAAAAAAAAAAAAAAAAAAAAAAAAGTAGGGTGTATATTGAAATTTGCTATGTATGTTTATTTATATTACTTTGCGTCATTTTTTTTATTTCAGTTATTAGAATTTTCGTTGGTGAAAGTCATGATTAAGGTTTGGACATTTGCCAACAAAAAGTGATTCCATTCTATAATTATGCTGATGTACAACAATAGTTACATAATCATGTTCTCTTTCATGGCAATTAATATTTGAAGATTGTATTTATCTCCTTTAGTAGCTCAAAAGGTTTTGATTCAAAATTAGAAGCATCATTTTTAAGGGGCAAAAACAAATTACTTTAACTTGGCATTTTTGCAGACGTTTACATTTTTTTTTTTTTAAGTTCCATGTTTCTGCCTGCTACGCTTTTCTGCTACAAATATGAGGAGGTCCTTGATGAAACTCCATTAAATGTGTTGCATGTATATATATATATATATATATATATATATATATATATAATTAGAGCTGTACATGTATATATATTTTTTAAAAATATGTATATTTCATCTTAAAATATATATATAAATATTTAAATAAATTATAAACGTCTCCTTACCTTATACATGTTTAAAATATATATATATATATATATATATGTGTTTTAATTTAATGCTGAATTAAAAACAATTTCTATATATATATATATATATATATATATATGCACACACTTTGCTGCCAATTAAATGTGTTACATTGTATAATTCTGATTTACTCTAATCTAAAGTTGTCATAAGCTTTAGCTTGGGACACATTGTTTCATGCTTATAATTTAGTGATAGTACAACTAAGAAATGGACAAAAACGTGGCTGTAAAAGTTGAGCAATATTTTCTTCTGAAAAAAACAAGGACAACAATGTATGCATATTGCATATAATTTATCAGGAAGAACAGCTCAAAAGAAGTCCAGGCAATGACAGTCTGTTCACTCATTCATGTAGTACAAGGTTACACTTTCTCCTCTTTGACCTCATAATGGAGCATTAAATTCCAAGATTAACGAATAAAAACAACTGTCCTTTATTTTTAGCTAACTATTTTCCTTTTTATTTTTGTTTTTTATTTGTTTTTTTTTTGTTTTTTTTATTTGGTATTTATGAGACATCTCATGTGTAGAATAAAGAGTTACGAGTCAAATTTAGTAAGCACTTGTAGTGCAAAACAAGCTTTGAATTGAGGACAAAAAGGATCCTCTTGCCAATAGTCCTATATTGGAAACTTAAATTGCAATTTTATGTTAGGCTCTAGCTAGCATCATGTGGGTGGGTGAAGCTAAACATTACTGTACAGGATCACAAGCTCAAAAACAGTATTACTTCATCTCAAAGCTCAATAGAAGTCAAGATAAAAAGAAGAGTAATGATAAAGAAAATTAATACCAAAAATTGTGACCCACATTTCCCACATTACACTCATCATTATAATATTCATCAACCTTTAAACCAAAACAACAAATGGCCCACCCTTTTGGAAAATTTTGACCATCCACATGATCAATTCTCTTCTTTCCCTCAACATATTATCCACAAATAAACTACGCTCTCTTTAATTTCTCAAAAACCAACTCTAAACAGTCAATCTTCTCATTCTCCTTCTAGATCTCAGTTAGAACACGCTGAATGTAAACGGTAGAAAATTATGTTTACTCTAGAGCTTAAGTTATATTATTATAAAATGGATTAATGTCTTTTCTTGTCCCTTTTTTCAAGATAGAGAGAGAGAGAGAGAGAGAGAGAAAAAAAAAAAAAAAAAAAAAAGAAAAAAGTGTGGCATTAATTTCTCCGCTTCCACCACCACTAGCCCCATGTGAATCTGATATAAAAAAAGACAGAGGGAACATGTCATATTAGTCCTTTTCTTTAATAAGCAGGCATCATGTTCCATGCCCTGCGAGTTATAGTAAGCTGGACCATTGGCATATGGAAATTTAATATTTCGAGATGAGCTATAGTTTTTGTCAACTAATGGCATTACAAGATCACGGAAATTCTCATTATAAAGTAGATCCAGGACGGTGCTGCTGCTAGAGACCTATACATTAACAAAAGTTTTCTACACTCAAGATCATTGCAGATGTGGAATTTGCCCCCACAAGTTTATTTTAAAAAAGGAAAAAAAAAAGGGGGGAGTTCTGTAGATCTTACAACAAAAATAACTATGAGAAACAAACAAGAAGATTACAACTCTTAAGAGAACAATGACAAGCTCAACTTGCAAAATATAGTCAGCCAAAAATCACAACGCAATGTTATATGACAAATGAAAAAAGGAATTGCTTGCCTTCCCACTGCTTTGGTTGCGATATTGGCAGCCAATGCTATTGCTCTTTCTCTCTCTGAATGAATCTTTAACAATATAGATGTTTAGTGCTTTGTAAATATCTTGAGGACGTCAAAGTAATCAGGGAAAGTTTTTCGGGTGCAACCAGGATCCTTGATGGTAACTGGGACGTCTCCGCAGGCAGCAAGGGAGAATGCCATGGCCATCCTGTGGTCATCATATGTGTCTATAGCCGCTGTATTTAACTTCTTAGGTGGGGTGATCACACAGTAATCTGGTCCTTCCTCAACTGTTGCTCCCAACTGGAATATTATATCCCCATATGTCAAGGATAAAGAACTATCAACCATGGTATAATAAGGCATAGGCAATAATAAGTGCATAAAAAGCCACTAAAATCTAACCTTCCTGAGTTCTGTGCAAATGGCAATCATTCTCTCCGTCTCCTTGACTCTCCAACTTGCCACTGGGAATTACAAAAAAAGAAAGAAATCAAGGGTGGTGTCTATTACACGATAATGTTTTTAACTAGTGGTCCTCGAAGAAAGACAGAACATATTTGGTTGTTGTTCTTTTTGCTATTTTAGATTTCAGATAAATAAACAGATTGATTTGGTAATTTATTAGTTTATTAGTTTTGGCAAGATATGAACCTAAGACCTATACTGACCTATCCATCTGTTCCCGTTTACCACATACAAACCAGCATAATACAATTGCCAGAATAAATGCAAAAGCATACCATCTCTTATAGCAGTGGGGCCATCAGCAAAAAGAGCAACTACAGCGAGAGTCATGGCAACATCAGGCATTTTGTTCATGTTGACATCAATGGCTTTCAAGTGTTTTCTTCCGGAAGAATCTTGTGGCGGTCCAGTGACAGTGACGCTGTTCTCTGTCCAGCTAACTTTAGCACCCATTTTCCCAAGAACTTCAGCAAATTTTACATCTCCCTTGATAAAGCACCAATGATTATATGTTAGTTGACTTTCTTTTTGTATCTATTTTCTCAATATGCTTTCACAAGGAAAAGAACTTGTGCAAAGGAGAATGGCCTTAAACTCATGTATATGTATGGTTTGACTGAGGAAAATTTAGAGAATTTGGTAATGACTTTGAAGATAGAATGACCAGATTCAAAAAAAAAAAAATAATAATAATAATAACCATTATACGGTGTAGCCAAAATACCTGTAAACTACTTGTCCCGCAACCTTCAACAGTCACAGTCCCACCAGTTACTGCAGCACCAGCTAGGAAGTAACTAGCACTTGAAGCATCGCCTTCAACGTAAGCATTTCCAGGAGATCTGACAGATGATTTTTCAACTCATTACTCTTGATTCAACCAGATATACAAAGTTGTGCAACAATATATTAAAGAAACCTACTTGTACTTTTGACCTCCTCGAACTAAGAAGCGATCCCAGCTATCAGTGTGTTCAACACTAACCCCAAACCGCTCCATCAACTTCAATGTCATCTCAACGTAGGGAATCGAGATTAGCTTATCAACAATCTCAATTTCAATGTCTCCAAGAGCCAAGGGAGCTGCCATAAGCAAAGCAGTCAAATACTGACTGCTAACTGATCCAGAAAGCTTCACCTGCAAAGGGTAAAGCCATTTGTTGTGGATCAAAATGGTAAACTAAATTAAGAGTTGTGAAACATTATTCAAAATAAGTAGGAACATTAATGGTCTCTTCCGAATATAATGTTCAATAATTAGAAGAGTCAATACTAAAACAGTCAAAGAAAACTCATTTATATCATCTCAAACCACTTAGTGCAAACAATCAACATCTTCTGAATTATAATATTCGATAATTAGAAGAGTCAATACTAAAACAGTCAAAGAACACTCATTTATATCATCACAAGCCACTTAATGCAAACCTTACCTTCCCTCCAGGAAGGCCTCCCTTTGCAATTACACGGACAGGGGGGCAGTTTGTGCCAAGGAAACAATCAACATCTGCACCAAGTTGCTTAAGACCATCAACCAAATCTCCAATTGGTCGCTCTCTCATTCGGGGTACACCATCAAGTACGTAGCTGGAAAATATGAAATAAAAGGTTGCTCAAAAGGTAATAATAACACATGAGAAAAATCATCTTAGGATATATGCTATCCGGTTGGAAATATTTAAATTTCTAGTGCAATTACCAGTACAGCACGGGAAACCAAAAGGTATTTCTACATCAAATGAAAGATGGCAGTATAACGCTAGTTATTGTTAAGCCAAAGAAGTTACGTACCCACATGTAAAAGCTACTTGCCAAAAAGTATACATAACAAGAAGAAATAAAAGCATATATTGTTGAAGAAAGGCAAAATACATATACATATATATGTGTGTGTGTGTGTGTGTGTGTGTGTGTGTGTGTGTGTGTGTGTGTGTGTGTGAGCAGTATCTTATTAAATAGAGAAGGAGATTACTAGCAAAAATTGTTGAAAAGGCAAAACAGACAGACCTAGAATTTCCACCAGCAACAGTAACTGCTGCTGTCAATGGACGCATTGCTGTTCCAGCATTTCCAAGGAAAAGTTGAATTTCATCCTTTGATTCATTACCCACTGGAAACTGACCACCACTACCTTCGACAATTGCTCGTTTTGTTCCCTTGTCTGCCTCAACACGAAGTCCAAGGGTTTTCAAGGCACCAAGCATGTAGTGAATGTCTTCACTATCTAACAAGTTGTCCAAAACAGTTGTTCCCTGAATTATAAATTGAAAGGAAAAAGGAACTATTGCATGAACGCACAAGATACTTTACTAGGCTAAAAAAACACACTAAAAAGTACAAAAATAAGAGGTGAAACAGAAATACAATCAATTGTAAAACAAAAGTGCAAATGATAAAAAGAAAAAGAACTAGAATAAACTACTTTTATTTTCATCCGACTCTAACCAACCAACTGAAAAACAAAATAATTTATGCCAAGCAACAGTATAACGGGGAAGGATGTGAAACTAAATACCAACGAAGGCCCTAGGATATACGGATGATTTCCCAGGCCAACTATCTTCTTTTATTCATTCCTAATGGTAGGCCCCTCCCAAGCCCGAATGGCTTCTTATAAATAAATCATTACAAAAGGGTCAACATTAACCGAAAACCATATCAAACGCAAGCCTTGGTGGTAGGCTGGTAGCAGCCGCACTATAACCAACCCTGATGGTCCAACTTCAAATCAAAATGCTAGTTTTGAATTCTAAAGCTCGTTGGCCCATTTCGCCCAAAGTTACACCGGGCATGGACACCATTGCAATGACATCATGCCTAGAATACCAGGGTAAATATACCATCCAAATTATAAAACTCTGATAAGGTATGCTTCATTGATGAAGCTGAAATTAACAAGTAAATTTTTCCGAATGAAAACTTGGAATAGTCTTTAAGCAAGACCCCTAATGTTCTCAACAATCAAATCTATTTCTCATTTACTTCCATTCCAACAGATGAACACACGTGATGAATTGTGATTGATTACCAACTTGAAAATATGACTTACATAACCCAAATTGATATCAATTCATCATAAATTTAAAAAGAAAATTACTTCTTTATTGCAATTTTCTCACATTTTCCCCCAACTAAACCTATTAGTCAGCTCAAACTAATCCTATTCAAACATGCGAATAAGATGTTCAACGTTCCATATATTCCCATTTCTCTCCAACTTTCCATCTCGATCATAACAATTAGCATTATTATTAATGACCTTGCACTCAATTTATCACAAAAAAAAAAAAAAAACCCCAAATTCAATTTCCCTTTCCAACAACCAAAGAAGCTCAAATCTTGCGCCCCCGCCCCACGCCCACGCCGCCGCCGCACCCCCCCCCAAAAAAAAAAAAAAAACAAAAAAAACCAAAACAAAAACAAAAAAGCTTAAATCTTTGAATATACCTCAGAGAGAGCAGCAAGAAGCAGAATCCGATTCGAGAGAGACTTGGAACCCGGCAACTTGACGGTGCCGGAGATATCTTTGATGGGCTGCAGCGTAATCTCCGGAACCTTCGATGGCTTCTCCGCCGTCGCAACCGAAGCCATAACCTGACCAGCCATGGCTCTGCCACCTGCCGTACAACAACCCACGAAATTGTTGTCGAGCTTCAAACTCAAAGAGCTCAAAGAACCCCACAACTTCGATCTCAACGAGATTGAAGAGCTGAAGGATCTGGGTTTGTGAGGGTTCGAGATGTTTGGCAAAGTGACAGTGTTTTGAGCTCCATTGCTGCATATTTTGCTTACTTGGGCCATTTTTTACCCTCTTTCTCTCTCAAAGTTTCGGTCACTTCTCTCTCTAAGTGGGTGTTTGGATGAATAGAAAGTTGGGGTTTTTAGTGGCTAAGTGGGTGCAGGTGGGAATTGACCCTCTTTCTAAGAGGGTTTACCAACCAAAATCTCTCAGCAGAATTCTTTTCGTTTGGGCAAAATGTACAAATTTCCAAAACTTTGTCGGGGGGCGAATTTGACCGGAGGTAGTTGGCGATTTTTTGTGCAGAGTTATGATTGTACGTTGTGCTTGGGAGATAGTACCCTTTTGTTCTTAGGGACTAGAAAGAAATAGAAAGATGAAGAGGGGGGTTTTAAAGGCATTATCAACAGATTTGGGTTGGTAAGAAGATGATCACGTTTTTTTTTTTTTTTTTTTTTTTTTTTTTTTTTTTTTTGAGAAGATGACCACGTTTGGTATGGACGATTGCAAGGTCACTCATCAATCACCAACCCATTGCATTTTCAATCAGTGGGACCCAAGAGATAAAGGGGTAGGTAGGTATAATACACGAATTTTCAATTATAATTTCATTGCTCAATTAATCAGTAACAAAGAAAAGGCCTTTAATATACTAATAAGTTAAATTTTTTATTTATTAAATTTACATAAAATTATATAAAAATAAAAAAATATATAAATACTAATTAAAAAATTTTAATTTATTAATACGTTAGACGTATTAAAAAATTTCTCAAAAAAAATAATAGAATGACTTTGACCATCTAACCATTTAAGAACTGAATTTAGGGAAACACATGTAACAATTTAATCATTTTTCTTTACACAAACACATGTATAATATCGCTCAAGGTCGCTAATGAGATGTTTGTGTTAAAAATTTATTTTTAATTTTAAACTATAATTCTTAATTTTTATAATATTTTTTTTATAAAAAAAATTAAATTTTAAAATTATAATTCTAAATTATAATTCTAAATTTATAAATGAAACTTCTTATAAGTCTTTGTTGTTGTTATTATTATTATTATTTTTTTTTTCCTTTCCTTTAAGAAATGATAAGATCTCATTAACTAGCGGAAAAAAAAAAAAAAAAAAAAAAAAAAAAAAGGCAAACAAAAGAGCAGCAAAAATGAGTTGATCAGTTCTTGAAAAATTAAAAACAAAATAAAGGAATAGGACTCGGACCCACAAATCATAGTCGTTTCTCGGCAAGACAGTTGGATTTTGAATGTAGGTCAGAGCGAAAAAGAAGAAAAAAACAATTTGTTTTTTTGGTAGAACAGCAGCCAAGAAGTTGGTACGAGTTGTGTGCATTTAACGGAAGAAGTAGGTGCCACTTGTGTCACATAACAACACAAGTGGGGTCCCACCCACCAACATTTCAAGACCAAACCTATTAATGGGCCTCAGGAACCATCAGGACGAGAACGACAGGCCTACAAATTGGCGGACTCTATAATGCAGTCCCAGCCCATTAAAAGGATTACACTTCAACTGCAGTTCACTTTTTTTTTTTGGTTAGAAGTAATTACACGAAATCATTATTTTTAAAATCCATGTTTAGAATGTGTCTTTAACTCAATAACATTACTAATATGTCCATTTTATAGTTACTGATATAATATCATTACAAATATACTCTTATTTATGTGGGTGGTATAATTAATTTTAGATGTAGTTAACAAATGATAAAAATGTCATTACGAATTAATTTACAAACTTATGTGTAAATATCACAACTTATGGACATACTACTTTTCATCCATTGAAATATAGACATATATGTAATTAATTATTTTTGTTAAGTGTTTGTTTACTAATAAAAAAAAATGGGATCAATTGTCTTCATGCCTCATGTTTATCAGTTACATAACAATCTAACTGGGTTATAGGTTAAAAAAAAAAAAAAAAAACCTGACTCATGTTTTCATCAACACATAATGAGATTCGGTTTCTTAAATGAAAGAAGAGAGAGCCCTAATACATCGTCTCTCGCCGTTATATGACCACTATCATTTATCGCCAAAAGAACATTGTGTGCAATGAAGCGCAGTACTCCAAACTATCTATCGCTTACACTTTGCCTTGCGTATACATGTTTTGTAAGTATCTGTCCCTAAGTGGAGTATAGTTTACGACATGTACAAAAAAATAAAAAATAAAACGCCGCCTTTGACCGTATTCTGTGTAACAATAAATTTAACAGATCCTACAAAGATGTACTTAGTAGCCGACAAGAATATTTATACAACAATCAACATTAATGCTAATCTTTGAAAGAGCAGTAGCTATAGTTTCAACAAATTTGACAACTTCCTCTTTTTAGCAAAAGGGGCCATAAAATCCCACACCCAAAAGGAAAATAAGAAATGTGATTTTAATTAGAGCATAATCCAAACATCTAAAGCCCTTTTTTTTTTTTTTTTTTTTTTTTTTTTTTTTAACGTAAAAGTGACAAAGTCTCCTGCATTGTGTATTAGTGTAGCACTTGTCAAAAACGCATATGCCAAATATGCCACAATTCTCAACCATCTGTGGCATTATAAATAAATATTTTAGCGATTATGTCGTTTTTGTAAACTGGGTCCCACTGCCAGCACCAAACTTAACCATCTATTTTTCAGACCAATCTATTAACCATCTACATTGCTGTATTCACACCCCCTCGAAACCTTTTTTATATAATTATTATTTTTGTTGTCTTTAGTTTTTGAGGGTTGTTAGCCCATACCACACATTTTGAGGAAATTATGGTGGTATGTGTATCAGACAATATGGATAGCCAAGCTGAGGACAGGAGTTTTAACAACCACAAACTTATCTATATGTCAATTATTATTTTTTTTCTCTCACTAACCACAAGTAGACTGTGTGGAAATGAAAGTTTCTTTGCTGGGTCCCATTACTTGATGCATTAGCATATGCATGGGCAGTGCAAAATGTTTTTGGATGACTTAAAACCATTATCCAATCCAATTCAGTTAGAATACACACAAAACCACTTTTCCTTCTTCGGACAAACAAAGAGCTTCAAATCTTTCATCCATTAGTTTATTGATTTTTATTTATTAAAATGGTTATATTTTTGTGGGTTGGAACCATTTTCCTCGTATTGCAACTCAATTTTCACCAATTGGAAAATACTTTTGGAGAAAATAAAATATATTGCTTGAAGTTATAACTTAGTGACAGGGAAAGAAAAATATTTGATATTTAATAAAAACAGATCCAAATACTCAATAGTAGGGATATTAATAGTAGTACAAATGCTTTAACTATAAACAGGAGAAAAAAAAAAAGTAACCTGCGTGAAGAAAGTGATGTAGGAAAGTGAACCTCATTAATCAACCATAGAACATTACAAAACTCAAGACAGGTCCGAGAGTTGTTATAAAATGCATAAAAATTCTTACCCCCTACGCTCTCTTTTTGATTCATGTTGCTCTATTGAAGAATTGAAAGCAACAAAAGAAAATTAATTATGTTTTATTGAAACAAAGAAGACCTGTTATCGAACAAATCACTGGGATATGGCCTCTTCACCGCGGTCTCCAACCCAAACCGAAACCGAATTGCCAATAGCAAAGTTCAAAGTTCAAAGCTGAGCAGCCTAGGAAACTTGTTTAGCCGCTGCAATGACAGCCTCTGGTGTGAGACCGAACTCCTTGTATATTTTTCCTGCAGGTGCACTTGCTCCGAAGCTGTCGATTCCAATGGCCTTCCCTTTGCTTCCAACAATTTTCTCCCAACCAAATGTTGATCCTGCCTCAATGCTGACCCTAGCTGATACGGCCACGGGGAAGACACTTTCCTTGTAAGCATCTGATTGCTCATCAAAGAGTTCCCAAGAAACCAAGGAAACAACTCTAACAGCCTTCCCTTCCTTTCTAAGTTCCTCAGCCGCTTTAGCAGCAATTTCCAATTCAGAGCCAGTTCCAATCAAAATGACATCTGGTTTGTTACCTGAAGAATTGTCAGATACGATGTAGCCACCCTTCTCAACTCCTTCAATGGAAGTTCCAGGAAGCTGGGGCAGCTTTTGACGAGAGAGGGCAAGAATAGATGGTCTCTTCCTGTTAAGGATTGCAACCTTGTATGCCCCAGCGGTTTCATTTCCATCAGCTGGCCGGAGCATCAATACATTGGGCATTGCCCGGAAACTTGCCAAATGCTCTATCGGTTGGTGGGTTGGTCCATCTTCTCCAAGACCAATTGAATCGTGGGTCATCACGTAGATAACTCCAGCTTCACACAAGGCAGAAATCCTAATGGCAGCTCTCATGTAGTCAGTGAAAACAAAGAAAGTGGCACAGTACGGAAACAGGCCAGGGCTGTGAAGGGCAATTCCATTGCAGATGGCTCCCATACCATGCTCCCTAACACCAAACCTCACATTGCGTTCCTCTGGGGTATCCTTTTGGAAATCTCCAAACATTTTAAGAAGGGTCATATTTGAAGAAGCAAGATCTGCACTGCCACCAAGAAGACCAGGAAGAACCCTTGCAAGGGCATTAAGGTTTTGCTGAGACAAATTCCTGGTGGCATCAGCTGGGCTCTCTGGGGTGTATGTCTGAAAAATTCAGATCACGGGATCTTATCAGATGACACGTGCTCCAAATAAAACAATAATTCACTAAATTAACCAGTCACAAAGTTTAACTCAGGAGCAGCAAAGAGGAATCAGAAAACTTATGAGCCCGAATTCTATTGAAACCAAGCAAAATGGTAAAAATAGAATGTGGGCGAAATGTGTAATCTAATGCCATTCAATTCTTGCCAAAAGATAATCATGCTCGTTTGCAGATAGCCCACTGCCAACAAAACATAAGCCAGTAGATACTTGACAAAAGAAGATAAACAACCAAATAGAAAGTCCTTTACTCACAGGAAGTGCTTTCTCCCAACCAGCAGGTAGCTCACCGGTGATGATGCCTTTCAGCTCCGCAGCTTCTTCACTGTACTTCTTCTCATATTCAGCAAACTTGGCGCTCCATTCAGCTTCAAGGGCGGCACCTTCAGGGGTATGGCGGCTCCAGTGCCTGAGGGGGAAAAAAATCCATGTGCTCTCAGTATTTAATCATAACAATCTGATAAAAGAGATGATCACTTATGAATGCTTCTCACTGTTTAACATCCTCAGGCACATGGAAAGGCTCAAATGGCCATCCAAGGTTCTTCCTAGTAGCATCTACTTCCTTGGCACCCAGTGCACTACCATGTACACTGTATGAGTTTGCCTTGTTTGGGGATCCAAAACCAATAGTCGTGGTGACCTGTGGACACGCAGAACAAATGAGAGAAAAAACCAAATAAGCAGCTCGACTTATTTCATCCACAGATGACTAAAAAAATTCCTTCAGAAACTGCACGTTTTGTCAATCACTTTCAAATGCAAGATATACCAAACAAACAAGTCAATAGGCGCATAAAGTTTCTAACCTTGATCAAAGTGGGTTTGTCCTTGACAGCCTTTGCTTCCTTAATGGCAGCCCGAATGTCATCATAGCCAGTGTTTCCATTCTTCACCCAGATAACGTGCCACCCAAGAGCCTCAAAACGCTGGTCCACGTTCTCTGTGAATGCAATGTCTGTGTCTCCGTCAATCGAAATGTGGTTGTCATCATAGAAAGCTATCAGCTTCCCAAGTCCCCAGTGCCCGGCAAGGGAACATGCTTCATTTGAAATCCCCTCCATTTGACAACCATCACCCAATATAACGTACCTATAATAAACCAAAACCAGCCCCACAAATGTTAACCCAGATATGGTACATTTCGAACCTAAACATGAAAAACAAACAACAAAATCTAGCATTAGGTAGTTGTTTTACGTGTAGTGGTCAACAATCTCATTGTCTGACTTGTTAAAACGAGCAGCCAAGTGTTTCTCAGCAAGAGCCAAACCAACAGCATTGGCAATACCTTGACCAAGTGGACCTAACCAATAAAACGAAACAAATCAAATAAACCACCAAAAATGTCATCAAACTACAATACACACACACACACACACACATGCATATGTATATATGTATACGAATATGTATATGACCCCAGAATCTAACCTGTTGTCACTTCAATACCAGGCGTCTCAAAGTTCTCAGGGTGTCCAGGAGTCCTGCTTCCCCATTGTCTGAAATTCTTCAAGTCTTCTTCCTAATAATTTAACCAAAAATCATTGCCCCTCAATCCAAAAAGAAACAAGACATGTATATATTCATTAAAAATCAAATCTTTTTGTTTTTCTCAATAATGATATTAATAAACTCCAATTCACTTTCTACTAAAATCTTCACAAAAGCAGATCTATGAAAGAAGAAAAGCAGGAAATAACCGACCTTGACGCTATCGTAGCCGGCAAGGTGGAGGAGAGCGTACTGGAGCATACAGCCATGGCCGGCGGACAAGACGAAGCGGTCGCGGTTGAACCAGTAGGGGTTCTTAGGGTTGTACCTCATGACCTCGTCGTAGAGGATGTGTCCCATGGGCGCGCAACCCATGGGAAGCCCCGGGTGACCAGAATTCGCCTTCTCGACGGCGTCGATCGCCAGGAACCTGATCGTGTTGATCGACTTCTCCACCAGCGACGTCTCCGTCGTCTTGTCCAGCGTCTCCACTGCCGCCGCCCTCACGGCTCCGCCTCGGCTCGAGCTCGCCCGGCGGCGCGCCATCCTAGAAGCCGAAGTAGAGGAGGTTGACGACGATTTGAGGCCGGAGAAGGTGGGGATTGTGATAGAGGAGAGAGAAACGCGGTCAGAGGAAGGGTTGGAGCCATGGACGGAGATGGCTCGGGCCAGGAGGGCTTGGGATAGAGTAAGGGAAGAAGAGGAAGCCATTGTTGTGGTTGGTGAGCTTTGGGCCTCTTACCACTCGGAAGAAGAAAATAGTGTTTTTTTAGAGAGAGAGAGAGAGAGAGAGAGAGAGAGAGAGAGAGGTGTTTTCTTTAGTTATATCGCCCAAGAATGAAAACAGGTAGAGATAAAAGAGCTCCTCGTTTACATAGGAGACAGACAGGTGGAGAACAGAAGCTTGCCGTTGGATCAAATGAAGGGGCAATCTCCACCGCAGGCTAAGGCTTAGGCATTAGAAAAATGCTCTGCCTTTCATTTTCCTCTTTTTTTTTTCTAAAAGGAAAAAAAAAAGAAATTCAACTTTTCCCCCTTTTTTTTTTCTCGTTCATGTAAGACTTTTAGTTTTAGTATTTTTTTTTTATTTTTCTGTTAAGCTGTGAAAGCTATGATTTTGTTGTTTTCTGTCTACTAGATAAAAAAGTAGGCCCTGTTAAGAATTCATCTTATTTTTAATAAAAATAATTTTTTTAGTTTAATATAAAATGAGAAAAAAATAAAAAATAATTTTTAGTCATTTTTTTTTTTTTTGTATTATTTTTTCCTCTTTAGAGCAGAGAAAGAGAGAAGAGAGACGTTAATAATTTTTTTATACTGAAAATAATCTCTTGATAAAGTTACCAAACGGATTTTTAAAAATAATTTATGTCTCAGATTGAAAACGTTTTCATTTTCATTTTCATACAAAAAATAAAATCATTTTGGAACGAATTCCAAACGCGCACATCATTTTTCTCTTTTTAATTTTATTTTTCAAGTTGTTATTTTCACTGTGTAATATTGACTTTGGTTTCTCCGTTGGATGCCCATGTGTGTGTTAGAGAGATTGTAATATGTCTTGATTAAGATCACAAGTTGTTTGAGTATTAAAACATGAAAACTCTTGTTAAAGGGACTTCAAAACGCTGCAATGGAAAAAACTACTTTGATTCGACCAAACCGGCTATAGCCGAAATATTTTGGCTGTAGCCGAAATGTTTGCATGTCTCGGGTTTGTTTGCGGCTGCAACAGAAAAACATCCGTTGTAACAGAAATTATGCAGAAAACAATGCTTTCATGAGTTTATGTGATCTAAAACATTTCGAACCATTACATCCATTGGTGATATGTTTTCATATATATATGAACACCAATTAGCAATAGATATAACTATTGTAATAGTTGTATTAATCCATAAAAAGATACATTTACATTGAAAATGTACTTTTATGTGAACGGTTATAATGTTTAAAGAGGATGCATTCATTCATCAAATGGCACCTCTATCTTTATTAATTTTCTAGAAAATTTACAGACTTAATTCATGTTTTAGAACTCGATATTATTGCTAGATATTGTGTTCAAGAGTTTGTTGTATCTTGGAGGTAATTTACCATTAAAACTAATTAACAAACTTTGAAAAGTGAAGGTAAATAAAATCTTAAAGAAAAATATTCTTATACGCCTCAAACTCTATCTTATTTTTGTATTCTTTTTACCATCTACACTCAAATTTCTTCAACAGTGTGATGTGTTGCGGTAAAAAGGTTAAGACTTGATGTTACCAATTATTTTCACCTTTTTTTATTTTTATTATATTTTTCCTTTACACAATAGCTACCTATATATATAGATAACTGAGTTTTTAATTGTTATTTTACATCGTGGTTATTTATTATAATTGAAATTTGATGATGTGACTATATATATAGATGAGATTATAGTTATAAATTTTGATGATATGACATAATAAGAATATAATCTTATTAGTTGTTATATATTTTTTTATTATAAAATTTATTACAATTATTTGATTAATATCATATGGTTAAAAATTAATAAATAAACCTTAGAATAACCATTAAAACAACACTTATATGCAAAATATGAAATAAAATGTAGATGAATGGAATTCATATTCAAGATTTATCACTATGAATAATAATGGAATTGTTTTTGAAAAAAGAACATAGAGGCATATATTGGTTTTTAACGACTAGTGACTATTATCAATTCTATTATACTCTACCTTTATGATATTTATATCTCAAGGAAGAACAATAGATTTGAAAAAGGCAATTGCAGGTGCAGTCTAGTAATATTTTATATCTATAATGAATGTTGAGATTTTAAATATATGTAAAAGTAGTAATAGACATAGTTTCGTAATAATTTAATATCTTTAAAATTATGGTATATATTTTTTTAATAAAAAAATATTGTGTGTAAAAGGAGGCTAAGGCTGCTAATCTAATGCAAAACAAGATAATGATGTTTTTTTTAACACAGGCACTGATTTCATAATCATTAAAATAATGCCAATTAAGGTTAGGTTTCATATCTTATGAGTGGGTAGTTGGAAAGTGGGGAGAATGCAAAAAGTTTGGTAAAGGGTTGGTCAATTATATCAGGTGATTTGCTTTGGTTTGAAGATTTGTTTTGTTACGTTTAAAGAAGCTGTAGAAGTTGGTAAAAGGAAAGATACAAAGCTCTTTTGACATTCAAACTTTAGCGTCACACATTACATAAAACTTTTACTTATTTGAGCAATTCAATGTGACGTGTAGTAATAATAATAAAGTGTCTCCACAAATGGACACACCACAGTTGCATTCATCCCCTTGGAGTAGAAATATATGATGTGAAAAAAAAAAAAAAAAAAAAAAAAAAAACCACTGTTGGCTAAAAGCTACGCAGAGAGTGTCAAATTAGCCAATCTCATATAAAGTTGCTTTATACAAATCACTATGTGTGTTTAATACTCTTAGATTGATTCATACAAATCACCATGTATGTATAATAATACTCTAGAAACGGTACGGCATCCCGGCATGGATCCTTCACGAAGTAGATTGCTATATACTCCACCCATCTCAGTGGAACTCGCCCTGAGACCTCATCGAGAAGAGCAACTAACCATATCACCTTCAATTCTTCAATCTCACATCAATTTGATTCGCTTATGGTTGGAAGCAGAATTCCGAATCCCTTTACCGGTGACAGAATATGGTGCTGATGCCGATCGTAGAGAGGGTGACTTGTCTATGAATGCATAGCGTTCATCCCCGTTCCAGTACAAGATGACCCGATTTGTACAAGAATGTGACCAGCTGTCGCCTAAGAAGCACCACAAGATCAAACCAGAAATATATCAAACAACGGACAAGTTGATGATGGAAAATTAATAGCTCTCAAGTTGAAGGCAGGAACTGAGAACTGTACATACCTAGTGCAAGTGCCAACTGAAATGAACCTTCCATGTACTTTGTGGTCACTTGGTTAAAAATAACAACCTGCCATAACAAAGAGATGGAGAAAAACAAATTAGAAAATGGATAACTGTAGAGTTAAAAAATGGATAACTGTAGAGTGGCAAGAAGAGTACCCCAAGCTTAACAAAACAAAACACAAGAAGACTATTACTAGCCAACTACCATGAGATAGGAACCCCAATTCTGTAACTCAAATAGAACACAACCCAAGAATTTATGTAAAAATATCAACCATAGTTGGATTTGTTGAATGGTTAACCAAACCAATCCAAGAGATTTGCTTCACAGACAGGCCAAGTGTTACTAAACCAAGAAGGAAGCCCTTCATAACAAGAGGGGGAGTAAATGTTTGAGAGCTATGACAATTTTTGCCCTTGCCCTTTTGGAGAATGGTTCAAACCACCCTAAAATGGTTCGAATAGTGTTTTCTCTCACAAAAAATTTGACTTTAAAAAGTTACGCTATAGTATTTTCTCTCACAAAATTTAAGAATCTACCTTCCAAACAAGCCCTAGAAATAGCATCTTTAAGAGTTTAAGTAGGTAAAACGTTCACCAACCTGTTGCAAATTATAGAGTGTAACAATCTCCTGCTTACCGCTAAGTTATAGGTTTTTGCAAGGTTCATCAGCTTCAGGGCCATTCCACTAAGTAACCGAGTCCTCAGAGCTAAGTCCTCAAAATCTTGGCGGAAATGGAAAGTAACACTATCAACAATAACAATCTTAACCTGCACAATTTTCGGATACAAAATTAGATCCTCGAAGATGAAAAATAATATGGCACAAAGAGGAAAATGATGGGAAAACATAATCTTTATCATTGTAAGTTTGATTCAAATGTGTCCAAGAGAAAGAACAAAGACAATACTTGCATATAGTAAGGCTACCTAATACCTACATCTTTATGCTCTGAGATGAACTTGTCTAAGTAATTTATCACAGCCATTTGCTCGGTGTAACTGCAGATGCGGAAATAGTAAATGCTTTCCAAGAGATCATTAGGCTTAAGATTTACTTGGCATTTACGATGTTCCTTACGTAAAAGATCATTGTATTCTGCCATGTCTAATACCGAAGCTTCAGCAATTTGCAGAGCCCGCTCCACCATAAAGCTGCCCTCAGTATCTATAAGTTTCACGCAAGATAGTATTCAAAAACATAAAATCCAATTTGAAACCAAAGCAAAAGGGAATATTCAATGAGACTTTGCCTATATATACTGCCTTTCCTCCCAGGCCACCTAAATCAACTGGGATTTGAACGTTGACTGCAAGTTGAATCCTGTAATTCAAGATATGCAGTGAAAGCTTTGAATACTAATAAAGACTGATATTAAGATGACAAAACATCCATACCCTAGCTGTGTTTTACCAATGCCCGGCACTCCACCTAAAAAGTTTTTAAAAGATGGATATGAGATCTTGGAAGAGAACTTTTTTAATACTAATAAACAAAGTAGAAAACAGTAACTAACCGATTTCAGTTACTTCTTTGCAGTTAATGCCTCCACCAAGGATGTTATCCAGATCTGCACAAGAAGTAGTAATGCGTCGAAGCAACTGCTCTTCGTGGAGCATGTCCCACGCTGTCTGTGCACCTACAGGCGGGAAGCCACGACATAACTTTTAGCTTAGTTAGGAAGTCATACAAATTTTCCCAAGATTTATCCCTTTTTTAAGAAAAAACAAAAAGTGACGAGCGGATTGTCAATTTTCAAGTTTTTTATTGTTGTTTGGAATCAAATGCATTTTAGTTTTTTTATCAAGATGTATAGCCAGTCCCAAGCCCGAGTAAAGGAAGAAGGTTGCGGTAGGTTGATGACCAGCGTAAAAATAAGTCACTCTCATAAATTTCACTCACATAGAATCTGTTGGGGCGTTCCTTACATGCGACGCGTTATGTTGGGCCCCGGGTATAGTGTTAAATAGGTAAAGGGGTCTTCGCACATTCATAGACGGGTGCGGGGGGAAAATCGAGCCCATGCGCCATGTTGGGCCCCGGATATGGTGATAAATATGCAAGGGGGGTCCTTGCACATTCATGGACATGTGAAAGGGGCAGAACTAGCCCATGATAAGAAAATTCATTTAGGTAGTTGGAATATAGGTTCTTTAGTTGGTAAATCTATGGAGTCAGTAGATGTTATGGTAAGAAGAAAAATTAACATTTTATGCTTACAGGAAACCAAGTGGACAGGAGAGAAAGCAAAGGAGATTGGAAATTTAGGACACAATTTATGGTATACAAGTTGAGAAAGGAATTGCAATGGAGTTGGTATTCTAGTGGACAAAACTTGAAGGATGACGTAGTTGAGATTAAGCAAATAGGGGATAGAATTATTATGCTTAAACTGATACTAGGAAATAAGTCTATCTATGTAATTAGTGTTTACGCTCCACAAATAAGATTGGATGCGGAAACTAAAGTTAAGTTCTGGAAAGACATAGATGACTTAGTGTGTCGTATAGGCAATGAGGATAATATTTTCATTGGAGGAGATTTCAATGGGCATGTTGGTAAGGATAAGGAAAACTTCGAAAGGATCCATGGTAGTTTTGGTTTTGGAGCTCGAAATGAAGAAGGAAAACGCATTTTGAAATTTGCGTTGGGACATGATTTTATCATAACAAACACATTTTTCAAGAAAAGAGATTCTCATTTGATAACTTTTAAAAATGGAAAGAACTTAAGCCAGATAGATTATTTTCTCACCATGTATAGAGATCGTTCTCTATGTAAAAATTGTAAAGTAATTCCTGGAGAAGTACTACCAACCCAACATAGGTTAGTGATCTTAAATGTGAGCATTAAGCTTTGCTATAGAAGAATTATGATAAACCACCTCCCACGAACTCGTTGGCGGCATTTGAAGGGAATAAAGCAATTGGCCTTTAAAGAATTGTTAGATGAGGCTACTTGATCATATGTAGGTGATGTAAATACTATGTGGGATGCCATGGCCAGTTGCATTAGAAAAGTGGCAAAGGAGGTACTAGGGAAATTTAAAGCGTAAGAATGTTGAAACTTTTAATAAGTACAAAGAAGCGAAGAAAGAAACTAAGCGAGCAGTTGGTAAGGCTCGTTCTACTTACTTAGATGAGGTATATAGGAAACTTGGGACTAGAGAAGGAGATAAGGATATATATAAACTAGCTAAGATAAGAGAAATGAAGTGTCAGGACCTAAATCAAGTGAGGTGTGTTAAGAATGATACGGATCAGGTTTTGACAAGAGATAAAGACATTAGGGAAAGGTGGAGAAGTTACTTCGAGAAGCTTTATAATGATGATCATGCGATAAAGTTTGACAATCTTAGGTCACAAGGAGAACCTAATGTGATGTATACAAGAAGAATCAGAATCTCGAAAGTTAAGAAGATGAAAAATGGGAAGGTATGTGAGCCAGATGATATTCTAATAGAGGTTTGGATGGCGTTGGGAGATGCTGAAATTGTGTGGCTCACTAAGCTTTTTAATGAGATACTAAAAAAGAAGCATATGCCTGATGCATGGAGGAAAAGTATTCTAGTCCCCATCTTCAAGAATAAAGGAGATGTGATGAATTGTAACAATTATAGGGGCATAAAGTTAATAAGCCAGATTATGAAACTTTGGGAAAGAGTTATCGAAACGAGATTAAGGGCCACAACTACCATCTCAGATAACTAATTTGGCTTCATGCCAGGCAAATCAACTACGGAAGCCACTTTTCTTCTTAAGATGCTAATTGAAAGGTATAAAGAAGCTAAGAAGACCTACATATGGTCTTTATAGATCTAGAAGAGGCATATGATAGAGTGCCGAGGGAAGTTTTATGGTGAGTGCTAGAAAAGAGAAGAGTGCATGTGAGGTATGTTAAAGTAATTAAGGACATGTATGATGGGGTAGTCTGTTATAACCTTTGGGTAGAACTCATTCCCAAAAGCTAACTTGTAGGGAGAGAGTGCCCAAATGGTTATAAACCCACATGCTTAGCCCATACTTTAACAATGTGGGACTCAACCAGGATCCTAACATATTACCACGCTTCTGACATCGACGTCCACGGCAACCCACTCTGGATGACCCACTATGGATGGCCCACTCTGGCCTTTTCAGGTCGCCCCTCCTGCAACGTGGGCCTGAGGAGAGGCATGCTTTGATACCAATTGTTATAACTCTTGGGTAGACCTCATCCCCAAAAGCTAGCTTGTAGGGAGAGGGTGCCTAAATGGTTATAAATCCACATGTTAAGCCCATACTTTAGTAATGTGGGACTCAACTAGGATCTTAACATGGTCACGAGTGTGAGAATTGCTAGAGGCTACACGACAGAGCTCCCCATTCAGATCGGCTTCCATCAAGAATCTGCTCTTAGTCCTTATCTTTCTACCATCGTGATAGATGAGCTGACAAGAGAAATCCAAAATAGAGTTCCTTGATGTATGCTTTTTGCGAATGATATAGTTTTAGTAGATGAACATAAGGAAGGAGTTAACCGTAAGTTAGAACTGTGGAGACAGACTCTCGAAACGAAGGGATTTAAGTTAAGTAGGACAAAAACTAAATACATACATTGCAAGTTTAGTAACTCAAGTAATCAGAGTGATAAAATTTCTTTAGATGGTGTGGAGATTGGAGCTTCTAGAAAGTTTAGATCTTGGGTCTATAGTGTAGTACGAAAGAGCTATAGAAGAGGATATTCAACATAAGATTAAGGCATGGTGGGTTAAGTGGAAGAATGCTACGGGAGTTTTATGTGATGGCAAGATGCCTATTAAGTTGAAAAGAAAGTTCTATAAAACTGTAATCCGCCCAGCTATGTTGTATGGTAGTGAATGTTGGGCCATTAAGATACAACATATATCTAAGATGAGTGTGGTAAAAATGCACATGTTAAGATGGATGAGTGACCATACGAGAATGGATCGCATAAGGAATGAAGTTATTCGTAGTAAAGTAAGTGTAGCACCAATAGAAGATACGGTGCGTGAAGGCCGCTTGAAGTGGTTCGAGCATGTCCAACGTAGACCGCTAGAAGCATCAGTTCGTGCTTGGGATGACATTCTTATACCTAATACTAGGAGAGTGAGGGGTAGACCAAGAATCACGTGGACCAAAGTCGTTAGGAAAGACATTCTAGATCTAGACCTTCAGGAAAATTAAATTTCGAACAAAGCTGTGTGAAAAAGTGAAATCCATATAGCCGACCCCAATTAAGTTGAGAGTAAGGTTTGTTGTTGTTGTTATTGTATCAAGATATAACTTCAATAGCAAAAAAAAAACATAAGTAAATATTCAAATATCCCCATCATAATGAATGTTGTTCTGGAAGATAGTAACGCAAGCACGCAACCAGTATGACTGCACCTTTAAGTTGATATATACAATGAAGAAATTAATGGTGTAAAATTAAGTATCATACGAATCTAACTTAATGATGGTATGCAAGAAGGGAAATTCACTTTTGCACCAAGGACTCTCATGTGTGTCCTAATGAACCATATGCTGTAAAGAGAGAAAGTAAAAGATCGGAAATTTCAAATGAGTCAATTTCTAATACATTACTCAATTTTCCCGTAATAATAACTGGTAAAGACAGAACAAAAGACACAAAAAAGAGAGAGTGATTACCATTAACAATAGCGTGGCCTCCATCAGTCCTGTCTAGCCTACTATTAAGTGATGCGACCTTTAGAATCTCAAGAGCTTCACTATCTGTGATATTCAGTTCTGGCATAAAATAAAATAATAAATGGTCAACATGGGACCAGAAAAGCCCTTGGTATTGAAGAACGGCCAAAATAAATTAGGGTTGATACTAAATTTGGCCCCTGAAAAATAGAGGTTATCTCACTTTGTCCCTACAACTCACAATGGAACAAAACACAACTCTCCCCCAACCCCCAGTTTGTAACCTTGGTACTTTCAGCATTGGGGCGTCAATTTTCTTAACACATCTATGGATCACGCAACTGGTTGGCAAAGAGTAACTTTTGAACAATTTTAATCACGCGTGAGTCACGTAACAAGCACAAATAATTAAACCATTAAAAAATGATCCTTCAATAAAGAAAGTACTGAAGTTGTAACTACTGATAATCAACGAGGTGGACTTATCTCTTATTTGAGTTGCAGGGGCAAAGCAAGACAACTGTTATTTTTTTGGGGGCCAATTTTGAAATTAGGCCGATAAATAACCAACAGTAATAAAAAAGACTAGGTATGGACTATGGGCATGGGCTTCATATTTCCAGGAAACTATTTGAAGATAAGTTTGTGGCAGAGAGCCATTGGTTATGGTACAGTTATCAAAATCTTCATAAAACCATTTCTGACTGTATCTGCAATTGGATCATCCAATATCTGAACAAAAAATACACAGAGATAGCTTACCATTATCTAGATTAAAACATAGGTTCGGATAAACTAAATACCCAGATTCCTCCTCTCCAAACAAAAATACACACACACACACACATGTATGTTTGTATGTATGCATATCTCGGGAATAAGCAAAATTTCACCCCTAAACATATTTCGTTCCATCTTACCAAATTTTTCTCAAGATTGTTATAGAAACCATCATTCGGCACAAAATTGGAGATTCCCTAATCTTTGAAGGCCAAAAAGGCAATACAAGTTCAGAGAGTAATTACGTCGAACAGTTACGGGAGATTAAATTCATGCAAATAAAGAGCGATAAGATTTGAAGGTAATGAAGAAGATCACCTCGAGCAAGATCGGAGGGAGAGAGCGAAGAAAGGGAAGAGAGAGTGGTATAGCCCGCCCGTATCAGTTTGCCTCGCTGTGACGCTGAGATTGGTAATCTTCCCACTTCCATTTTTTCTGCTTCTCTGCACAGTCTGCAAAGCGACAGAATTGGATTTGGAGGGAAGTTTTCAGGGCACTTTACACCAACGTCATAAATTTTAGGCTTAAATTGATATATGCCACCACATTAAATATAAACTATTTCAGAAAATATTATAGTAAAAAATACTTAAAAAACATAAAAATCTTAAATATATATATAAAAATTATAAAACTCTCATAAAATTCAAAGATTATGAATGAAATACACAAAATATAAATATAATCTTATTCAGTATACAAAATTTAAATAATGTCGTTGTAGATATATTTTATAATAATTTTAGTACTCATAGTAAAAATCAATCAAACATTAAAAATTATGACATATTATCTAAATATCTCCAATTTTATTTTCAAGACCAATCGGCCACAACTATTAAATATAATAATAATGATTGCATAATAATTTAGTACACATAGCAAAAGTCAATTCAACATTAAAAATTATGACATATTACCTAAATATCTCTAATTTTATTTTCAAGGTAAATCAGCCACAACCATTAAATATAATAATAATACTAATAATAATAATTAAATATAAAGGTTGTTCTTGAATTATAATACGTCTCTAACTTTCTCTTTTGTATTATTCTGTCAAGAGAACTGTTAGCATCACTCTTTTTATCACTCTATTTGTCATTTTCATGTTTGACACGTAGACTCTACTAGCATGATATATTATTATTTAAATTAAAAATGAGATAGTGGAGTCTATATGTTAAACAGTAAATGCATAAAGTAGTAAAGTGAGTGATAAAAAAAATGATACTAATATTTTTGTTCTGCCAAATATTTTGAACGGAAGTGCATGTGTGGCGCATGTGATAAGAGTGAATGTGTAAATTTAATTAGCCTTCCAACTACTTGACCAAATTAGGGGTTCTACTTGAACGGAAGTGCATGTGTGGCGCATTGTAGGTGATTTAGGGCTAAAATTCGAGATTGTAAAAGTAATTTTATCGTTTTAGGTAAAAAATTTACTACAAAATATAGAACTCGAGGACCTTTCGAATCAACTTGAGTCTTTATGTGAGAAGTGTTACTCTTCCTATGTTGTTGCTTCCTTCAATTGACATTTCTTACACCAAATTTGCTACTCTTTTTCCCCTCTTTGTTGCCTCTGAGCATCTCTAATAGTGGTGGAGCCATAATTTTTTTTTTTTCGAGAGTAGGGGGTGGTACAAACTAAAAATTTTGAACTATACTACAACACAATAGTCTTTGTGTCTTCAAGTATCTATTTGTATCTTTTTTTTTTTTTCCTAAATGACCTAAACTTGTAATGGAGTTTAATATTAATTTTTAATGTTTAGAGTTGAAAATTTGTGAATTTATATAATTGTATAGTTTATATTTTATTTATTAGAAATTTTAAGGTTGAAATAAGAGTTCTTAAAAAATAAAAAACTTAGGGTACAATTGAAATGTTTTTAAAACTACCAGGTAAATATTGTAATTAAAACAGTTTCAGGGAGGCAAATTAAGGAAAAAAATATAAAAACTTTTAAATGAGTGGCAAAATATAAAAGGAGCTAGCAGGCCAGGGGGCCTCACTTAGCTCCGCCCCTGATTTCTAACCGGCAAATATAGGTATAATTGGCGCCAAACTAATGTTTTGAAGAGAAGGGTATTCAACAAACCCAAAATAAAATACTTAATCAGCCAATTAATACTTTTTCGATAAACTACTCACTCTCTCCTCATTTTTGTAAGTAAATACTGGTTTGAACTTGAACCAGGGTTCAAACTATGAGAATCTTCGAACCACGTTTTGAATCTTATTAATATGTATCGATAAACTACTCACTCTCTCGCTCCTCATTTTTCACTCAAAACAAATACAAAACAAATCAACTTCACCCCGCAATTGAAAAAACTGAACAACATAAAAGAACATGCAAATGTTGTACAAGAGACAGAAGTTGTCAGAATCTCCGTCGCTGCCATTCTCTGCCTCTCATCCTCCTCTTCCTTCGCCGTTGGCCACTCGCAGCCTTACTCACGTTAAGGAGCTCTCCATCATCGTCACCGCTCTTCGCAACGTCGTCTCTGGTAACGACTCCGCCTCTGCCGCTGCGGAATTCCTCCAATTCCCACCCTTTGCAGACGACATAATCAACGATACTGGTAATAACAATAATAATAATCTATTTCGTGCTGAGAATTTAAACATGTTTCAAGTGTGTGGGATCAAAGGGTGCTTGTGGTGCAAACTTTTCCTGCCAATTTCATCTTCATCGCAGAATCACGACGAAACGACAATGATTAATGTGAATAATAACATAAACATCAACAGTGGCAGTAGTAGGAGTAAGGCTGCTCCGAGGAAGAGAGCGGAGAAGAAGAATTACAGAGGAGCTCGGTAGAGGCCGTGGGGAAAATGGGTCGCGGAGATTAAGAACCCGAGGCGGTACACAGGGTTCTGGCTTGGGACATTCAACACGACGGAGGAGGCGGCCCGGGCATACGACAAGGCAGCCATTGATTTCCACTGCCCACGGGCCAAGCCCAACTTCCCCTTCTCGGACGCCTCAATGACCAACGCCCAGAGCAATGCGATTAATGCTACTACTTCGTCAATCAACACTGTAGAAGAAGTGCTACATGTGGCGATGCCGGCTGTGCAGGTGCAGGAAAGTCCAGAGAATCCTAGTAGCAGTAGATTGGTGTCGTCTCATGTGGATGATATAAGGTTTGATTCGATGGAGATTGAGAAAGATCTTCAGAGTAGTAGTGATTTATGGGATGAGGATATTCAGATGGATTTTTCCTGTGATAATCCTTCCGACTCGGCCAACGACTCCTGGATATTTTATTATTGTTAAATTCATTTAGTTCTAGGAGTCTTCTTATTGTTATTCAATTCAATATATATTGTATATTTTTGTTTTGAATAAGACGCATCAGCAACTCCGTCCAAAATATTAACCAATTATAAAACTTATAAAACTAGAAAAAAAGTTGAAGACATGTCATAATTTTAGAGACACAACATTTACATTTCAAAATTTAAGAGAAACTTACAGAATTTGTTATTTTTCTGTTCATGTTGTTTAATCTCACATGCTTTTTCTAATTTTTTTTAAACTATTATATTTCTTATGGACTTTTAAAATGTCCCGATTTTGATCCTAAGATTTTATTTTGTTTCAATTTTAGTCATTTTGTTAGCTAAATATTAAATATTTGACAAAATCTGTGTGAATTAAGAACAAAAATTGCAAACAACAAGTTTACGACTATTTATGAAAATCAACATTTGTTTTTTATTTTATTTTAATACCTAAACTTTACATGTTTCCAATTTAGTCTCTAATTCATACAAATTTTATCAAATATTTAATACTTAGATAGCGAAAGAAAAATAAAGTAAAACCTTGAAACTAAATGTGAGACATTTTAAAAATTAGAGACTAAAATGAGATTGAGAATAAATTTTAGAGACTATTTGTGAGATGGAGCTTATCTCTTATTTTGTGAACTGGATCATTAAAACATACTTTTCTTCCAATTCGTCTCTATCATGCTATAATTTTCTTTCCTTCAGCGATACTCTTAATTGTTTTCACTTATAAATTTTGTTTCATTAATTTATCCATGTTTTTTTTTTCAAATGTGTTTATACTAAGGAAAAAATTAGTGCTACCGTGTTAACTTCTTTTAAGGCAAGGCACCAATTTTGCTTAAGTTGGTATCTTAAAGCATTACAAGTGGGTGTGGCAAAAATTCCAACTAACTCCCATCTAGTTTTAGAGAAATGAGATAAATATCTATTAGGTCTAAATTTTTACTCCTTACTATTGATTAATATTTTTTTAGTTAAATAACTATATCAAGCAAAAGATAATAATTAAAAGTAAGAGATAAAAATTTGAACTCATGCACTATAAGAATAAGTTTGAGAATTTTTCTTGGGTAAGTTTGAGAATTTTCTCTCTAGGCTTTTCTATAAAAGCAAATAAGATGGTAAAGAAAACTGATTTTAGTCATAATACATGAACTGGTTAGAATCAACATCAACTTCCTTTTATGTGTATTATTATGGCCCGAGCTCCTCTCTAGATTGCTTTCCCTTGTGACAATCAAGAAGGCTTGTTATGCTTGCAACAAGAGTTTTCTTCAAATTGGCTTCACTTTGCGTTGTCGCTTGAACTAAGGCTAAGGTTGATTATTCTAACATCGAAGACCATCTTCGTACAAGAAATGAAACCGCTTAAGATCATCCTCACGTTGCAAGCTATGATTGCTGTTGTAGAGATGCTTGAACGAGCGATGTCAGAGATGGATGGATTCGCGCTGTTCTCAAGGAGCGAGCTTCACTTCTTCCCTCGGCATGTTCCTCTCCCAATGGCCACCTTGGCCTCAAATCAAACTGAATCACACAAATAACAACATGACCCAATATAAAACAAGAAAAGGAAAACAAGGGATTAATGATGGAATAAAGTCACAAGTAATTGGGAGAAGTAAACAGACCACAAAATCTTCAGGTTCTTCCGCAGGTGGTGGTGGATCAAATCTTCCCACGCGAAACTGCTCAATACCGGTCCAAGCCACCATTACACCTAGTCAAGAGTGTATAGCTCAGGCATTAACTGTAGTGGTAGGGACGAAACATTCCCCAGTTTCATACCATTTTGAACCAAGTGGGTCCTTGTGAAAGACATTATAACATTTGCAGTAGTAGTAGTAAAAGGAAAAAAAAAAAAAAAAAATCTATGTTCTTTCTCCATGCACATAAGAAAAGACCAAGCAGCAGTCGTCTCATTCACAGGCTAAAAAAAGAATGTACATAAAATGAGTTACCATTGTCGGTACAAAGGCTGGGAGGTGGACACACAAGATGCAAGTTGTTCTTCTTGACAACCTGATCAAGTCGAGCCCGAACATACTTATTCGATGCAACGCCTCCAGAAACTACCTGCAGAAGAAGAATATAAACATAAGTTTATTCCCCTGCAGAACACACGGAAAATTATCTCTAAACTGCAATATAAAATTGCTGTTAACATCACCAAATATTTTATAGAAGGTTCAATCTTTGAAGCCCATTCAATTGCTCGCTGGCATCGTTCCTCGAGATGTGATACCGCAATTCGCTATAAAAAAAAGCATCAACACGAACACAATGAAATAGCAATAGAAGAGACAAAGTAATGAATATTTACCAACGCTTAAAGGAAAAAAAAAAGTAAAAAAGAAGAAAGAAGAAGAAGAAAGAAAGAAAGAAAGAAAAGAATAACATACATATAGCAACCTGAAAGGAGGCAGCAATATCAGCTCGACAGCGTCTATCTTTGCTACTTGCAGAAGAAATAGGAATTGCTGCATTACTGCAGAAATCAAAGTCGGAATTCAAGTAAGAAAGACAGTCTATCTCCTCATTTTCAAATTACAATATCCGGTCAATTTAAGATGAATGATGTGAATTAAACTTGACATAAAAAGATACTCAAATATGCAAACTACTATGCCTTTTGGGAAGATCAACATACACATTTTGGGATTCAATCGCCAGCCTCACTTGAGTCTTCAGACCAGCATAAGAAAAATTGCAATCTTTATGTTGCTTCATTGGAATCTAGAAAAAACAAGCTACAAAATCCAGTTATAAACCTTTATGAAGCAAATATCTCTTACACATCCAATCATGGAAGACGACTTACAGAGAATTTGATTGATTCTGCATCTCCCTCCAGAGCAAGCTCCTCTATAGCTGGCCCGCCACTTCTCCTCATGTCAAGACCAAGCCATTTTGCAGTCTTGTCATATGCCTCTCCAATTGCATCATCTATTGTGGTCCCAAGTTGTAGATAATGACCAAGATCGCGAGCAAGAATGAGTAGATTGTGTCCTCCTGCGGTTAGACAATTGTAAAACATTTACATAACACCACAGGCCCACAAGACACGTAAAACACTCAAATTTAAATTAATACATAGTAAAATATAGTTAGTTTTCACCTGAAATAAGCAAAGCCATGAAAGGAAATTGCAAGTCCTGCTCAGTTAATCTAAAGCAAAAACAAATACATTAAACATAGGGAAGCACCTCAAATTACAATCTCTTGGAAGTATAACAACATATATCTAAAGCTTAAAAATGCTTCACTCGCTGGAAAAAGAAATGCGTGCAATCCAATCACTATTCACTAGTGAACTACCAAAAGGTGGTTACCCTTGTACCTGGCTACCAGAGCATGAGCCTCCATGTGATGGACACCAATGATTGGTAGATTAAAGGTACCAGCGACTTTACGAGCTTTCCGCACACCAACTGCATTTTAATTGCGGGAATAAATATCCTTAAGACACTTCATAGCAATACCCTTTACTGAATTTCAATTAGAGTTGCAAAAGTGTGATCGAATTTCAATTAGTTCAAATTACCCCGAAGACAAAGGCTTAAACCAGGACCAATAGTAACAGCAACTGCAGATAGATCTCTCTCAGACAAATTAGCTTTCTCAAGTGCTTCTTGCACAACCTGCAATTAGAAACCAGGAATATAAACAAGCTAGGCATGAAGAACTTAATCATGTCACGTATTTAAGCCACATTTAAAGGTGAACATAGATACATTGAGCTAAAATCTAAATAATCCTATGTTAAAATACAATTAATCACTCAAGCATGCGCAACACCTTCACATAAGTTGAATAATACAACTATTGATTTAACAATTTTTATAATGCCATGAAAAATAATGTCGAGTTCTTGGGGTACCATTCTAACGGATCAAGAAGTAACCCAAGCCCTTTTGTAAAAATGAATTGATAAGAAAGTTCTATTAGTGAAATAACTTTTCAAAAATTCTTATTTGAAAAATGACTACGGAACAACAAGAACAACTGCTTTTACAAACAACGGCCACCCGGTCATTCTTCGTAAAAATATAAAAGGTCATTTTGTCAATTTTACTTCGTTGGATAGCAAATATTGGGACTTTTCTTTTTCCGCGTACTACCAATAAATAATACTATTTAATAACACACAGATATATATATATATATATATATATATATATATTGTGTGTGTTTGTGTATTTAGTACAATTTTGAATTTTTTCATACCTGATCAATCACTTGAGAATGTGCTTCTTCTGCCATTTTAGGAGCAACACCTCCATATCGAGCAAGCAAATCTGCCTTAAAAGTAGTCAAGGACTAGATTTAAAAAACCATTTCTACATAGCTTGTTCTGCAACTGAATTTTCTGTCAAAACATTTTTTTCATCCGTGACATGAATTCTTCCAATAAAGCTCAACAAACCGAAATAATACACTCACATATGTGAGTATATATATGTATTATATATACCTGAGAAGAGACGACCTGGCTCAGAATTTCACCGCTACTTCTAACCTGTTTTCACAAAAATCACGACGAGAATTCAAAAACCATAAAATCAACAGGTCATTGCGAAAACGACAATATAAGAAGAAGCGAATTGAGAAGCTTACGACGGCAGCGGCGGTATCGTCGCAGCTGGTTTCGATGCCGAGGACGACGAGGTCTTGTTTGGCGGCGGAATTTGGCGACATGAAAAAGCGAGCCGACAAGGAATTGAGAGGAGAAAAGGTCCGAAGAAACGAGGTTGAGGTTCGGAGTGGTCTGAGAGAAGTGAGAGAAAGAGGAAGTGAGGGTGGTTTTGGGTGGTGATTTAGTCGCCAAAGTTTTGACGAAAGCGCCATACTCCTACACGCCATCAACACTGGATTACTACTGAGAGACAGAGATTAGTTTTGGAGCCCTCACTTTACACACCGGAAGAAGAAGTGGACAGAAAAAAAAAAAAACGTAGCGTGATAAAGTACTCCAGTTTCCAGTTGCTCGAAACGTTTCATTTTCATGGAACTTAGTTTGGGCCTCTGAGTTCGGAAGCCTAGTTCAAATGTTGGACCAAGAAAACGATACGTTTAGCCCAAAGCCCAATCAAAATTCAAATGCATCTCCCTCTCTTTCTTTCTTTTTGAAAATTTTAGGAATGATTTCGATAAATACTTCCCCTGTGGCTTGCTATATAAAAACAAAAAATTTTGTCAGAAAGTTGAAACTTTTAACGAATAAAAATACAAAATTGACCTCATATTTAGAATTATAATTTAAAATTATTCTCAATTTATGTATATTTTTTATAAAAAGAATTTATGATTCAAACTATGATACGAATCTACTAACCAAACACATTTTTAATTACTCATTACTAACTCAAGTTTTTTCTTTTTGATGATTATTGATTAACTCTAGTTAACCGGTGATTAATTGGTCAGTTAATAATTACAAAGATATGGTCTGCATTAGCCTCGCCACCATACGCCTCCTTACCAACACCGTCGCCACCTAACCCTCAACACGTCTAATGACACTGCCGCTTCAAATTTGCTCATCGTTCGCTAACCTACAAAACCATGGGACTCCAGCGATGAATCTTGGCCGAAATCTCCTAGAAATGGCGTTGAAAACTATGACTGGAGATTTTGTTTCTTCCTTCCCGACCGGCCTCTCCATTGCTCACCACCAGCACAATTGTCGTCAATCACTTTAGAAGATCTCATTTGATCCACAGTGCTATCGTACGGGGAGTTCTCCAATTGGGGTCGTCAATGGAGACAAGGATGTCGATCTTCATGCTGCATTGTACTGCCAACAAACGAAACGCTAATCTCCTGAGCCCTCATGGATCGAGGTCACCAGTCTAATCCCCTCATCCTCCGAGAATCAGTTGCTTGGGAATTGCAGACTAGGTTGCAGCACGCAAAATCGCTCGCTAGCTAAATTTTTAATTACTGTTGTGATCTTCATTGATCTTGGGAGTTTGTCGCCGTCAGTAACTTTGGGACGGGCGCCAACTAAAGAAAGCAGGAAAGGAAGGGAAGAGATTAGATGCCTGTTTGGTTCCGTTTTCAAAAATGTTTTTCACGTTTTCTAAGAACAAAAAAATGAAAATGCTCTGGCATGGGTGTTTGGCATGCATTTCTTGAAAAACAGAAAATTAAAACGTTTTTTACTTGTTTCCAAAAAGTGAGCAAAATTGAAAACAATTTTACGTCGTTCTCAGTTTTCCATTTTCATTTTCCTCCAATTTCCCATTTTCATTTTCCCCCTCCTCTCTCGCCTGAACCTCGCTGCCCCTAACCACCCCTCCTCATCCGACTCCACCGCTGCCCCTTCCAACGATTGTAGCCTCTTCGGCTCCGGATCGAAAAATTCCACATTCCTCCAAAACACACCAAAATTATTCCTCCTCTGTTGTTTGGTTTTCGTTTTTTCTTATTTTAGGCCCCTTTTTGGGTTGATTACGAGGTAAAAGGAAAGTCTGAAACCCATTTCTTCGTCTATATATTTAATAATGTTTATTTAATGTATTTATTTAATATATTTAATATATATTATTATTTAAAATATTATTACATGTTTTTAAAAATTAAACTACCAAACATAATTTCAATTTTTTTAAAATTGAAGACAATCTCAGAAAAAAAAAAATATCAAACACATTTTCAGAAATGATTCCAAAATTGAAAATGAAAATGTTTTCATTGTCATTTTCATACAAAAAATAAAATCATTTTAGAACAAATTCCAAACGTACCCTAGGGTTTTTAGTATTGAGGGGCAAAATAGCCTTCTGCCCGTGCAGAAGTAAAGTATTCGAAACTTAGGCCTCGTTCACTTCGCGGATTCGAGTTTTCAATTCGAGCTGAGATGTGACATTTTCTGAGAGGTTTTCACTGTAGCATAAAAAAAATTAGATGTGACATTTTATGAGAACTTTTTTACTGTAAAAATCTAAAACTTAAAACTCGAATCGGTGAAATAAATGAGGCCTTATTAGAGAAAGTTGATTAGGGCATGACTAGCCTTAATAAATGTTATTGGGCCTAATTAACGCTATAAATTATATTCCATGGCAATTTTATGAGGGTGGAGTTAAAATATAGGGTAGGTTTGAAATTTGTTTTAAAATGATTTTATTTTTTGCATGAAATTGAAAATGAAAACGTTTTTAATCTCAAACATAAATTATTTCTAAAAATGCGTTTGGTAATTTTATTAAGAGATTGTTTTTAGTATAAGAAAAAACTGAAACTCTATTTGATTATGCAATTTTATTTTTAATTTAAGAGCACTTTATTAGTTCATTTAAGCTCACACCTCCTTGCCAAAAAAAGGCATCCACCCAAAACTGAAAATGAAAAACGACTTAAATTCGTTTTAAGTTTTTAAGTCATTTTACATTAAACCGAAATTTTTTTTTCATTCTTTTCACCTTTTTTTTACCAAACACGTTTTTATCTTGGAAAACGTGAAAATGAAAACAGAAATGATACCAAATACGCTCATAGTTTTTTTAATAATATTTTAAGAATAGTAAAAAAGTATATAATAATTATTTTAATGATATTCTTGCTTATACTATCAAATGGCGTAGTAATTATTTTAAGGGAAATAGTAGAAAATAGGCCAATATGAAAAATTTAAGAAAGGAAATAGGCCAATTTTTAGTTATAGAAATTAATAGGCCATAACTTATCAAGTTATGGTTCATAACCAGATAAGTTATGGACAAACTTGTCAAGTTATGGTTCATAACCGGACAAGTTATGGACAATTATGAATAATAACTTGTCAAGTTATGGTTCATAACCAGGCAAGTTATGGACGAAAATAATAATTTAGCCTATTTATTAACTTATGTAAACTATTGGCCTATTAATTTTAATTCATCTCAAATTTTGGCATATTTTCCTCTTTCTCCCTTATTTTAATTACAATATGACATGTAAAAATTTGCAAGCCCTTTCTTTTTCTGTCTTTTTGTCCTTTTGGATGGTAAGGTGAGTTTTCTTTTCTTTTATTTTCTTTTTTTTTTTTTGATGAAGGAGATAAATAAAATTTCTTAGACTGAAGAAAAATAAATGACAAAAAATTTAAATGAGTTAGTATTTATTACTTATAAATTTTAAGTTAAGAGAGGAGGATTAGAACTTTAGACTATTATTGCTTATAAATTTTAAGTTAAGAGAGGAGGATTAAAACTTTAGACCAGTCAACAATTACCAGAGTGTTGTTATCTCAATTTCATTTGGTTAGGGTTTTGAAAAAAATGGGCAAACAATTAGAACCCGAGATCTCAATTTTAAAGTAAGTAGTGAAAATTTTCCTTAAAACAAGTAGAAGATTATCATAAATAACGAATATGTCCAATGTCTATTGCAAATAGACATTTTTCGGTATATCAACATAATGGTAAACTAAGTTTTTTGTCCGTTACATCTATATAAAATTACATAAAAATCAAAAAATACACAGATCTAACGATTAAAAAAATGTAACTTAATAATATGCTAGACGTGCCAGAAAATCTCTCTAAAAGTTAACATTTAGATAAAATAAAATAAAAAGCCATCCTCTAAACGCTTAAAGTGAAAGTTGACACATGCTATACTTTTATTAAATTTAACACCAAGTGTAGCATTTTGAAAGTAACTTTTTACCTGTGACGACCCTCCTATGAGGCCGCCACTGTAACTTACTTTTAACTTGTACTTACTGGGGTTTCTTAAAATTTGCGGAACATTTTTTTTTTTTTTTTTTTTTTTTTTAAACATAAGTGAATACTTTCATAATTCGAATAATAATTTAAAAATAATGAATCACTCAATTACTAAAAACTTTTCTTAATTTTAGTTAAGATAAAACTTCTAAAAATATCTTTCAAATTGAGTGACATTTGAACTCTTGATTCACATACCCTTTAAAAGCATTTCTAAAACTAGCCAATTTAATTGGGTTATCTCATTTGACTTTAAAATGGATTTCGTGAAAAATCTTAAATTCAAGTACATCTTAAAGTCCTTTTAAAATCAATCATTTAAATCATCATGTTTAAAATTCGCTTATTTGTTGCATGCACTTTGTTGCAACGTTCTAAAACTTAAATACTCAAAACTAGGATTGTTAGCTACAATCTCGCCTTTCCTAACATACATATGTACATATACCTTTTAAACATACATGCTTGAAACTTTGAATTATATAAATATATACATGATTATACTTAAACTTATCATGGGAAAATAATCTGCGTAAGCGGTATCCATTCCCATCTCCACCATTCGTCCGCCGCTCACCATTGCCCTTCAAGAATTGGGTCGATAGGTTTCTTACCTACAAAGATGAACTTATCCGATTGAGCTTTCGCTCAGCAAGTAGGAACTATATCTCACAAAATAATTGTAAGTACACATGAATAAATATGCATGAGCTGATTATGCTTAATTATGATGTCTTGTCATAGTCTTATTATCTTATCTTATCTTTCTTCTTCGATGGGCCCGAGTGCTCACGTACCACTTGGCGGCGCAATCATCGGGACGTAAGGGTTTGCAAGGTCCCCAACGACCCGTGATTTAAATTGAACTGAGTGCCTCCCTTGCGAAGGACCCTTTTTTTTTGTTCATTTATCTCCCTTGTGGAGTCTGATTACCTCCCTTAGGTCGGAGGCTGGTACGGCACTCAACTGAGTTTCTTCTTATAAGTTCCTCTTGACTTATTAAGGTGTATGCAATATGACCTAGCATAGCATACTATAACATTAAATTAATTTAAACACATATAATTCATGTGCACCTTTATGTGTATGCAAAGATAACATAGCATCGCAGCATAATACTTAAGAACATAAACATGCATATATAACATGTGTAATTTTTTTTTTAAAATCTATTCATACTGTAGGCTAGATTCCTACTTACCCGATTTACAGAGTTGGAATTCTCTTTTCGCCAAACAAAAACTTCTAAAAATGAACACCCATTAAGAGTGTCGATTAATTGTCGTTTGCTATTCTATTTAGCAACTTGTGAAGGAAATCTAGCCTTTTACTTAAGGCATGTATTCCTTTCCTTTATCAAGGATAATTTACTATGAGGATAGATTTATTAAATCCTTAAAATCTTATTTTCCTTAATTGCCCTTAACGTTTCTTATGTCTAGGTTGGAAATCAATTATCCAATCTAGTAACTTATTCTCCATAATTTTCCTCATTGGACTTACTATGATATTAAGGCCCAATTCGGCCTAGAACTTATTCACGACATTCTAACTCGTAGGCCGTTGAAATTTAAACTCAAACGGAGTCTCTTAGATCAATGTTGGCGTTGGACCCACATCAACCTTCAAAATTCTACGGACCTATCGTATTGGGCTCGTGGGTGCCCGTTGGGATGTTTTGCTCGAAAACTATTAAGCTTTTAAAAGAACTATCACTTTCGATTTTTTTTTATGAAATGATAACTCACTCATTTAGTTACAAGCACTTAAATCCCGCTGTAAAATCTCTTTTCGAATACCAACTTTTGAAAACTATTCCCCAAGTCGTTTTATGGTTAACTTACAAACCAACGTGAAACTATGTTGTAGAAACCTTTTTCAAATCTTTCTTCATTGCTATTCCTCGTTAAAGTGAGGTCTAAAACCATATTATTCTACTAAACTCACATCTTGGGTTCTTTGATAACCTTTGTTAAAAAAACCGACAATTGTTTTAGTTTCGTTTTGTTAAAACTGTACAGTTTCTGAAATCTGCGTTTTACCGCATTTAGAGTCGGATTTCAAAATTTCATTCTTCATGAAATCTTCTCGTCTCGTCGAGATCTAAAATTTTCGTTTTGGTGAAAGTTGAAATTCGGCCTCTAAAGGCCTCGTTTAGCTGAAAACAGTGGCTGCTATTTTTCTTTTGTTTACCTAGAATGTTGCAGCATTTTAAAAAAAAATGCTACAGCATTTTAAAAATGCTGTAGCAATCATTTTTTTTTTTTCCGAACTGTGTTTGGACCTCTTGTCCGTTTTTTTACAAAATGGCTTCAAACTCGGTTTTAGAGTTAAATTTGGATTTTGTCATAGTCATAGGAAATGTTCAAAACATCAAGGGCTATAAGGTCAAACTTTGAAACATCGTAAAATCTCACTCTAGAGTCCTTATTTTTACGTTCAAAGTAACCGGAAATTTTTCCTCTAAGCAAAAATAATTAACTTAGATTAAAAATAAGCATACCATATAAAACTAAGCTCAAAACTCACAAAACCCACATAAAACTCACACACCCTTATTACAACTTATTTCCTCAAGAACCACAAATTACATTAATGGATTCTTAAACTTAAACTTTACTAGAAAATGAGAGGTTAAGAGTTTACCCTTGAAGGCCAATATACTTGATTTCTCTTAGCTTCTTATTCACATTCTTCCTCCTCTAAGGTTGGATAATGGCTTGGAACTAGAGGAGTGTAAGAAAATTTGAGAATAATATCTCTACATCTCAAACTTTACTAGAGCATAAAAAGATAGGGTTTAGAGTTTATACCATTGGAGAAATGCTTGACTAAACTCCTCCTAGAACCCTTGATCTTCTTCTTCTTCTTCTATGTTTTGCTAGTGGCTTAAGGTTAGGAGAGTGAGATAAAATATTTGAGAGAGAATGGGTGGTATGGCGGATTTTTGAGTGAGGAAAAAGCTAGGAGAAAAAAAAAATGAAGCTTATCCTATGTTGGTTTCCTTTATAGGCAACTTGAAAATTATTTTTTAACACTAATTCCCTACATCATTCACCCAAATTTTGGTTAAATTCCCCCTTTCTTGGCGGTTGTGGAAGGAGAAAAGGAGAAGCAACTTTGCCATTAATTCCCCTTCAACAACTCATATCCCATCACCTTACCATGTCATCCACTTGCACACCCATTAATTAAATTTTGGCTCTACATTTGCTATGCTTGGCCGGCCAAGTGAAGGAAGGAGAGAAAATGAAACCTAACCCCATCACATCACATTTACATGTAACCTTCTAGCACACTTAACTAGCCAAATTTTGGCTCTATTTTCCCTATGCATGGCCGGCCAAGTGGAGAAGGAGAGAGAAAAAATCTCACCTACCCCTTGTACTCTTGTCTCCTTAAATTTCCCTTGAATCGATAAAAATTATAATTTATTGTAAGGAAGTACCTAGCCGACAGAAATTCTAGTTCCCGACAGTTCCTTTTCTCTCGCTCATTTACAGTTCAATATTAATTCCCACTACTTAGACATCACATTAAATTCTTACTCGCGTAATATCTTGAACTGTTTTTAAGTCTTGAAATTAATTCTAGACCGAACAAATTCTGCATTTAACTTTTTCGCATCATATCCCGTGAATGACATTGTTTCTCGATGGTGTCAAATCCCGAGCTCACATTGTACCCTTCTCGTTATGGGTATTTATCTTGTGACTTTAATCTAACTGTCGGCAATTAAGGATTTTCTTCTTTAAAAATGTCGGTGCGTTTTTTTTGTTGTTGACATCATCTTTTGTTTGGAGATTCTTGAAATTAAGATTCTCAAACTATACTTGTCTTGAAAATTATTCCGCCTTAAAGTACGGCAATAATTTATCGATCGAATTTACTTGATCGAAAACATAAACTTAACATGAAATCGCTCTGAATTTGGGAATACGTATATTGATTCCATAAATCCTTCAACACATAATATTTTCTAGGAAAATCCTTGGCTTAAATAAATAAATTGTATTATTTAAAGTCTGGGATTTTCTCAGTCATTACAATCTACCCCCCTTAAGAAATTTTCGTCCCGAAAATTAGAACTCGGGGTAGCTTTTCCTCATATTCTCTTCGCGTTCTCAAGTAGTTTCCTCAATATTATGATTTCACTACAAGACTTTAACCCGAGGGATTACTTTATTACTTAAGGTTTTCTCCTCGCTAGCTAGGATCTGGACTGCGTGTACTTCGGCAGGTTCCTGATGCAATACGTGCGATAGATCTGTCACATACTTCCTCAATATCAATACGTGAAAGACATTGTGTACAAAAACCAATTTTGGCAACAATGCCAGTCTATATGTGACCTTACTAAACCTTTCAAGGATCTCAACGGTCCGATGTATCTTGGGTTGAGTTTCCTCTCTTCTTGAAATATTATTACTCCTTTCATTGGTGCCACCTTCCGGGGAATTAAGTCTCCTACCTGAAAACTCTCGTATGTGCTCATGCGTTTATCCGCATAGCTTTTCTAGTGATTTGTGAGCTATATCGAACCTTTATGTGATAAGTCTCACATTCCACATGGTTCTCTGTTAAAGTCTACTATTTCTAGATGCTTCTCCCCAGGTTCATACTAATGAATTGGGGACTTGCATTTTCTTCCGTATAGAGTTCCGAAAGGTGTTATTTCTATTGACGTGTGATAGCTATTGTCACAGGAAAACTCTATCAAAGGTAACTTTCTATCCCAGTTGCCTTTAAAATTCATGACACATGCTCTCAGCATATCTTCTAGGGTCTGGATGGTGCTTTCAGATTGGCCATCTGTTTGCGGTGGGAAGCTATACTAAACTTTAACTTGACCCTATTGCGCCAAGTACACTCGTGAAATGGTTGTCTCTTAATAAAATAACTGAGTTTGATTGGCAAAAATGTGCAGATCTTGTCAATTGGTCTCTGATTATCCAAATCGCATCGTCACTATCGGATATTCTAGGCAACTCTACCATGAAATCCATCGTGACTGATCTCGAAACTATTTTTAAACTTAACATGGACTTAGACTACACATTTCTATCCTTGATTCGAATGAGACTCGATTATCAAATCTATTGATATTGGTCCTGGTTATCATAAGATCTTTTTGATACCACTGTCGTGAAAGCTTCCTAATTCTGAGTGTGATGTACTACTTTCATATAATTTGAATTTAAATGTTTATCCTTGTTGTTGTTTTTTTTTTTTGTGGTACTACGTAGTTCAAAATGTAATACTACATATTGAATCATGGGATTATTCCATAATTCTATAATTCTACACTCATCATACTGCTTAGATCTTAAAATATTCTTGGTTATTACTAATCGAGTGCTTACTTATTGGTTCGTCAATTTGCCTGAACCGTTAGGAATATGATGACTCATCTGAAGTCAAACAGGTTACTTGAAACTTTACACCCTTATAGCCAATATTCTTAGTTACTATCCGACATGGTGTACCATGAAGTCATTTTTTTTTTCATGGCTCACGGTACTCTTTAAACATACTCATGTATACTTATTAGGTTTTTCATCGTATATCTTGTCATACTTTTTTTTTCACGTCATTCTAATATGAGCACGTGTACTTAAAGGTTTTAAACCTATTGAATGCCGCGGCTTATTTATGGAAAAATCCATAAATAAGTAAACCTATTTCTCTATTAATTCTTCTCGACATTACAATTCACTAGACTTATAAAAATTTTATCTTTAAAATTAGGATGAAGTCAAAGTTTTGTAATGTTTTTCGTTATTCTTCACATGAAGGCATCCTCCATTGGCGTTTCTTCCCCGAGGATCTTACTAAGATTATTGACCTTACTTTTTATGAGGTCTCTTTCCTACTAATTCATGATCTCAACTTCCTTTCTACTCTTAATTCCTACATTTCTTTTATCTGGATCGTGATTTGATATATGGAATGGCTCAAGAATATGTCATCTTAACATTTTCTTGGTGGGTTCCCATTATCCAAATTGTTATCATTAATAATAGTGGAAACTAAAGTTTGTTTATATACTTGTTCTGATACTTTGGGGAATCTATCTTTTCTGAATTTAACTTATGCTATTTTTTTCTTCCGGGCACTATGCCCTTCTCTTGGAGTATGAGTGAAGAAGTAGCAATCTTCTTCACAATACTTGTAGAGGCTCTCTACCTTGTTCTAATAGTTTTCCCTATTGATTATGGACTATCCTCACTTTTACTTTGGTAGTCATAATCACTAAGCAGTTTCTTATCAAAACTGTGGTGCCTCAATTTAACTATTCTCCTTATGTATATATGTGTGTATATATATATATATACACTTAATTTGGAGCTTTACCTTTCCTCTAACCAATAGTTCACATGACGTACTAACTTAGAGGTACCATGGATCCTTTTCGCGTGGAAAAAATTGTATTGTAATACTTTCTTGTTCTATCCTATTGTAGAATTCGAGACAGAACAACATATCATGTCACGAATATTTGGGCATCTTCCCTGTCTAAACCTTGTTTTATAGGGTAATGAGACCCTTCCGAGTCTAGATTTCAGACAATTTATCGTAACACATACTTCTACAAGATAAGACCGTGTTATTTCATGAGTTTTCAGAAATGATTGCTTGAGGTTTATAGACCTTATATTTATCTTTTAGACTTAATAACTGGTTTCCTCAATACTTAGTTCCTTAAGGTATATGTGTATAGGCCTCATCCGACCTAACCTATCTCTTTTTTTTTTTAGCTTTAACTATTTACGCTTCTATCACAAAACACTCATAACTCTCCTTCAATTCTTTGAAGGATAGTTATCGCTTACGCGACTAGCTACATCATCTTTTCCTTTAGGGTTACTGATGTAACCTTTAACGATGTGACACTCACTCATTTGTTATGTCCTAGGCTTTATGAGTCTTTCTAAGGGGTCTACCCTTTTTCATTCTTATTTGGTGTCGCGTTCACACTACTTTCAAAAGTATGAACTCGCTTAAGTAGATACCATCTCCGTGTTTTAGCATTCTTTCTTCTAATTTACCCTTTTTTATAATCAAGTTCTTAAACTCATTTTATCTCATGTTTACTTTCCTCAAGAACAATTATCTTAAACTTATGATTTTGGACAAATTATAATAATTTCTTCTTAAAATATGTATATTTCAAAGTATTACCTTCTGCGATATCTTTGTTTTTAGTTAGGATCATCATCTTTCGATCTTTGTACCGTCGTAGTATAATTCGTAGTCTTAATGATTATACACTCTTCATTCTTAGCCTAATCCTCAACCTTTAAACTCAATAAGGTAATCCTTCTAGTGTAAAAATGATTAAAAAAAAAAATTTCTTTCATTTTCTTTATATTCCTAAATTGATAATAAAGTTCCCCTATTTATTATCGGGCGAGGTATATATAAAATAAAATCCTTAAACCATTGGTACGTTTGATACCCTAATATCTTAGTTTTAACTTACTTATCATATTGACTAAGTTGTTAGTCCTTACTCCTTATTGTTCCTTTACTTATGCAAGAGATTTTCTCCCTTTTTTTTTTACTCTTTAAAAGGATTACTTTTTATATCCTCTATTAAGAGTTTGATTTATAATTTCGTGACTTCATAATATCTAATAATGATTCACACTTCAATTCTGAGGTTTCTTATCTTTCTTAAGCTACAATCCCGTTTATCAAGAGATTTCATCTACCCAAGTTAATCTCATTGAGTAGATACGTAGGTGAGCACGTTTATTATTTTATTTGAGAGTTACTATTCATGAGAATACCATAAGTTGGGTTCTATGCATATCGATGACTGGGCAAAACTGTGTCATAAGAAAAGTTTAGCCCTTTTATTAGAGAAATTCATACTATTCTATTCTTCTTCTAATCACTTAATTCATATCACACATCTCTGTTTGTGGTCACCCTAATATCGCGTCAACTTAGCTCATCTAATCCATGATTTTCTAATGGATAAGTTTATGGCAGTGTATTGTCATACCCTACTTGCCTACTGTATTGTGGGATGACTTATTTTCTGTCAACCAATACCTTCACCGTAAAGGCAACTTTTGCTTTTATCATCTTTGTCTAATGCAATCTTAATTCTTTTAGCGGATTTTAAACAAGTCCGTAACTGTATTCTTCAATCATAAATAAGGTAAGAATATCTCCCCTTGAGATCGTTGTAGAGGGATTAGTTTGGTCAAAACTAGCCTAGAACAACATCCTTCAATTTGTCCATGACATTCGGTGTTCTTTTCTTATCACTTAAACTGCTACTTACATTTAAACTCATTGCATTAGTTCTTGTATCTATATCCAAATGAGATTCTCAACATCTCAAACCTCTTTTGCATTTGTCTTAACTTATAGCCTTTGTGCGTTATTTATCACCACATTAATACACATAGGTACTTTCTATGAGATTGCTAAACATTTTAAGGCTAGCAATCATCATGTATCATATCTTAAGTGGTTCGCTTAACATCTACTATAAGCTGGTATTGCTTAATGTCAAAGCTATGTTTCCTACTTCGTATCTTGATACACATATATTGTCGTCGAACGTGGCCCACATCTAGCTTAACGGGGTTACATCGTCCATCTACGTATTAACGTCGTCTTTATGCTACATAGTCATATCCTTTTCATGGTTCCATGCTGAAAAGCTGCTGCTAGCAACACAGTCATGCGTGCTTCCTCAAAAAGGAGTTTCGATAGTTGTTTCTTTTCAAACCGCTACACGTGGCTCCGGTACTTTGCTTGGCTTCAATACTTTGCTTGGCTTCATAGTCCAGCAATGATCGTTAAGGAGTCACCTCAAACGATCACACTTCTTGAGATATCGCCTTGTCGCCCCAAGGAATACAAAGACAAGAAATGTTGGGGCGGTTCGACTTGAATGGTCCTTGATAGGACAATCTTAATCGTCTTAACATATTAACCTTTCATTGCTTGTTAAATAAATGTTCGCCTCTTTTTACTACTATAATCTAAATGACATAAACATACTTTAACTTACTTGGACTATGGCAAAGCGTGACGCGTGACGACGTGGGAGTAGGATGGCGGGATACCGGCTCGATACCAACCGTGATTTGACGACCCTCCTATGAGGCCGCCAATCGTAATTTACTTTTTAACTTGTACTTACATGGGTTTCTTAAAATTTGCGGAACATTTTTTTTTTTTTTAAACATAAGAATGAATACTTTCATAATTTGTAACAATAATTTAAAAAATAATGAATCACTCAATTACTAAAAACTTTTCTTAATTTTAGTTAAGATAAAACTTCTAAAAATATCTTTCAAATTGAGTGACATTTGAACTCTTGATTCACATACCCTTTAAAAGCATTTCTAAAACTAGCCAATTTAATTGGGTTATCTCATTTGACTTTAAAATGGATTTCGTGAAAAATCTTAAATTCAAGTACATCTTAAAGTCCTTTTAAAATCAATCATTTAAATCATCATGTTTAAAATTCGCTTATTTGTTGCATGCAATTGTTGCAACGTTCTAAAACTTAAATACTCAAAACTAGGATTGTTAGCTACAATCTCGGTTTTCCTAACATACATATGTACATATACCTTTTAAACATACATGCTTGAAACTTTGAATTATATAAATATATACATGATTATACTTAAACTTATCAAGGAAAATAATCTGCGTAAGCGGTATCCATTCCCATCTCCACCATTCGTCCGCCGCTCACCATTGCCCTTCAAGAATTGCTGATAGGTTTCTTACCTCTGAAGATGAACTTATCTCGATTGAGCTTTACTTTCGCAAGTAGGAACTATATCTCACAAAATAATTGTAAGTACACATGAATAAATATGCATGAGCCGATTATGCTTAATTATGATGTCTTGTCATAGTCTTATTATCTTATCTTATCTTTCTTCTTGATGGGCCCGAGTGCTCACGTACCACTTATTTTCATCGGGACGTAAGGGTTTGCAAGGTCCCCAACGACCCGTGATTTAAATTGAACCGAGTGCCTCCCCTTGCGAAGGACCCTTTTTTTTTTCATTTATCTCCCTTGTGGAGTCTCGATTACCTCCCTTAGGTCGGAGGTCGGTACGGCACTCAACCGAGTTTCTTCTTATAAGTTCCTCTTGACTTATTAAGGTGTATGCAATATGACCTAGCATAGCATACTATAACATTAAATTAATTTAAACACATATAATTCATGTGCACCGCTTATGTGTATGCAAAGATAACATAGCATCGCGTGCACAATACTTAAGAACATAAACATGCATATATAACATGTGTAATTTTTTTTTTTAAAATCTATTCATACTGTAGGCTAGATTCCTACTTACCCGATTTACTGAGTGGAATTCTCTTTTCGCCAAACAAATTTATTCTCTTACTTGCTTACTTCAAAATGAACACCCATTAAGAGTGTCGATTAATTATCGTTTGCTATTCTATTTAGCAACTTGTGAAGGAAATCTAGCCTTTACTTAAGGCATGTATTCCTTTCCTTTACTGAAGGATAATTTACTATGAGGATAGATTTATTAAATCCTTAAAATCTTATTTTCCTTAATTGCCCTTAACGTACTTATGTCTAGGTTGGAAATCAATTATCCAATCTAGTAACTTATTCTCCATAATTTTCCTCATTGGACTTACTATGATATTAAGGCCCAATTCGGCCTAGAACTTATTCACGACATTCTAACTCGTAGGCCGTTGAAATTTAAACTCAAACGGAGTCTCTTAGATCAATGTTGGCGTTGGACCCACATCAACCTTCAAAATTCTACGGACCTATCGTATTGGGCTCGTGGGTGCCCGTTGGGATGTTTTGCTCGAAAACTATTAAGCTTTTAAAAGAACTATCACTCGATTTTTTTTATGAAATGATAACTCACTCATTTAGTTACAAGCACTTAAATCCCGTTGTAAAATCTCTTTTCGAATACCAACTTTTGAAAACTATTCCCCAAGTCGTTTTATGGTTAACTTACAAACCAACGTGAAACTATGTTGTAGAAACCTTTTTCAAATCTTTCTTCATTGCTATTCCTCGTTAAAGTGAGGTCTAAAACCATATTATTCTACTAAACTCACATCTTGGGTTCTTTGATAACCTTTGTTAAAAACGATAATCGCTTTTTTTAGTTTCGCTTTTTGTTAAAACTGTACAGTTTCTGAAATCTGCGTTTTACCGCATTTTAGAGTCGGATTTCAAAATTTCATTCTTCATGAAATCTTCTCGTCTCGAGAGATCTAAAATTTTGTTTTTGGTGAAAGTTGAAATTCGGCCTCTAAAGGCCTCGTTTAGCTGAAAAACAGTGGCTGCTATTTTTCTTTTGTTTACCTAGAATGCTGCAGCATTTTAAAAAAATGCTACAGCATTTTAAAAATGCTGTAGCAATCATTTTTTTCTTTCCGAAACTGTGTTTGGACCTCTTGTCCGTTTTTTTACAAAATGGCTTCAAACTCGGTTTTAGAGTTAAATTTGGATTTTGTCATAGTCATAGGAAATGTTCAAAACATCAAGGGCTATAAGGTCAAACTTTGAAACATCGTAAAATCTCACTCTAGAGTCCTTATTTTTACGTTCAAAGTAACCGGAAATTTTTCCTCTAAGCAAAAATAATTAACTTAGATTAAAAATAAGCATACCATATAAAACTAAGCTCAAAACTCACAAAACCCACATAAAACTCACACACCCTTATTACAACTTATTTCCTCAAGAACCACAAATTACATTAATGGATTCTTAAACTTAAACTTTACTAGAAAATGAGAGGTTAAGAGTTTACCCTTGAAGGCCAATATACTTGATTTCTCTTAGCTTCTTATTCACATTCTTCCTCCTCTAAGGTTGGATAATGGCTTGGAACTAGAGGAGTGTAAGAAAATTTGAGAATAATATCTCTACATCTCAAACTTTACTAGAGCATAAAAAGATAGGGTTTAGAGTTTATACCATTGGAGAAATGCTTGACTAAACTCCTCCTAGAACCCTTGATCTTCTTCTTCTTCTTCTATGTTTTGCTAGTGGCTTAAGGTTAGGAGAGTGAGATAAAATATTTGAGAGAGAATGGGTGGTATGGCCGGATTTTTGAGTGAGGAAAAAGCTAGGAGAAAAAAAATGAAGCTTATCCTATGTTGGTTTCCTTTATAGGCAACTTGAAAATTATTTTTTTAACACTAATTCCCCTACATCATTCACCCAAATTTTGGTTAAATTCCCCCTTTCTTGGCCGGTTGTGGAAGGAGAAAAGGAGAAGCAACTTTGCCATTAATTCCCCTTCAACAACTCATATCCCATCACCTTACCATGTCATCCACTTGCACACTCCATTAATTAAATTTTGGCTCTACATTTGCTATGCTTGGCCGGCCAAGTGAAGGAAGGAGAGAGAAAAATGAAACCTAACCCCATCACATCACATTTACATGTAACCTTCTAGCACACTTAACTAGCCAAATTTTGGCTCTATTTTCCTATGCATGGCCGGCCAAGTGGAGAAGGAGAGAGAAAAATCTCACCTACCCTTGTACTCTTGTCTCCTTAAATTTCCCTTGAATCGATAAAAAAATTATAATCGATTGTAAGGAAGTACCTAGCCGACGTGAAATTCTAGTTCCCGACAGTTCCTTTTCTCTTCGCTCATTTACGCTTCAATATTAATTCCCGACTACTTAGACATCACATTAAATTCTTACTCGCGTAATATCTTGAACTGCTTTTAAGTCTTGAAATTAATTCTAGACCGAACAAATTCTGCATTTAACTTTTCTCGCATCATATCCCGGGAATGACATTGTTTCGATGGTGTCAAATCCCGAGCTCACATTGTACCCTTCTGTTATGGGTATTTATCTTGTGACTTTAATCTAACCGTCTGGCAATTAAGGATTTTCTCTTTTTAAAATGTCGGTCGTTTTTTTTTTGTTGACATCATGTCGTGTTTGGAGATTCTTGAAATTAAGATTCTCAAACTATACTTGTATTGAAAATTATTCCGCCTTTAAAGTACGCGGCAATAATTTATCGATCGAATTTACTTGATCGAAAACATAAACTTAACATGAAATCACTTTCTGTAATTTGGGAATACAGATATTGATTCCATAAATCCTTCAACACATAATATTTTCTAGGAAAATCCTTGGCTTAAATAAATAAATTGTATTATTTAAAGTCTGGGATTTTCTCAGTCATTACATTACCTATTACAAATTCTATTTCAAAATTTAACTAGGACAACTAAGTATAATTTGTAAATTTCTGCCGAAAAAAAGAGTATAATTTGCAAATAAACACTATACATTAGAAAAAAAAAAATACTATTATTAACTCCTTTTGAATCACAATAAATATTATTTAATAATGACATTTGCATTAAAAATAATTATAAACCCAAGTTTTTATTGAGCTAAGCAAAATGCAAAATACCACAACACCCTTTATAAAATAAATAAATAAATAAACAAAAACAAAAACAAACAAACATGCCGTAATAATAAGGGAGTATTGATTTCAAAAACACCATGAGCAAAAGCCCACTTTAGACATACATTATGTCTTTGCGCAGCCAAATTCATGTGATTAGCAAAACGGCAAGTGAGGCTTTAATTTGGCACACGCGCGTGAAAATCGGGGGTGGGTCCTGTCATAAGAGATAATTATTGTGGAAAAAAACAGGTCAAAAGTCAATCAAATTGGTCAACCTAGGCTGAAACCTGAAAGAATAATATGGTATGTCATGCTAGACAACTTGAGCAAACATGAGTTTTCATGAAAAACAGAAAATGACACTTCCAGTTTCTGAGACACCAACAATCATTCTCTATACCAACATTGGGACAATCTTTGAATGAAAAAAAGAAAAAAAAAAAAAAAAACTTATAGTGGGGATTATATATATTATCCGATCTAATAATATCATATCTTTTGGTCCTAAATTATTTGAATCAAGAGACAAAACAATGGGCTTATCTTTTTGATGTTGGTCATATTCACAAAAACATATTATGGTGGATTCGGATTTGGGAAATGGGATTTTTTTTTTTAGATTGCAGTTATTTGTGACTGCATTTAAGGAGGGTCTTGGAATGGAATGACCTTGTTTGTTGAATAAAGTATTAAATACAATTCCTTCCAAGTGGACTGCTATGATGACACGTATCATGCTTGTATAAATCCAGGGGTACAGCAGTTGGTCCATGTCACTTTTTTTGTGTGACAACTTAGAAATGATGCTTCAAGACTTTTTATGGCGATATATGTTATGTGTGTGTATATTATATATATATATATATATATATATATATATATATATGTTCTCTCAATTCACCGACCGACCCATTTCTCTATCTCTCAAAACTAAGTTCATCACAAAGCGGCTATGGCTCCGGAAGCAAGTTCTAATGGGACTTCAGTACTTTGTAACAACTTCAAGGTAATGTGAAGATGTCGTTTTCAACATTTGCTTCTCTTTTTCTTCTTAAGGTTAATTTCCTGTCGTTTTTCTTTCTGCCAAACTGGGTACATTTCAAGGAATTCGTCATAGGGAAGGAAAAGATTACTTTATCTCAATGTATGTTCTGAAAATCTTCATACAATCTTTGTTGGTAATTTTGTTCATGAAAACACCTAAGAAGTCTAATTTTAACTTTTTGTTCTTTTAGTTTTTTAATATTGGATGAATGGACAAAATAGTTTGACTCTTGCTTCGTACATGATCATTAGTGATTTGACCATGAGAATTATTTACAGAGAGAAAAAGAGTGAGATGACAGTAATTAACTAATTACAACACTACTACGTGACAAGTGAATTTGAAGAGCCTGTTTAGCTGAGCTTCTTAGAAGTTATTTTTTTTGCTTTTCTAAATTAAAAGCTGTTTTTGTAAATGTTTAGATGCTCTTTTAAAAGTGTTTGGTTCTCCAAAAAAAAAAAAAAAAAAAAAAAAAAAAAACCCTACTTTGAAACTTGAGTATTAGAGTTTAAATAAGGTATTATAATCTTCATCTTAACATTTTTATTGCTTATTAGAAAATTTTAAAACCATTAAACTCTTTTAAATTGTGGTTACAAACACTTAACCGAAAGCAGCAACTAATATTTCTCTTCTTCTACTGACCAAAAAGAAAAGTATAAAAACTGTGCCAAACGGCAAAGAGCCGTTTTTAAATAAAAACACATCAAGTAAAAGCTATATGACTTTAGTTCATGAAAACACCTAAGTCTAATTTAACTTTAGGGGTTTTATTGTTTTTAATATTGTGGGAATGGACAAAATAGTTTGATTCTTAAGCTACATGATCATAGGCATGAGAATAATTCACAAAGAGAAAGAGAGATTATAGTAATTTATTAATGGAATGTGCTCACCTTTAAGTGCCGACAAATCACTTGATGGCCACATCACATCCTCTACTTGATTGAATTTTTCATGTCACCATCATTGAATGCTTTTGATCTTTCTACTGTATGCAGTAACTCGTACAATGAAATTGCCAAATTTTCATGATTTATATGCAAGTAAAAAGTACTGTTGTTTTGACATTTTGCAATATTGTTTTTTTCTTGAAAGATGGTTGAGCTCAATCAGTTGGAGAATGGCCAAGAGAGACTTGAGAATGCATGCACAAAAGATGGTTCACTTGATCGCCATGGAAAACCGGCTTTGAAAGGGAGGACTGGTGGATGGAGATGTGGAATGTTGTTGTTAGGTACTTTCTTCATGGTCATTTCTCTCCTTAAACTTAAAATTTTGTTTAACCATGTGTAAAATGTGTTCATATTATCGATGAATTTCTAATTTTGAAAAGCTTGAATGGCACCTTTAGAACATCATGGAATGATAAAACTCAACCAAGTGTTCAATTTCAATTATGTGTTTAAATTTATGGATTGTTTTGGTGTCGCTTCTATTAAAACGACAGTGAATCAAGGACTGGTTACGTTGGCTTTTGCCGGGGTTGAAGTGAATTTGGTTCTATTCTCAAAGTCAGTACTGAGGCACACCAACGCAGAGGCAGCACATACATTTAGCACGTGGATGGGAACTGTCTACTTATTCTCTTTAATGGGTGCATTTCTTAGTGATTCTTACTTGGGAAGATATATAACTTGTGTCATCTTTCAAGTTGTCTACATAATTGTAAGTTTTCTGATTGCTCTCTCCCTTCATTTTGTGATGACTTGACAACATATGAATGTCATATTGAGTGGATTATTTTTTTCTCGGCTTTTGGTAGGGATTAATAGTATTGTCCTTGTCAACCAACTTATTTCTAATAAGACCTCATGGCTGCGGCAAAATTGGCGAGGTATGCGAGCCGCATAAACCACTTGAAAGCGCAATCTTCTATCTGTCAATATACCTTATTGCATTGGGAAATGGAGCTTCTGAGCCTGCGTTGGCTACGTTTGGCGCAGACCAATTCGACGAGGAAGATCAGAAGGAAAAACGGTCTAAGGCCTCATTTTACAGCTACTTTTATGTGGCTCTAAACCTTGGAAGCTTGGTCGCCGAGACGATTTTGGTTTATATAGAGAACATGGGGTATTGGGTAGTGGCTTTTTGGACTTGTACTATATCGGCTGTTGTTGGCTATGTATTTCTATTAAGCGGGACTTTGAGATATAGACACTTCAAGCCTTCTGGGAATCCCATCTCTAGATTCTCTCAAGTAATAGTGGCTTCCATGAGGAAATTAAGTCAAAATCTGCCCTCAAATGAGGAAGAGCTTTATGAAGTCCATGGAAAAGAAGGTGAAACAAATGGTATGAGGAGGATTCTTCACACCCAAGGCTTCAAGTAAGTAGTTCTAATTTGCATTAGAAGTTCTTTACAAATCGAACAAGAAATGCCAATGTTCTACTTATGATATCTATAAAGCCTATATTCTTTCCTAGGTTCATGACAAAACAAAGTAGTGAGCACTATATTTGTTTTGTTAACAAACAGGTTTCTTGACCGGGCTGCAATAATCATGCCGGAGGACATGAAACTGATAAGGAATGAAGGACGAACTCCGAATCCATGGCATCTTTGCACGGTTACTCAGGTTGAAGAGGTGAAGTGCGTATTAAGGCTCTTACCGGTATGGCTTTGCACCATCTTCTCCTCTGTAGTGTTCATCCAAATGCTCTCTCTTTTCGTGGAACAAGGAGCCGCCATGAACAGAACTGTCTCAAACTTTCACATCCCTCCAGCAAGCATGACAGTATTCGACATTGTCAGCACATCAGTCTTCATCATGCTGTACGACAAGATCATCGTTCCTTTATATATCAAAGTAACAAAACGAGAGCCAAAGATTCCAAGTCCGCTGCAAAGGATCGGAATTGGCCTGACCATTGCAGTACTTGCCATGATAATTGCCGGCATAGTTGAGCAACAAAGGCTAAGATACACAACCAACTTCATCAGAAAAGAGATAAGCTCTTTGAGCATTTTATGGCAGACACCACAGTACGTACTCGTGGGAGTTTCCGAAGCTTTCGTATATGTTGCACAAATGGAGTTTTTCGCTTCACAAACACCCGACGGGTTGAAGAGCTTGGGAATAGGCTTGTCCATGTCTTCCTCAGCTATGGGAAGTTATGTTGCAAGCACAATTCTAACAATTGTGATGAAGATTACTTCAAAGAATGGGAAGCCCGGTTGGGTTCCTCCTAATCTGAATGATGGTCATCTAGATAGGTTTTTCTTTGTGTCAGCTGCTTTGGCTGCACTAAACTTTCTGCTGTACGTTGTATGCGCTAAGCGCTACAAGTCCATATCGTTGGAGAAGCGAGACGGGGCAAGTGAAAAAGAGGTCACAAATTGAGCCTTGAATCTTGCAGCTTCTTGCTTCTCCTTCACAAGGACTGGTTTTAAGGGTTTCTGAAAGTTCTGTCGCAGCAAACTCACAAGTAAATTGAGGATATCAATTTCCTTACCCAGAAATAGTCGAGAATTAACAAAAGAATGTTATAGTTCATAGATGAGGCCTTTTCATGTTTATGCTCCTTTATGATGTTTCAAAGGAAGAAACTAATAAAATCTTTGGTGATTTCAAATGAGCCATATATATATATATATATATATATATATATATATATTCATACATATATATGCATTCAAGCCCAAAAAAAACATCAGACTAATGATAAAGGCAGCTAATAATAACTTGAAATGTTTTGACTCCATTAGAGATCTTTAATGAAAATAAAAGGATGACAAAAGAAAAATCTTTGCCATTAAGAAAAGGGACTCGACTTCCCTCTTATAGTTGAACCAAAGTTCTTGTATGGAGGTATGAAAGGAAGATGAGGACTTTTATTTATTTTTTAATCAATATTGTTATTTTTTATTTTGATATTTTTGCAGTCAATTCTCTAACAAGCTTAGCAGCAACCATCGCTGTCATTCCATCGACAGTGTCACGCTGCGGGTTGAATTCCACCACGTCCGCCGCAACAACGTCACCTTGGAGGTTGTGGAGGATGTTTAGGACATCCCGGAAAGAGAGGCCGCCGGGTTCAATGTGAGACACACCGGGAGCGAAGGCAGGATCAAGAGAATCTACGTCTATCGAGATATACACGCCCTTAATGCCTTCTCCTAATTTCTGTCAAAAGGAACACTCAGTTAGATTTGTGACTTAGAATTACCTGTGTTAACAATGATGGAGAGAAAAAAAGAAAAAGACTTAAGTAGACCAGATTTTCGAGGAAGTGGCGATCTCTTGAAAAGGTTCGCATTTCATATTGCTCCACACCAAATTTTTTGCCTTGTTCACGCCCTTCACTTGTTATTGATCTAATTCCCACCTTAAGAAAAAAGAGAAAAAAAAAAAAAAAAGAAATCAGAAATCAACTTCTTTAGGCTTATAGTAACCAGGATGCTGCTCAGGAACTAAAACAGAACAAATGTAGATACAGATAAGTTAGTCCGTTAACCCTTTTTTTTTTTTTTTTTTTTTTTTTCTCAAGATAAGAGTCAAAAATAACTTCCCATTAAAAAGTAATAATATTATGTGAATGTAAAGTCAAAATGTTTGTGATAATAGGTACATGAAATTTTTCATTTTTCTAACACGTAAAAAGGTAAGATAAGGAGAAAATATAAGGTGGAACAAGTACTACTCTGCCAAATCCTTGCTATATGAATTCTAATATTATCAATCAAGCAAGCATCTAAATTTTTGCTCAGCACGAAACGAACAATTTAAGAATGGCAGAAATATGGATGAGTTACCAAATTCTTAACTCATGATATGCCTTTGACAGATCAAAATTTACCTGCAAAAGCCGCCGAGCATAACCGCCCTCCATTATCCGGGCAAAAGACGATGCATGTGAGTACTTGTTTCCTTCAAAGGCATGATAGATATCAGGATGAGCATCAAGATGAAGAATATCCACAGGTCCTCCAAGCTTCTCAGACACAGCTCTTACCACAGGAAATGAGATTGAGTGGTCACCACCCAAAACTAATGGACGAAATGGATCCTAAACCAAAAGGGTGTAGACATAATCAGAAGTTTCATCTATACGACAAATAAAGAAGCAATACGAGAAATATGCCATTACAAAGCAGGACATGTTTTAGCACTTGTTCGCAAACACCGGCTAATTACCTGTTCCATTACTAGCTTCACAGACTCGCTGACGACATTCATCAATCTGTCGTCCTCGACACCACAATCACGTATCTCTTGGACAGGGACATCGCCCACATCGGTCAGCACCCGCGGGTCATTCAATTCCTTCCCTACTTTGCCATTACACAAAATTAGAAAAGAGAAACAATGCTATTCGGCATTAACAATGTCTGACACCACTACTCAAAACAGAGTCAGTAACGGGCTCCACTCCACTGATGTCCTTCATTATTATTATTATTTTTCGTTCTTTTGATCAATTCAACAAATATAGATGCATCAAGAATTCTTCATAAACTAATGTTTTCTCTAGAATTGTTCATAAACTAATGTTTTCTTTTGAAATAATGCTACTAGTCATCAATGGTGTCTAGCACCACTGCACTGCTCAAAACGAACTCATATGTCTTTTAACACTTTTTTTTTTCTCTTAATCAATTCAACATATATAGATGCATCCAGAATTCTCCATAAACTAATGTTTTCTTTTAGAATTCTGACACCACAAAAGTTCAAACTACCGCGTTTCTAACCTATTACGATATTCCTAGATTTCTTCAAAAACCAAAAGTGAGCACCAGTCAAAAGTGATTACCTTCTTCAGTGGTTGAGTTAGTGCTGCCGCACCAAATTGCCTCCCGAATGCGAGGAGGAGCAAAAGCAGGGCCTTGCAAAAACGACGAGTTGTGCCCAATTGGAACTCCAAGAAGCGTAGCCGATGCCTTAGCACCCCCTAAAGCACGCACTAGCTCTCCCTGCCATTCCAATTTCCAACACATAATTACTCTCAAAACAAAACAAATCATTATCAAATTTTTATATTCAATGCTAATTACTGATTAGAAACGTAACTATTAAAAACTCGTTCACATACATCATTGTTTTAGTTCATAATAAACTTAAGGACCAAACAGAGGATTGATTAATCCTAAAAATCTTCTTGCAAACGAGAAAAAATAAATTTTTTTTTTTTATAAAAAAAAACCTTAAGCTTGGCTCTTTCGCGGATGAGAGTGAGAGAAGCATTGATGACGCGATTTTGGCCCTTTTCTAACAAATCAGAAGGAACGTTCGCGGCGTTCAGTTTCTGCAGATAGTGAATTCCTTTCTTTCCTATCTTGTTCGTCGCCATGATTATATGTCCTCTCCAGATTACCAAAAACTTCAAAAACTCAAAACTTTAAAAAAAAAAAAAATTGTTGGGTGAATGGGACATGAGAAGATGAGGGAGTGTATCTGTTTTAAGGAATAAGCAGAGACCATGCTGGGTTTCTTTCTTGTTTTGTTAAATAGTTGGTTTTTGCGTTTTCAAGTATTTGTTATATATAAATATGTATATATATGTATTCATGTAATATTCGATTACACATAAATATATATTCGTTTTCAAGTATTTGTTATATATAAATATATTTGTTAACTGTTTTAAGGAATTGCATTATTTGTTATATATTTTATGTAATATTCGATTTCAGGATAACATATAAATATATATAAGCAGAACCTTCAATCCGTATTAATGTTTATATATTTTTTTATAAAATATGTATGTTTTTTTTTTAAATGTGTATATTTTTTCTTAAAAAATATATATTTTTTTAGTAAAATATATAATATATACATATTTTTTAAAAAAATATACATATTTTTAAAAAAAAAGTATATACATATTTTATAAAAAAAAATGTACAAACCACAGCGAATCAGAGACTCATTCATATATATATATATATATATATATATATATGTACGTACGTACGTATACAAGGAATACATGATTTTGCAGTTTTCTTGTGAAAGTCTCGCGGCAGTGATCTGAGCGCTCCAATTGCCCTCGTGATTTTACTTATTAGTTGAATACGTCCTAAAATATGTTAATCCATTTCCATTAATTAAATGGATAACTTAATTTACTAATATTATACAAAAATTACTTGAATTTAAAGGGAAAATGTGTTTTTTATTTTTCCTGGAAAAGAAGAAGGAAAAAATATATGAAGCTGTATTGGATTGAGTTAAATTAAATAAATTATAAAACAATATGAAATCTTCTTTAGTATATTAACCTATTAATAGATTAAATTTTTTAACTATTATATTTATATAAAATCACATAAAAATTAAAAAAATTTACAGATTTACAGTTAAAAAATTTAACATATTAATACACTAACGTTTAGAGAATCTCCCAAACAATATAAATAAGTTACTATAATCTTTTCTGCGTAAAAATATCTTTTTTTAGTCACGTTTATTTTAATATTTAAAAAGTTGTTGGTTTAATTTTTTTTTTTTTTATACAAGTTGGGTCAAATGTTTTATCCTAAAAATATGCCATCTTAGATCCTTAAAAATAATTGTAAGAATCATTATTCTCAAAAAATTGTGAGAAAAGTTTTATCTTTTTAAACAAAAAGTCCTTAATATATGGTAATATTTAGTTATTTACGTAATAAAACCGAAAAATAAAATCTTTATAGTTTTCGTTGGCCAAAATTTCGTCATAGTTTTGGCTGAAGGTATTAGGCTTTGGAGTGCCCATATCAATTGGATAATGATAATTCTGTGTGTTGCTGACTCGATTCACTCGAATGAAAACAAAAAGGACAATTCAACAAATCCCAGAAAAGTGAACCTTATCGCCACGCGGTTCAAGGTGAATTTCTGACGTGTACCAGACGTACCGATAAAAATCGCCGCCGTCCAACGCACGCGGCACTCCCAACGGCTGGCTAAGAACAAAAAATTTTAAGTATTATTCAGTTTTTAAATTCAAATTTTTAATTTAAATTGTGGTATAATTTTATATAAAATTTATTTATTATAATGAAATTAAAATTAAAAATTTAAATTTATAAAATAAATAAGACCTCAATTTAAAATTAGACCTTAATTTTACGAGTAATGTTAAAAATATTAACAAAAGTTAAAATATAATTTAAAATTAATAAAAAATAATAATCATTAGCTAATTTTGCACCATAAAAGTAAAACCTATTATAATAACTTGACCTCAGTATGTCAATTTATTGATAAGATTAATTTTTAATTATTTAATCTAATTAAAATTATATCAAATTAAAAAAATATGTATAATAGATAATTTTTGATATAGATTTGACAGTAAAAAATTAAAAACCACCGATACTTTAGGCATGTTCTTTTCTCGAACTTGAGTTAAGAACTTGAGTTTAATATGTGAGAGAAAACATTATCATAAAAAAATTACATTTAAATTTTTGTGAAAAAAAATACTATAACAAAAAATTTAAGTTGTGATTTGAGTTAGTTAAAAGAACATGCCCTTTTTTTTCATGTTGTACCAGATAAATTTCCTAACTTTAAGGCCTCGTTTATTTCACCGATTCAAGTTTTTAGTTTTAGGTTTTTACAGTAAAAAGCTCTCAAAAAATATCACATCTAATTTTTTTTTTGTTACAGTGAAAAGCTATTAGAAAATGTCACATCTTAATTCAAAATGAAAATTTGAATCCGTAAAGTGAACGAGGTCTTAATGTGCATAAACGGTTCATTGGGTACATTAAAAAAAAAAAAAAGAAAAGAAAAGTTTATCGGGTAATGAGCGGTTAACAGGTTATTTGTAGGGTATTAAACTCTGTAAAACCCCCTAACTCAAAACTGTCCAATAAGTAGGTTGGACGAATTAGAAGCAAGGTGAAGGCATATGGTTAGGCGTATGGTTGTTCACAGCCTAGTTCAATTCCAAAGAGTTAGGTTTTTAGATCGAACTATTTTTAGCTGTTTAAAAAAATTCAGACTGAAACAGACTATTTTAGAATAATCTGGTATGATTAAATCACAGTTTGAACTATTATATTTGTGTTTTTTTTTTTCTAACAAAATCACATGCTACATATCGTTCTTTAAAACTAGAATTATAAAAGTAATGAACAACAATAACATGTAATCCAAAATAGAAGTGGATGACTATTAACTAATAATATTACAACAATAAAAAAAATAGAGTTATGTGAAAAGGGGCAGCGATTGAATGGGGAGAGAGTTACTAGTGAGAGAGCTAAGATTGAACTTGAATAGAATTAAGAATTGAATTGAAAATTATAGTGTTAAAAGACATTCTCTAATACAATATGATTTATCGTGTTAAATTTGTCGTATGCTATTTTTTTATGACAAATTTACCATTAAATGTAGCTTATAATAAATTTAGTATTTAATTTATATTGGTTGATATGTTTAACATTTGCATTTTTAAATTATTTTAAAATTTAGTCTTACGAATGATGGAGGGACGCAGGCTTCTGAAGAATTGCATAGCAAATCTAGCAATGGGAAAGGCTAACATGACAACATGAAAGAAATTAAGAGGGAGAATAGGGGCATCTAAGGTTTTTGTGAGAGAAGGATACTTTTGCGACTGCTAAGGAGGGGGCTATTAAAAACGAAGGGCTCGTTTATTTCACACGTTTAAACCTATTGTTTTGATTCTGCTACAGTATTTTTCTCTCACAAAAAATTTAAATTTCAAATGTTAAAATCAAGAATCATTGGTGTCAATGTATGAACTAAATTAGCGTCCTCATCGAGCTCAATCACTTGTAATGCTCCAACATGGGTTACGATAGCATGTGTAGATACCGACCTCGTAATTTCTCGTTGTTTCCCTTCATTCTCGGCTAGCACAAAGGAAGGATATTTCTCATCCGCCACTAATATGCCTAACAAGTGAGGCATTAGAGTTACTTTAGCCCGCACAAAGAACTCCATTCCGAGAATTAACTCAAAATCATCAAGGGAAATGATGGTAAGATTACATTCACCTTCCCAGGAACCAATCCCGAGAGTCATCATAGTTGTGCCCTTAACTTTAGTCACCTTCGAGTTGACTGCTTTCAACTTGTAAGCACTTTGGGTCACCTTCAAACCTAAACTCTTCACGACTTTCTCTGATAGGAAGTTGTTGGTAGCCTCAATATCTAACATATCTTGAACTTCCATTCCATTAACCTGCACCATCACATACATTAAGGGGCAATGTTGGGTTCACTCTAGCTACATCTGTATCAACAGAATCATTAGCTTTACCTTCCTTTTGTAGGGTGAGGGCACTACGCTGCTCCTTCAAGGGGCAATGTTTCACACGGTGTAGACCATCGCATATGAAGCATCCACTCTTTTTGAATGACAATTGGTCCTTGGACTTGCTAGACTCGCCTGTCTTCGAGTCAGTGGACTTCTTATTGTCCTTTCCATTCAACTTGCTCTTCTTCCTTTCACTCTTCTCAGCAACCGAAGAACTTGAGGGCTGAAGGTCCACCAGTTTGTCCGCAGCAGCAATGTCCATAGGCAGGTCCTTAATGCCTTGCCTATGTATCTTAGTTTGCGCCCAACCTTGTAATCTTGACAAAAAGTTAAACAACTTGTCAGACTCGGACATATCCACTAAGTCAAGGATCAAAAAACTGAAAGCCTTCACGTAATCTTGCACGGTCCCCATCTGTTTTAACTTCCTTAGATTCTCTCTGGTAACCCAGGCAGTGATGCCATGAAGGAATTGATCCTTCAGCTCTTTCTTGAGTGTGCCTCAATCTGCAATTCAGGGTCTCCCATCACTAGCATCATTGCCCATCTGAGTACGCCACCACAGCTTTGCATCACCATTTAGGTATGCTTGTGATCGTCACTTTCTCATTGTCCGGAATTTAGACAGCTATGAAATATTGCTCCATGTTCCAAAGAAAATTTTCTAGCTCCTTAAAACAATGAGTACCACTGAAAGTACTGGGGCTCGGAACCTTAATTTTTGAGGCAGCACCATCTTGAGTCGTGGGGTTGTTCAAAGCTCTCTTCAAAATAGCCACCTCTTCCTCAATACTCTTCATGTTCCCTTTTACGGCATCGATGAAGGCCACAAAGTCCTTTAATATCGACTTGAACTTGGTCTCTGTATCATTAGTCAACTTCGCATGAGCGACTTTGAATGCATCATGCTCAGCTTTAAAGGTCGTTAGCTCCTCCCTCTACCTCTCACATTGCACAACCAAGTTTACCGCAGCGTCCCTCTCAGGTGCACCAACAAAATCTTCGAACCGAGACACACGTTCTTTCAACTCATTCATCACCTTCAACCGGTTCTGATACCAAATTTTTATCAGGATTCAGAATTAGAAGCACATGAAATCTCATTCATGTGTTTACTTACACCTAGAATCTGAAGGAAAAAGTGTAAAAGTACTAATATACCCTTTCACTCAATTTTATATTTTTAATTTTAAAAATAAATTATTGTACTTATTATATTAAAATTAATCATAATTAAAATATTTAGTGTAATAATAAACTATTAAAATAATAAATATAAATGGTACAATTATCTAAAATATAAAAATAAATTTTAAAAATTTAAATAAAATAAATAAAAATAACAAATTATGTTAAAAAATTAAAATAAATTATTAATTTATTAAAAAAAAAAACTACATATTTATTTTATTAAAGTTAATAATAATTAGGCTGATATTATAATATTTAGGTAAATAAAATAATATATATGTTGTAATTATTATTTTTAAATTTTATATTTATAAGTAAAATATGAGTATAATAGTAATTTAATGTTAATATTAGGAATGAGAGTTACAATCTTAAAGGAGATATGAGAGTGTCAATCCTATTTCTCAATCCTAAATTTGAGTGGGGTCACTAATATCACTCTCATTTCAAAAAAAAAAAAAAAAAAAGTAAATAAACATGAATATTTCTCACTCTCATTCTTTAATTCTGATAAATAAACATGTCATTACTTTAGTTCTCATCTTAATCTTTTAACACTCTGTTTTTCACTCAATTAAGGGATTTGAACTCCACACCTCAAGGTGAGTTTAAGTTCGCCACATAGTTATGTAGTGACCACCTTTTGCTTGCTCTTAAGGGAGCCATAACTTTACTTGGAAGAAAAACAGAGTAATTACCATACCATATGCTTACTATAACATAAAGAGTGGGTCCTCAATTATGATCTTACTACTTATAACGAATTATGAATTCCATCACGGAAATATTTTTTGATTAAGCAAGCATGTTTATTATGAAACCTATCACCCCTTCTACTTTTCTTTTTTCCCCTTCGCTTCAGCGAAAAACAAGACGAAAACATTCCCTCAAAAAGAAACGAAGAACCTGTTTACATTTTTATTTTATATTATTTATTATATAAATGTATTATCAATGAGTTTTTTTTTTCTTTTTTTTTTTTCTGAGAAATTCTGTCTCTACAAGACGAATAGAGGGAAATGATCTTTTCTCCACCACCTTTTGTAACTCGTAATTTTTTTTTTTTTTTTTTTTGTTTAATTTCTTAAGCTTATATGGAACATCCAATTATGGATATGTGATGGTTCAAGAATATATGTATATATATTATTTTAAACTATCTTAATACAAATATTAATAATTTTTTTAAACCAATACAAATATTAATTTCAAATTTCAATATTACATTTCACAAAAAAAAAAAAAAGAATAGACATATTTTGTATAATATTTATGTTGTGTCTAATATTTTAGCTACATATAAATATTGAATGGGGAAGCTGTATTTTTTTTCTCTCTCATAAAGTTTTATGTTTTTTTAAATATTATAAACTTTTATGCTCTAGAACTTTAACGAACGAATTTCAATCTTTAAAATTACAAAATTACGGAACTGTAAAGTTATTGATCAAACAATTTATTTTATATATTAATTGATCAAATAATTAATAACTAATAAAATAAAATAATATCCAAATTTTTTGGGAAAAATAAAGCAAAGAAAAAGTTGTTTAAGAAAATCCAGGGTAATTTCTTAAATTTTGGTGATTATTCGTTTCCTGATCAATTTGATTCTTTGGAAACCCTTCGAAAAGCTTCGAGAAAATACCTTATTTCTTACTTGGGGTTATATAACTTACGAATCTAATGGAATAAATGTAGAGCCTGTTTAATTTGTTAATTTGAGTTTTTAATTTGAGTTGAGATTTGATTTTATGTGAGAGTTTTTTACTGTAGTAAAAAAGTTAGATGTGATTGCTTATGAGAGCTTTTTACTGTAACAAAACTCGAATTCTAAACTCGAATCAACGAAATGAACGGGGCCATAATTTTATTCTTCTCAATCTGATTCGGGTCTTAGGAAAAATTATGAGTAGGTTTATTTAAATAGAAGATAAGGAAATAAATATTTTATATGTGATATGAGACTTGATTAGTTATTTTTATATTTGTATCTTTTTTTTTTCATAAACCTTTAAAATAAAATAAGCAATGCCGATCATTATATATGATATTAATTTTTTTTTTTCTTTTCCTTTCTAAACTCTTAAAAAGATTTGCGAGAGTATGATTAATAAAAGAAATTGTTTAGTTGTATAAATAAAATGTTAAGTGCATATGTTCACTAGTTACTTTTCGTTATTTACTTATTTTACATATATTTAAAAGAGGATTAAGAGATGTTAGGAAAAAAAATTAGTTGCAAGAGACGATTGGTAAGATAAATATTCAATAAAAAGAAAAAAAAAATCAGAATTGATGTGCTAGATCTCACGTGAGCTTATGTTTGGAGTTGGACGAGAGTAGTACTAAAATGGTAACCTCTTGAAAAGTCCTCGTGTTACACTAAAATAACAAAAAAAAAAAAAAAAACCCATAAGAAATTATTGAGAAAAAATATCCACTCCCCAAATTTTTAATTCTTATTTATTATTAAAAACTTCACATATTTATGATATATTTTTTATTTTGCTAATCAAAGAGTTTAGGTTATTTTTTATTTTTTATTTTGCTGAACAAAGAGTTTAAGTTAGTTAATTAGAGTTTTTGTGCATTAAAATTTTGTTTAGCGCCTCAATAAGGGAAAAAAAGCTTTATTTAACAAAAAAATATATTTTTAGTGGAGTTTTTTTTGTAGGAGTATAAAAAATAGATTATGAGTAGTTTTGTATTTTTAATCATTAAAAGTAACATAAATTATTTATTATATATATATTTTTTAATCTGATATGAGTTTTTTTTTTCAAATTTAAAGTAATAAACTAACATTATTAATAGGACTATCTCCAAAGAAAAGACTTATTTTTTAAAATAAAAAAATTAAGAAAATATTTGAAAACTAAGAAAATCAATTAATACTTTTTAATCACAATATTAGTCAAAAAGCATTAATGAAGGTAACAGACTTCCAACAATCCATTCAAACAATTTTCTCTCGGAAAAATTGGCTTTTGGCCTTCGCTCTTTGCTTCTTCACTATATTTTACTTTTCTTGTTCTTTACCCTTCCTACTTCCTCTGGCCGAACACAAACACACACTTTCTCTCTTCACGGAAGCAAAATCGAAGCTTCCTTTCCTTGGCTTTACCATTGAGCTTTCCACTTGAGTGGAATGGAAGCACAAATTCTGCAGCGGAACATTGTGGAGGAAGGAGAAATGTCGTAGAGATCTCGAAATTTTGAGGTATTCTTTTCTCTCTTCAGTGATCTTAATCCGAAATTTTCCCTATTGTATTGGCATTACTGCTTGATTTCAATTCTAAGTGTAATGAAATCTCTTTTTTTTTTTTTTTTTTTTTCATTTTTGATTTTGCTAGAAAAAGAAAAACCTAAAATCCCGTTATTCTCAGTACTTGTATACGTCCCTATTGAGTTTTTCCTTGATTTTTTTTTGTTAGATCTGTAAACTGATGGAATATCTTTCAGAAGTTGTATTTTGGGATTAATTTTTTATTGATCCCATTTAGTCACTGATTCGAGTTCTAGGGCATGAGAATACTGGTTCATTTTTTATTTATTTATTTATGAGATTTATGTTGAAGATATCAAATAGTTCTGCAAAGATTAGGGAATCAGAGCTGTGGCCTAGATTTCTTTATTTTCCTTAAAAAGTATTTTGAGACTTCTATGGATAATTGTTAACGTTAAGCCAGCACCGTGATTGGATTATATTGAAATTGTTCAATTGCGTTTATATAATATACATGAATAATTTTGTCTGTTATTGCTTCTTTAACTTCTTTGTTTCTGCTTTTTAGAAGGGGAATTATGGTAGCTGGATATACTCTGTTGCAGATATGCGGTTCGTATAGGTAAGCAGTTACCCATTTCTCATTTTGTCAATTTTGTGATTTGGGTGTTTGTTATCCTTATTTTTTTGTTCACAAAATTTTTAGCTTCCCATAGTTATGTTAAAGGGTAAATAAACTCAAGTTTCACGTCATTTAAATATGATAACAAATACCAACTTATGAGGATATCGGGCCACCTCACTTAATAAGTTGACTTTGTGATTAGAATGTCAAGTATCTACTATTATTGCCGTTATGGTTTTTGTTTTTCTCTTTTGTTTGTCATAATCTAATGTTTCTTTATGATAAGCCACTTTATGAAAAAGGAGTCTAAGATTTATTTCAGTGTTACGTAACCACAAAGAGCAATTCTATTTGACTCTGCAAAGAGATACAAGGGGTTCATAACATTGAGAACTAACTCCGTAGGCCTAGTGCAGAGCCCCACAGCTTTTTTAAACTTCATATGCATATTTTGCCCCTTTTCGTCTAATGCAAGTTATTCCATTTTTGTTTGAGTCGAGTTTAACATTTTCTAAACATAATTTTCTTGAGCTTTACTAAAAACCTCGATTGCGTTTCTATATGTTTTATCCTTCTTGTTGGTCTATAGAGAATGCACTAAAACTTCCTTAGGAGTTTCCAGGTTCTGTATTATTGGTTTTTTTTTCTAGAAGAGGACAGTTTAACCACCTGAAAGTTGGTAGCAGCTATGCTACCCACTGGAGCAAAGGATACGCAACTCCGTGAGAGCAACAGCCAGAAGGTTCACCCACAACCCATGGAAGAGGCCATGAATCAGAATCCAGAAGCCGTGGAAGCGCTGATATCAAAGATTTTTACGAACATTTCCTCCCTTAAGTCAGCTTACATTGAGCTTCAAGCTGCTCATACTCCCTATGACCCTGACAAAATCCAAGCAGCCGATAAACTTGTTATTTCTGAGCTGAAGAACCTTTCTGAACTTAAGCACTTTTACAGAGAGAACAATCCCAAACCGGTGTGTGTTTCGCCACAGGATTCTCGCTTGGCTGCTGAGATCCAGGAACAACAGAGTCTGCTGAAGACTTATGAGGTTATGGTCAAGAAGTTCCAGTCTGAAATTCAGAATAAGGATTCCGAGATCCTTCAGTTGCAACGGCAAATTGAGGAGGCAAATCAAAAGCGAGTAAAGCTGGAGAAGAATCTAAAGATTAGGGGGTTGTTGACAAAAGAGTCAGAAGGTTCCGCTAATGAAAATGGATTTTTCCACTTGGATCTAACTCCTGAGCTTTTCACCTCCTCTGTAGAAGCTACCTTCAAGGCTATTCACGATTTTTCTAAACCGTTGATCAACATGATGAAAGCTGCTGGGTGGGACCTTGATGCCGCAGCTAACTCAATTGAACCTGATGTTGTTTATGCAAAAAGAGCTCACAAGAAATATGCCTTTGAATCCAATATCTGCCAGCAAATGTTCAGTGGGTTTCAGCAGGAAAGCTTTGGCATAAAAGCAGATGACCTCGTGGTCACGAGTGAGAGCTTCTTCAATCAATTTCTTGCGTTGAGGGAGATAGATCCACTTGACATGCTTGGTCAAAACCCAGATTCGATTTTTGGGAAGTTTTGCCGGAGCAAATACCTGGTTGTGGTGCACCAGAAAATGGAGGCTTCTTTTTTTGGAAATTTGGATCAAAGGAATTATGTGACTGGTGGCGGGCATCCACGGACTCCCTTTTACCAGGCGTTTCTGAAACTGGCCAAGGCAGTCTGGCTCTTGCACAGGCTGGCTTATTCTTTTGATCCCAGTGTCAAGGTCTTCCAGGTTAAGGGAGGGAGCGAGTTTTCAGAGGTTTACATGGAAAGTGTTGTGAAGAATTTGATAACAGACGAAACTGAACAAAAACCGAAGGTCGGACTCATGGTTATGCCTGGATTTTGGATTGGGGGCAGTGTTATTCAGAGTAGAGTTTATCTCTCGGGAATGAAGGTTGCTGAATAACTTCCCAGCATGTGTAAAGAAAACTCAAATCAGTACTTGGTGTGTCTCTATTAGTGTATTGTTCTTTTTTATGTAACATGATGCAGCTGTTTTGTTGTATTATTCCTGTTTGTGGGGTTTTGAACGATTGATTAATCTCCTCAAGTCTCTCTTATCTAGTTTTCTATCTATTATGTGCCTTTGCGCCAGAAAAAGAGTTTATGCATGTTGTTGTGATGTACACTTTCATGTTTGAAAGCTTCATATAAAGTAGGTCCTTACTCAATTTTCAATCAGAGTAAACCTTTAAACCCAAGAAGAGTGAGTTCTACAAACCCCTTTAAAATAAATAACAAAAAAAAAAAAAAAAAAATGGAGTTTGATCAAGTGGTCTAGTTTTTTATTTTTTGTTTTTTTCCGGCTGAAACAGTACTCAATCTTAAACATGATCCTCCTGGCTATGTACCACTTGCAATGCAAATATGTGATATGCATCCTTGAAACTTTTTTAACACTTGGTCCTAGAATCTCAAAACCATAGCTCTAAGGATTATGCAAGCTAAGCAATGTTTATTTTAGGCAATTATTAAGACAATAATAACCCTTGATTGTCGTCACTATTTGCTTCCAAGTTGATAATAACAAAAAAAAAAAAAGTTGATCTATATATGATCTCACGAGCAAATCATTTTTGTTAGAACTAAGGGGATGTTTGGTTGGGGGATTCGTCCCCCGATTCGAATCATGATTCGTGGTTCGCTACAGTAGTTTCTCTCACAAAAAATACACGTAAATAAAAAATGGTTCAAATCACATGATTCGAATCCCTGAACCAAACGGACCCTAAATTATTTCACTACCAATTTAATATGTCATCTCTTTTTATGCAATTAAAAGACTTGTAAGTTCATTATTTGATTTAAAAGTATCATTGTAATACACGTGCCCTTTTCCGTCAAGAGCTAAAAATGTTGGTGAGCATCTAAGCATAATCAAAGACCAAGTACAGCGAAGCATTTCCTTAATAACTAGGATTCCAACATGCCTCAAAACAAAGCAATGGAATGAAAAACTTGGTGTAGATTAACCTGATTTGGTCCAACTTTTAAAAAACAATTAAAAATCCTCTTCATTCTATTTAGTCCAAAATATGATTATTTGAGGTTGATGCACGTAAAGCGCACGTTTAGGTAAGCAACTAAGCATGTGAAAGCTTCTCTATTTATATCTCCTTGACACCTCAAAGGTCATCAATTTTTACATTCTCTAATCCTCCAAAGCTTTATTAACAACAACAACAACAACATTTCATGGCTGACCTTAGACTTCCCTTTCTCCTAATCTTCCTATCCATCTTCTACACTACTTCTGCAACCAAAGCCAGCCATACCTTCCCCGGGCGCTCCAGGGCCTGGGCCTACATCGAGGCCGCGTGCCGGGACACCCGGTACCCGGACCTCTGCCTAAGATGTCTCTCGGGTTACGTCGATAGGGCCAACGCGACCATACATAGCTCAAAAGATCTGGCCGAATACGCTTTGTCAATAAGCCTCTACCGGGCCCGCTACACACGGGCTTTTCTCCTCAAAGTGGCTAAAGAGCTCAAGGCCATGAAGGCTGAGGAGTACTTAGCCGTCAAAGACTGCTTGGATCAGATAAATTTAAGCGTTGAACAACTGAGCATGTCCATCAAAGAATTGCGCCGATTGGGACACGAGACCAAGGGTGATCATGACACGATCTATTGGCACATAAGCAATGTGGAGACGTGGGTCAGCTCTGCTTTGATCGACGCCAGCAATTGCGTGGACGCGTTTCCTGGGCGTAGAATGAGCAAGTTGAAGGCCACGGTTAAGGGGAAGGTTCAGAACGTGGCTGAGCTCACTAGCAACGCCTTGGCCTTGTTTCACCGCTACGCCGCCAGGTACCGAGGCGCCACTGCTGCCACCACGAAGCCGTAGAAAGGTGTTGATTAAATGTTCTCGGATAAGTGTTTGCTGTTTCTTTGTAATGATATGTGCCGTACAGTTGTATACATGTGAACACAAATTTTTATTTGTCATCTCTGTATACAGTATATGTCAATTAACGTTGTCTTATTTATTTATTTAAATTCAGGGTCGGATTATAATAGAGTCATGTATGCACTAGACTATGTTTGCAACTACAAGTATATATCCTACGTCGTATACGAGATAAGGATAAAGAAATTTTCAGTAAGGTTTGAATTTTGATGCATGTTTGAGTTTAACCATTGGATATTTGTGCATGGTAGACGCGTAGTTTACTATATATTTTGCTATATGAGGTCACATGGTTGCAGCCTAGTCAAGAGGCACTAATAAAGCAAAATTAGCGGGAGCAACCGGGAATATATAAGATCTTTAGTTAGTTTAATATGATATGTAACTTTCAGAGGGACAAGTTTTTCACCAGAAAAGTGACGAAGCTTAAAACGTCTCAGCATGTTTCTATTTCAACTTTTGTAGTAGGGAAGTAAGGGTCCAACATGGATCCATATCTTCTTTTTAATTTTAGTGTCGTAATTAGTGTCTAACTAATCATATCATACCATATCATCATATAATAAATATAAAATAATTAGTTACAAAACAGTTAAAATTTTTAACACAAAATATGACATGGTTAGTTAAACACCAATTAAAACACTAAAATTGAACAAAAAAAAATTTAAATCCCCAATTAATTAATATATATTTAGTTGCAACCTTCTTTGTACCTTAATTTGAACACGTACTCTAGAGGATTTTCCCTTGGGATTGAGAGCACGACACTTGTCCTTTTAGTACCTGCTGAGTCCCAAATGGTCGAACAACAAAACTACTGGAAGACTCTAGCAAAATCGAGAGTAAGTTTAAGGAATAACATTGATCGAGATTATATTAGTGGAATATATCTTGGTGGTTGACCTCAAACAAATGAGAAGATTGAGATCGAAAGATTTGAGGCCAGACTTCAAGTTAATCATCAATTTATGACCCAACCTTAAGCAATTTAGCAATTTGAGGCCGGATGTCGAGTAAGTTATAATTTCGAGACCTAAGCTAGGGTGAATTGAGGACTTGAAGTCTGACCTCGAGCAACCCATTCAAAACATGGCATGTGTCGATGTTCTAGAAGAAATATCACAGAATTTCTTAAATAATTTCTGATATGGAAAATTTCGAATATTCCAAAACCCTAACTAACTTTTGACATGGATTCAAACGATTCTAGTTGATGTTGAGAAATCCACTCCAACACATACATGCGTAGATTGTTGATATTTCACAATTCGGGAAAAATCACCTCAAAGCAATCAATGTATTCTTAAAAAATGATTATCTCTTCTGTGAAGATTAACATTGCCAGTTAGGAGATGCTAATCTGTCAAGTTAAATTAAATCTCTTTGACAGCCAATCCCCTTGGTACACGTAGATCTCAAGAGATTGAAGTTACTTATTCTGGCAGTCAATTATTTTCTTGTTAAGCCAATAATATAAGCATATATGTATGAATATGGAATTGAGGGCTTGAGAGAATAGTTAGTGATTAATTACAATCAGATTTAGAGCTAATCTTGTTGTCTTCTTGAAAGTGAGAAACCTTGAAGAGAGAGTTTGCTAAAGAGATTGTGAGAGAGATTCGTCTTCTTTGTTAAAAGGAAGGGTTTGAGAACTTGTAACATCCGAAGCTTCTTGACTAGTGGAGACGGTGTTGGGGGATTTTCCCAAGGACCCTTGAGATCACGATACCTGTCACGGAACAATCGGAAGGCGAGATCCAAATCAAACATATTGACTGAAACTCAGTCCAAAAACCATCTCGATTGAGAGAGAATGTGACCTCGATCAAGGTAAATAGATCGAGATCAATATTGAGACCGAGGTCGACGAGAACTCCGGCACTATGAGATCGAGACAGACTGATATCAAGAAGATAAAGGAGATGATTTGTGTCAAAAGGAGAATCTTCATACAATAATACATGCTCCACTATCCCCCAATAAATGCATCTAACCTGGGTGTGACACACGTAAAAGTGAATAACAGAATGGAAAGCGACATTTTTCAAGGAGGAAAACCTCCGAGGATATTCCAAAGACGGAATATCTTTGGAGAAACCCTAAAGGGAAATAGATGACGACGTGTCATGATTAAGATGGATCAAGAATATCATCTAATCATGACAAGCATAGTATAAATAGAAAATGATGAGAATAACGAAGTGGCCGATCCTTAAAAAATCGGAAGATACACTGCTATATTGAATTCCTTTTTTTATCTTAATTATTTCGTTTTAGCCTATTCTAAGATACTTGTCTAACTTGAATGTCAGAGTGTCTTCTACAGGACAATTCCCAAGGCCCACCAGTTGAGGAGTGAGAGAAGGACGATAAGGAAAGAGATTCGACTACCAAGAATTGATGTTTGGAAATTCGCATAAACACGCAGATGTAAGAACACTTGATCCGAACTTTGTAGCGTTTATATTGATTCTTTGATAATGTCTTTATTTGTTCTTGTGGGATACTTGAATATTTCTAGAAAATCTCAACATCTTCACTATTATCAATGGTCATCTAACTTAAACTTTGCCCAAGCCAACTTCAATTTTATTGCCCGTGAAGATGCTGAATTCGTAAGAGTTAAATAATATATTTATTTATCTAATTTGTTTTATAGAAATAATTTATACAACCCGTACAAACTAATCAAAGTCATATAGTCGTGCTGAGTTTGGTTAGAGCTTATAGCTTGAAAGTCGAGTGGATTAATTGTTCTTTTTCACTAATGATACTCGCAAACCTATAACAATTCAGACCAAAAAAGTAGTAAAACGTAAGAAAAAGAAATTGAATGAGTAGCTCAGAATTCGACTTCAAGACAAAAAGTTTCCCCCCTTTTAGTTTTTACTTTTAATAATTTTGATCCCGACCTTTTTCAACAATCCGTTGTAGTCTAGTTGGTTAGGATATTCGGCTCTCACCCGAAAGACCCGGGTTCGATTCCCGGCAACGGAAATAGGTTTTTTTCCGCTTTTTTTTTTACCTCTTTAATCCTTAGGGGCCACATCATGCTGAAATCAAAACGGCAAGTCGTCTGACATGAGGAATGGAAAAAAAAGAAAAAGCCCCACTGACAAAAACACACACTGCCAAATTCACATTTCACAAAGTTGTCTGTAACGGAGGCGGGAATTGAAAGAGCTCTCTCTCTACAAGCTTCTTTCTCTCTCTTCTGAGGAACTTACTTGCTCGGCAAAATGGCGGCGGAGGCGGAAGAGACCCCAAGGCAACAGGAGGAATGGGACGAGGAAGACGACGAACACGGTTCCAAGGAGAAGGTTCTCCAGAAGTACTTCCTTCAAGAGTGGGAGCTCGTCAAGTCCCTTTCAAACGACATCGTTTCTCACGGTCGCGTCTCCGATCCCTCCATTCCCCATAAGATCCGATCCATTGTACTCTTTCTCTTTCTCTCTCTCGCGATCGACTATTCTTATCTTGTTCCAAGTGCTAAGATTTGTATTTAGTTACTTTACGCTCAATTGGATTAAATTTTTATTGAATTTGCTTGATTTCGATTCTTACGCCTTAATTTCTGTGGTTTCTTGTTAGCTGTTGCTTAGTCGGGATAAAGTTGAGAAATTTGTGATTAGATCCATTTCGAGAATTAAAAAAGAAGATCTGGAAAATGCTTTATCATGATAATAGGAGCTATGAAACGGCTTAAACAGTGAAGGTTTTTTATTTTTTTTATTTTATTATTATTCTCATTGGTATCCTGAACTTCGAGGGCAATCTTAGTTCTGCTCCTAAGTTTAAAAACTCCCATTTTGCCCCTCGACCACACTTAACCCCTTGTCTGATTTTAATAAAAGTTCTAACAAATAGGCTAAGTGGGATTAATTCAAAATGCAGGTCAGGGTGCAAACTGGTAATGACCCAAAAATTCAAGAAGTACCTCTAATATTAACCCTTTTTCTTAAGGGTTTGCAATCTCGTTACAACATTTATTGTTTATGTGTAGATGGACAAGTATCAAGAACAGGGTCAACTTCTAGAGCCTTACTTGGAGAGCATAGTTTCTCCACTGATGTTCATTGTCCGTTCCAAAACGATCGAACTAGGCGTAGCTTCCGATGAAATTCTTGAAGTAATCAAGCCAATATGCATCATCATTTACTCTCTGGTCACGGTTTGTGGGTACAAAGCCGTGATCAGGTTTTTTCCCCATCAAGTTCCGGACTTGGAGCTCGCGGTCTCCCTCTTGGAGAAGTGTCATTCAACAAATTCTGAGACGTCTCTGAGGCAGGAAAGTACGGGAGAGATGGAGGCTAAATGTGTGATCCTTTTGTGGCTTTCTATACTTGTATTGGTTCCATTTGATATCTCCACAGTTGATACTAGCATTGCAAGCGACACTGGTCTTGGTGAACACGAACCGGCTCCTTTGGTTTTGAAGATAATTGGGCTTTCAAAGGATTATCTGTCAAGTGCGGGCCCTATGCGACCTATAGCTGCTTTGCTTCTTTCAAAGCTTCTGACACGTCCAGATATGCCAAAGGCCTTTTCAAGGTTTCTATTATTATGCATATTTGTCTTAAGATTATTGAAAACTGCTTAGATTCATTGTCATGTTAAGTGCTAGCTGATAATACTGATTTTCCCTTTGAATCTAAGCAATTATTGTATCTTGCTTATGGGCTAACACATTTCAGACGTCCATGTTGTTATTGGAAAGAATTAAAGTCTCTCTAATGTGTCATTGTATCAATAGTATAATGTTGATAGGATTCCGTCTAAACCTCCTATCAGCCTTACTTATTCTAGAAGGGGTAAAAAGGGCATAGCAGGGGAGAGGAGTGCTGAGGTGGCCAATTCTGTTAGAGAAGCTGGCGTGGGAAAGGATATAAGGGAGGGTAACATGGAAGCAGAGGGCAGGGAATCTCTGGAAACTTTTGGTTAGCATTGGGAGGTGAAGGGTCCTCGAAATCCCTTGTTCTTTGTTATCATTTCCTTATTTTTCCTTGTCTTCTTCGTTTAGCTCCTCCGGTGAAGTAGGAGAGCTTCGGATGTAATGCTCTGTTGAGTTGTTCTCTTCAATAATAGGAACCAAACCCTTTTTCTAGTTATTTACGTTGTCTTCCTTTCCTTTTATGCTCTTAATTGTTAACGAGGATTCTAGGTTCTTATCAATTTGGTATTAGAGCAGGCCGATCCATGGTGAACCGACAGATGGAACCACGGCCTGAGAACCGCAAGGACACCATGGAGAGACGCGTGGAGCACCTCAGCGAGGCGGTGCGGCTTCTGGGAGCGATGGTCGATCCGGTACCTAGATTACAGGAGGATATGACGATCCTTACGGACAGGGTGGGCAGAGTTCAGGACGCGGTCCAACACATGGAGACACTCCTCGGACATCACTTTGGGGGGGAGCGAGGTCCTGATCCTCGTGGAATAGTTAGGGAGAGAGAGCACGGCCGAGAGCTTCGGCCCGAGTCGCCAGTGCGACGGAGAAGAGGAGAATACCGGGGAAAGAGGCTCGAGCTTCCGATCTTTCAAGGTGAGGACCCCTACGGATGGTTATTCAGGGCTGAGAGGTATTTCGCGATTAATGACGTTGAGGAGGCGGAGAAGGTGATGGCCGCGTCCGTTTGCTTGGAAGGGCGAGCTCTAGGGTGGTTCCAATGGGTGGAGACTCAGGAGCCGTTTGTCAGGTGGAGGGACTTTAGGGCTTCCCTGTTACATCGTTTCAGTCGAGCTCGAGAAGGAGATCCCACCGAGCGGCTGATGTCGCTGAAGCAAGCGGGGTCGGTGGCGGAGTATCGGGACTCCTTCGAGACACTAGCGGCGGCGTTGAGAGGTATACCGGAGTCCATCTTCCGAGGAGCTTTTCTGAATGGGTTGAGGGAAGATATACGAGCTGAGGTAAAATTACACAGGCCCATAAATCTACAGGAAGTAATGGACTTAGCCCAGCAAATAAAAGATAGGAATGAGGCCCAAGATAAATTTAGAAAACTGAAAATGGGCCGAGGATGGAAATAGGAAGGAATGGGCCGAGGATACCCTTTTACCGACCAGGCTAGGAATAATGGCTTCCATTCGGAGAGCTCCCTTCAGTCCAGTGTGTCTAGGGATTCTGGAACATTCCCCCGAGCAAAATCTGACTCGGCGCTCGCTCAAGTGCCGACGGTCCACCGCGATTCTGGGTTCCAACGTCTCTCCGATGACGAGATCCAGGCACGGAGGGCTAAGGGGCTTTGTTTTCTGTGCGACGAGAAGTTCGTGCCGGGGCATCGATGCAAGAACCGACAACTGCAAGTCCTCATGGTGGCGAGGGACGAGTCGGAGACAGAGGATGCGGAGGACGAAGTGGCAGAGCAACTGGAAGGGTTGCCGGACGAGGCGGCAGATCTGTCCCTGAATTCTCTACTCGGCTTCACCTCCTCCAATACCATGAAGCTCCGAGGGCGACTGGGTTCCTGAGAAGTGGTAGTCCTCATTGACAGTGGGGCTTCACATAGTTTTCTTTCAAAAAAGGTGGTGGACGAGTTGGCCCTGCCATGCGATGAGACACGAAGTTATGGGGTGCAGGTGGGAAATGGCATGAGCTTTCGGCAGCAAGGGGTATGCAAGGGGGTACACTTATGGGTGCATGGTTTCTGTCTTGTGGAAGATTTTTTTCCCTTCGAGCTAGGATGCGCCGACGTGGTTCTGGGGGTCACGTGGCTTCGGCGTTTGGGTGAGGTTCGTGCCGATTTGTCCAAGTACACCTTGAAGTTCCTCGATAAAGCTGGTTGGGTGTGTTGGAAGGGGGACCCGTCCCTGAGTTGCACCCCGGTAAGTTTCCGGGCCTTATCACGGTAGTTTACACCGTCTCAGTGGGGCGTTCTCCTCGAGCTCAGTGCAGTCACGACAGACGAGGGGGCTGTTCCAGAGCTACATTCCCCACCTGAGTTGATCGACGTTTTAACCCTCTATAAGGAAGTCTTCTCCCCACCGACTGGTCTGCCACCCCATCGAGGAGCGGACCACCGCATCGTGTTGCGGGAAGGGGCCATACCGCCGAATATCCGGCCCTACCGTTATCCACATGTCCAAAAAGGGGAAATCGAACGCTTGGTCTCGGAAATGCTCTCCTCCGGCATAATCCGGCCAAGTAGCAGCCCATATTCTAGTCCTGTTCTGTTGGTTAAGAAGTGGGACAGAAGTTGGAGATTTTGTGTTGACTACCGCGCCCTTAACCAGCTCACAGTGTCGGATAGATTCCCCATTCCAATCATTGATGAGCTTTTGGATGAATTACATGGGGCGACAATATTTACAAAGCTCGATTTGAAGGCGGGATACCACCAAATCCGGGTCCACCATGGTGATGTGGAGAAAACAGCCTTCCGAACACACGAGAGGCATTACGAGTTCCTCGTCATGCCCTTCGGGTTGACGAACGCTCCGGCTACATTTCAATCTCTGATGAACACGGTATTCCGCCCATATTTGCGTAAATTCGTCCTCGTTTTTTTTATGACATACTAGTTTATAGCCGATCATCGGAGGAACACAGGGCTCACCTTACGGCCGTGTTGGATGTTCTGCGGAGGGAGAAACTCGTTGCAAACTGGAAAAAGTGTGTCTTCGGCCAGCCACATATGGAGTATCTTGGGCATGTCATCTCCAAGGAAGGCGTTTCGGCCGACCCAAGCAAGATCCTGGCAATTCGCACCTGGCTGCAGCCTCAGAACGTCCGGGCAGTGAGAGGTTTCCTTGGCTTAACCGGCTATTATCGCCGGTTTGTGCAAGGGTACGGGTCTCTAGCGCAGCCCCTTACGGACCTCTTGAAGAAGGGCGCCTTCTCATGGACCGACGCAGCCTCTCACGCTTTCGACCAATTGAAGTTGGCTATGACCACCCTGCCAGTCTTGGCTATGCCGGATTTTTCTAAAGCTTTTGTGGTGGAGACGGACGCTTCAGGGACAGGACTTGGAGCTGTCCTGTTACAAGAAGGCCGCTCCATAGCATATTTTAGCAAGGTATTATCGCCTATTTCACGGTTGAAGTCCGTTTATGAACGGGAACTCATGGCGGTTGTCCTCGCAGTCCAGAAGTGGCGCCACTATCTTCTTGGCCGCCACTTCGTGGTCCGCACGGAGCAACAAAGTCTGCGTTTTCTGTTAGATCAGCGTCTCCTTCCGCCAGAGCACCTCCGTTGGATTTCAAAGTTGATAGGGTACGATTTTGAAGTCCAATATAAACCCGGCGCTTCAAATCGGGTGGTTGACGCCCTGTCCCGCCGGGATGAGGCCCCTACGCTTGAACTGATGGCTTTCTCCATGCCCGGACTGGTTGACTTGGAGAAGGTTCGACGTGAACAGCTCGAAGACGTTATGTGTGCTCGCTTGATTGCCCAATTGCAGCAGCACAAGGACGTGGCCACCGGGTACAGTCTACAGAATGGTCTACTCTGCTTCCAAGGTAGACTCGTTTTGTCACGCCAATCCGCGTGGATTCCGCTGCTGTTGCAGGAATTCCACGACTCGGTCATCGGGGGCCACTCGGGATTCTTCCGCACCTACAAGCGCATGGCTGCAAACGTATTCTGGCCAGGTATGAAAAAAAAGATCCAGGATTATGTGGCTCACTGCGAGACATGCCAAAAGTCCAAGTATGAAGCACTCACCCCGGCAGGACTGCTGCAGCCCCTGCCTATTCCGGATAAGCTTTGGGACGACATCTCCATGGATTTCATTTCCGGCTTACCGAAGGTAAGAAATGTGGACACAATTCTTGTGGTGGTGGACCGCCTCTCAAAGTATGCTCATTTTTGCACACTGCCGCACCCCATTACGGCCAAGCATGTGGCAGAGCTCTTCGTCAAGGAAATAGTCCGCCTACACGGCATACCAAGATCCATAGTAAGTGACCGTGACCTTGTCTTTATGAGTCTGTTTTGGCAGGAACTCTTCAAACTGCAGGGTACTCGGCTGCTCCACAGTTCCGCGTACCACCCAGAAACCGACGGCCAAACTGAGGTAGTTAACCGGGGCCTGGAGACTTATTTGCGTTGTTTTGCGTCCGATAAACCGAAAGAGTGGGTGCAGTTCTTACCGTGGGCAGAATTCTGGTTTAACACCACCTATAACGCGTCAACGGCGCAAACGCCTTTCCAAATTGTGTATGGGCGGAACCCCCCCACCTTGCTCCGCTTCCAAGATGTACCGTCACTTCAGCCTGTCCCTCCTTCCGTGGTGGAAGACGTGAACCTCCAATTACAGCTTCGAAATCAAATGTTGGATGCTCTCAAAGAACACTTACTCGTGGCTTAGAATCGAATGAAAAAGTCGGCGGATGCCCATCGTCGTGAGGTAATCTTTGCTCCCGGTGAACTTGTTTTACTCAAGCTCCGTCCATATCACTTGAAGTCTCTCGCGCGGAAGGTGAATGCGAAACTTTCTCCGCGTTTTTATGGACCCTACCCTGTTCTGGAGCGCATTGGACAGTTTGCTTATCGGCTCCAACTTCCGGCCACGGCTCGGATTCATCCCGTGTTCCATGTTTCCCAGTTGAAGAAGTTTCGCGGGGGCGAATATAAAGGTCAGCCGCTGCCTCCCTAACTTTCGGAGAACTTGGAGTTGCTGGTGGAGCCTGCCGACATTCTTCGCATTCGTACCACCTCCTTTGGCGGTCGGGATCGCGTGGAGGTCTTGGTGTCTTGGCAGGATTTGCCCGATTGGGAAGCTACGTGGGAGCCACTTGAAGACATGCGTAAACAGTTTCCCCATTTCAACCTTGAGGACAAGGTTACTCTCGGGGGGGGGGGGTATTGATAGGATTCTGTCTAAACCTCCTATCAGCCTTACTTATTCTAGAAGGGGTAAAAAGGGCATAGCAGGGGAGAGGAGTGCTGAGGTGGCCAATTTTGTTAAGGGATTCTGTTAGAGAAGCTGGCGTGGGAAAGGATATAAGGGAGGGTAACATGGAAGCAGATGGCAGGGAATATCTGGAAACTTTTGGTTAGCATTGGGAGGTGAAGGGTCCTCGAAATCCCTCGTTCTTTGTAATCATTGCCTTATTTTTCCTTGTCTTCTTCGTTTAGCTCCTCCGGTGAAGTAGGAGAGCTTCGGATGTAATGCTCTGTTGAGTTGTTTTCTTCAATAATAGGAACTAGACCCTTTTTCTAGTTATTTACGTTGTCTTCCTTTCCTTTTATGCTCTTAATTGTTAACGAAGATTCTAGGTTCTTATCAAATGTCATGTTGTTTTTCAGACTGATTATGCTTACCTATTATCTGTTATGATTTCTTCTTCAGCTTTGTTGATTGGACACATGAAATTCTATCTTCTGTAACAGAAGATACCACGAATCACTTCCAGTTTCTCGGGGCTGTTGAAGCACTTGTGGCAATTTTCAAGGTACGAGTTTTTTGGTGGGGCAGAAGTACAGATTTAGTAAGGGATTTCTTTTTTCCTCTGTTAAAGGATCATGAATATTCTTATATGTCAGCATATGTACATCTCTCTTTTAGAGTTTTCGTGGAGAAATACTTAAGGATGTAACAAACTTGGTCCCCAAAAAGGCTCTTTTTTATTATGTAAAAAATAGTTGCCATTTAGTAAAATGCCCTTGATTTCTCAGAATTCATATCTCTTATGTATTATCTATAATAGACAGGGTGGCGGACGGAAACTCTTGGTTGATGTGGTTCCTAAAGTTTGGGACGACACCTCATTGTTGACCAAGTCAAGTAATGCAGCTCTGAGTCCTTTGCTTCGCAAATATCTGATGAAGTTAACTCAGCGGATCGGGTTCACTTGCCTCCCTCATCGTTTGCCTTCATGGCGTTATGTGGTCAGATATGCTGAAATCTTTATACATAATGGTTTTGTAGCTTAGTTGCGAGCCTTTTCTTTTCTCAATGTTTATTTGCAATGATATTCCTTGGCAACATTTGGCATTTGTTAGATTGGTATGTTCCATGAAGAACTTTGGTGACATCATTTAAGTGTTTTTCACGTGCTTTAATTTAGAGCAAAACCAGCTCGCTGGGAGAAAATGTTTCTTTACATGCATCCAAGGAAATTGACAAGTGCAATTCTTGCGTGAATATTGATGGTTGCAACCCTGACATAACATCAAGCTCCATGGAAGACGAAGACATGGATGTTCCTGAAATTGTGGAAGAGATCATTGAAACGTTACTGGCTGGTTTGAGAGATGCGGTATGTTTATTGGGAAAGATCTTGCAAGTATATATCTCCCTTGGTGAAATCGTTTTATTGACACTATGCTCATTTTTTTTTAAGTAATACTAATTATTGACAATTTATTTGATCTTGATGAGTTCCTACATCGAAATTTTTTTGAAAATTTGCTTACTTAAGCACATTCATTTTTAATCTCTGAGCAATTGTTGCTAATGTAATGCAGCACACAGTTGTGCGTTGGTCTGCTGCAAAAGGTATAGGCCGTATTACTTCACGTCTTACATCTGCCCTTTCAGAAGAGGTCTTATCATCTGTCTTGGAACTTTTTTCACCTGGCGAGGTACAATAACATGTTTATGTGGCTACTTTGTCTTATATGTTTCTACAAACTCTTTCCACTAAATCGCTAATAATGCACATGCTAGAAAAGATTGAAGGTTTTATTTTTATTTTTTATATTTTATTATATTCGAAAAGATTGAAGTTGATGTGTAGTTAAATATTGCTCATAATCATGAAGTTGTTTTCATTCCTTGGATCATTAATTTCCAGGGTGATGGTTCATGGCACGGAGGTTGCTTAGCGTTGGCTGAATTGGCACGCAGGGGATTGCTTTTGCCTGTCAGTCTCCCTAGAGTTGTACCTGTTGTTGTGAAGGTTGTATGAAGGAATATTAATTCGCTATGTACCAATTTACAAATCTAGAATACCATGTTGTTTTTAGTTTATGTTGAACTATGTAAAAATTGTTTCAATTTTAAGTTGAGCACAATAAGTAATTTATTTTTCCTACAGAAATGTCTACTTTTATATTATGATCAGATGCCTATCTTCTTTTCTTTCGGTCTCATTAGGGTCAAGCATTATAATGTAATGGATAGGTATATAAGCACTGATGAAAGACTAAATCTCTAAAACAGGCACTGCATTATGACATACGAAGAGGTCCGCATAGTGTTGGTTCCCATGTACGTGATGCTGCAGCATATGTTTGTTGGGCTTTTGGCCGGGCATATTATCATTCAGATATGAGGAACATACTGGACCAGCTCGCTCCACATCTTTTAATAGTGGCCTGCTATGATCGCGAGGTGCCAAAGTTTTTATTATTACAATGATTTTTAGTGGCTACTTAGGTATCATATTGCTGAAATTTTTGAAATATGATGCTAGGTGAACTGTAGAAGGGCTGCAGCAGCTGCTTTCCAAGAGAACGTTGGACGACAGGGGAATTACCCACATGGCATTGACATTGTAAATAGTGCAGATTATTTTTCACTTTCTTCTCGAGTAAACTCCTACATGCATGTTGCTGTCTTTATTGCTCAATTTGAGGGTTATCTTCATCCATTTGTGGATGAGCTTCTACAGAACAAGATTTGTCATTGGGTAAGCACTAACTACAATGTCATTTATTTCTTCATTTAGTTTTGTTTTTGCGTAGTGGCTAATCTTGTCAAATGACCAACATGGTTTTATACCTCTTCTGAAATATCTGATATTTCTAGTTTTCCAGAAAATCTAACCATGTTACTTGATCTCATCAGGACAAAGGCTTGAGAGAGCTTGCTGCAGAGGCCCTTTCTGCTCTTGTCAAGTATGATCCTGCGTATTGTGCAGACTCAGTTTTGGAAAAACTAATTCCTTGCACTCTCTCAACCGACTTGTGCATGCGCCATGGGGCGACGTTGGCCATTGGGGAACTTGTTTTAGCACTGCATCATTGTGGTTATGCTCTTTCCTCTGGTTAGCACCCTTGCCTCTCTCTCTCTCTCTCTCTCTCTCTCTCTCTCTCTCTCTCTCTCTCTCTGTGATAAATGTCAGCTCTCTTGCTTCTTCAAACTGGTTGTGAACTAATAAAGGTGTTCACTTTGTTCAGGTCCAATCCTCATGTGAATTAGGAAAAAATAAAGAAATATTTTAAAACAATGAACTCCACCAGAATACGAGTTCTTGCAATTAATAGAAAAAGATAATATATGAGTTTATCTTGTTAAATTGACAACTGCCGATAGAGAATGTTCTTGTCTGCTTTGAGATTGTGGTCCACGTCATACACAAACCAAGTTAAGAATTACAATTTTATTCGACCTGTTTTTTTTTTTCAGATAAACAGAAACGTGTTGCTGGTGTTGTTCCTGCTATTGAGAAAGCACGCCTATATCGTGGAAAGGGTGGAGAGATAATGCGTTCAGCTGTTTCAAGATTCATTGAATGTATATCTTTTACTTGTTTGTCATTGACAGAAAAGATCAAGCAAGGTTTGCTTGACACACTAAACGAGAATTTGAGACACCCTAATTCTCAGATTCAGGTGCTGTCAATTGATTTGAGTTTTTATGTTTTGTTTACTTATTTTAAAACAAATTTACTAATGTTTTCTTTTCCAAATGCAATGTATAGGATGCTGCTGTTAAAGCTCTAAAACACTTTGTTTCAGCATACCTAGTTGCTCCTGATATAAAAGGTCCCAATGATATAACGTCCAAGTACTTGGAATTGTTGACTGATCAAAATGTGGCTGTAAGAAGAGGATCGTCTTTGGCGATAGGTGTTTTGCCATATGAACTTTTGGCAAGGAGGTGGAGGGATGTGCTCATGAAGCTCTCTAGCTGTTGCGCAATTGAGGTGTGGCAGAAAATTTTATTGATAACAAAATAACAAACAGTTTTCCTTTTTTAGGGGATTGAGTGTCCAAACTGGATATTTTCTGTTTGCAGGAGAAGCCTGATGATAGAGATGCTGAAGCTCGAGTAAATGCTGTTAAAGGACTTGTATCAGTATGTGAAGTATTAACTCAAGCTCAAGATAATAGAATTGACATGAATGACACTGAATTAATACTGCTGATCAAGAATGAAGTGATGGCGAGTTTATTAGGAGCACTTGATGACTATTCTGTTGATAACAGAGGTGATGTGGGTTCTTGGGTTCGTGAGGTTGCCATGGATGGCCTCGAGAGATGCACTTATATCCTCTGTAAAAGACTTCCTGAGCTGATCGACAGCGGTGTAGTTGAAAATAATCAGCTATCTTCAGTTTTTGATGAAAACCTTGTTACAAGTATAGTTGGGGAATATGCAAGCAAGCTGTAGAGAAGATGGACAAACTAAGAGAAGCAGCTGCCAAGGTTCTCCAGAGGATGTTGTATTGCAAGATGGTTTATATCCCATATATACCTTACAGAAAAGAGCTTGAACAAATTGTTCCTAAAGAAACAGACTTAAAATGGGCGGTGAGCATACATAGGCCATTTCATTTTTAGTATTTTTAACAAGAAACTGACATTCCTTGAATAATCAGAAAGGTCGTTTTTTTTTTTTTTTTTACTTGCTTGCAGGTACCCACCTTTTCATATCCACGTTTTGTCCAATTGCTTCAGTTCAGTTGTTATAGCAGATCAGTGCTATCTGGCCTAGTTATCTCTATTGGTGGCCTGCAAGAGTCTTTGAGGAAGGCATCACTCTCAGCATTGTTGGACTATCTTCAAGCTGGTGACGTTGAAAATCAGGATGAACGAAAGTCCAGAGAACGAGTGCTATCAACTGACATGCTTTGGGTCCTCCAGCAGTACAGAAGATGCGACAGAGTCGTTATACCTACATTGAAGGTAAATAATTCACGTAAAATCTTTCTAAGATGCATTTGCTTGTGAAAACGTGTGGATTTTGATGAGATTTCTTCTCTATTGCAGACCATTGAGATTCTCTTCAGTAACAAGATATTTCTGAATATGGAGGTTAGTTTATTTTTTTTTGGGTACCTGTACTTGTAATGTTGTGCTAGTCTTTCATCTTCTTTATTGCAGGTAATTGATTGAAGATAAGTAAACTTATCTGGATCTCGCTTTCATTTTACAGGATCATACTACAGTACTTTGTGCTGGTGTATTGGATTCTCTGGCAGTTGAATTAAAGGTTTCAAAGGACTTCTCTAAGTTATACGCAGGCATTGCAATACTTGGATATATCGCTTCCACTTTGGACAGCCAGATAAATACTCGGGCTTTCTCTCATCTTCTAAGATTCTTAGGTCATCGATATCCCAAGGTTTGTATGCCCAAGAATTTCATCTCCACCATTCTATTACTCTGAAGACCTGCCGGTTTATAATATTTAAGTTGCTAAGCTGTGTCTTTTTTTATACATATTTATTCTTGCAGCACTCTTGTTCACCACTGTCGGGCTGCCGCCCCACCAAACAGAAGCCGGTGGGTTCCACCTGTGTGACCCATGTGGGCCCCACCAGTTTGTGTCTGGTGGTGCAGCAGCCCGATGGGGCTGAAAAACATATTTCTTATCTCAACAATGATTTTTCTTTTCAACCCAGATAAGAAAAGTGTCCGCCGAACAAGTCTACCTCGTGCTTCTGCAAAACGGGAATCTTGTGGATGAAAACAAGATTGAGAAGGCTCTTGAGATTATTTCAGAAACGTGCTGGGATGGTGATGTGGAAGCCTCAAGGCTACAAAAGTTAGAATTTTATGATATGGCAGGTCTGGAAGTAGAGCTTCATAGGAAGACGAGCAGCGGAGTATTGAAAGCGACTAAGGAGATGAAGCTAGCAGCTGCGGATGAAAATGCATCATATTCCTCATTAGTAGAGTCCTCAGGATTCTAGTCGCTTAATACAAAGCCCTGTTCCCCTATCTGGTTCAATTGTCCCTTTGATATCTCCTTAAAAAGTACTAGTGAGTTGAGATCTGACAACAAATCCGAGTTTGTTTGCAACCGGATATGTGCGTGTGGGTTTTTTGAGTACAATGTAGATGGAATTGAAAATGATGGAAGAAACCGTGCAATGAGTGAAGACAAAAGGATGACCGCCAACCAGAATCCCAATCAATGTCCATTTGTTGATTTATTCAAGTTAAATGAAAGTATGGAAAATAGAAGAATCTCTGCATCGTTCATACTGCTTTATGACTTTTCAGATTATTTGATACGAAAGAAATCTGACACTTTTATTCGATAAATTCGGCACTATTACAAAATTATTCTAAGGAACACATGAATAACAGCCTCTAGCAACAGTTGTAGCTTAAAACTAAAATTGAATGAAACTTGTCTAAAAATAGGTTACAATGACATTCTCATCCACAAAACAGCAACAATAGAAGCATGTAGTCACATGCATGAACTTTTATCTGTTATGTGTAGTTGTCTGAATGGGCTACGTTACATCTCTTGCCCTGCAAATTTTCACAAAAACAAAGCAGCATTGCAACTAGGCATTTAGCCAAGGGAACACATTTGGGGAGGAAGGCAACCTTGCTGTAAGAACCTCCACTCCTGTCTCGGTAACCTGCGTGATACGACAATGCTCGTGATTTCGTGAAATGGGGAATTCAGGAGAGATATAATAAGCAGATAAATCAAGTTGAATGCAAGTGCATCACTCGTTGATAAAATAACTTTTAAAAGAGGTACTAGCTTACCAAGAGAGTGTGCTCAAACTGAGCACTGCACTTTCCATCGGCGGTAACTACGGTCCATCCATCGGGCCACATCCGATCACGCCAAACTCCTATCGAGAAAGTTCATTAGCCATTTAACTTTGAATTGTTAAGCTCATAACTTGATCAATTGCAAAAATATACCTGCGTTGATCATTGGTTCAATCGTAAAGGTCTGTCCAGCCTTCATAACACCGACTGCTTTATTTCCTGCTTGGGTTAAGGCAAGCAATGCAAAGAGCTAGAATAGAATATAATCACACGCACAAACACAGAATTACGATGTTTGCTTTAGTCAAAGAAACCAAAAACGAGAACAAAGACGAGATTCAACTTCCAACTTTGTTGAGGATACTGCTGTAGTGAGGAATATTTGGCGCACAATGAAACAGTTCTCCAATACCATGACCGCAATACGATTTTACCTGAGGTACATGAAATAAACGTAAAAGTTGTATTCAAACTCTGTCAGTGCATGAACGCAAATTTGGTGTATAATCGCACTGAAATTGCTAATTACCACAGAGAACCCCGACATAGAAGCGTGGCGATTGATGACTTCACCAACTTCACGAAATCTCATCCCAGGTTTCACTGTGTTTATCAATAAACAAGATTTCAAAAACAATTTTAAATCAAGTTCTTAAACCATTCGGCATATTAGAAATCTCCGTAGAAGAATATATCCTCATTAACTCTGAGGAGAGAGATTTCTTAAAGTTGAAAAATCACATAATTGTTTGTCCAATACACGTACCAATAGCTATTGCTTTTTCCAAACATTCGTAGGTACATTGAACTAGTCGTTTATACTCTTCATCAACATTTCCCACAAAGAAGGTTTCATTTAGATCACCTGTATTATGAGTCAAACAATAGCCAGGTCAGTACTCATCGGGCAAGATTTGGATTTATCAAGGGAAAAAAAAGGAATTATAAACTTTTTGAAGGCACGAAACTATATAGCTAATGAGAAAAGTCCTCTTACCATGTACACCTTTATAATACACTGTCACGTCCACATTTACAATGTCGCCATCCTCCAACTTTCTGAAGCAAGCAATTATGAAATATATATCAAGTACTCTCACTCAAGCTCACCGCAAACATTGAGAGCTGTTAGAAATACTAAACACTAAGAGACTTCGATAAGATGTGGTACAAACAATAACAGATCTAGATATTTGTTACAAATCATGAGCTGTAAATTTGTGATAAAATAAGGATTTGTTGCATGGTGAAACAAAGGGAGGGAGAAGTGGGAGAGGTAAGAAGGAATGAAAAAAGAAATGGAAAGGCCGAGAGCACAAATAGTTCAATGAGTAGGAAAAAAAAAAAAAAAAAAAAAAAAAAACCTGGCATCAGGTATTCCATGGCAAATTACTTCATTAACTGACCTGCAACAAAAATGGAATGCAAGTGCATTTACTTGTTCAGTAACACTCAATCCAACAAACTAACAGGGAATGTACATAAAAAAGAGTACCTACGTGCAGCAAGACTTTGGTAAGAAATGGTAGTTGAGAGGAGATGGATACCCTCCTGCAGCGAGGTAAGATAAAAGCAAAATAAAATGAAAAAAAAAATGTTATGCCAATCATGGACCGTAGGCCAATAGTACACAAAAAACCTATGTTATACCAGCAGCAATAGTTGCCTCATGAACCACTCTATCAATTTCATCGGTTGTGATACCAGGTCGTATTATTCTAGCAGCTGCATCCAAAACCTCCCTTCCAATCTAATAATGAGAAGATAAGTTACAAGCCTTTAGAAATCAACAATTTTGGTAGAAAGCAAAAATTCCATACACATTCTTTCTATTTTGTATCATATCTTCTTTATTTGCACATTCCTAATTATGCAAGGAGATTAGGAAATCAATTGTGCGACAATTAGCAAGATTTTCAAGACAAAAATTATGCAGCTTAAATTCTTCCCAAGACCAAAATAAATGAAAAGCAAAGTTGGAGCTTACTCGACAGGTTTCTCGCATTCTCTCAATTTGATCTGGAGTTTTGATCTTCAAAGTAAATACAAGTACAACTTCAACGAAGTTCGAAAACAAAATGAAATAGGAAATAGACAAGAAAATGAAAATTGAAACCACAAAGGCTAACTATATTACACGTAAGTAGAAATTGAAGTCTGACTTGAAAGGTTTTCACGCAGAAGCTTACCTCAACAACACGCTGCAGATCACTGTTAGGCTCAATTTTCGGGATTCCCTACACGTTAAGAAAAGGAAAAAGGTATTAGCAAAACTATGCTAGACTACCAAAGGACACTTGAGAAAATAATTGGAGAGGTGGGGGAAGAAAACTGGTGCAGTCATATAAGAATAAGAAATAATGGAAATCAGTATGAACAGTTCACTAAACTTGCATTAATCAGACAAAGACAGGCTATAAACTGATCAAATATTCAAAATTCTCAACAATAAACGATCTCAAATTCATAAACAAACTGGGTTTTAAGGAAAAAAAATAAAAAGGTGTAATTTGGCATTCAATTGGAAATGATTTTAACAACTTACATCAATTGCCCAATCAGGTACATCAATGTGAGCTGGTACAGCTCGCATGCCAGATATAGGAGATGGCCTCAGAGGCCTACATCAGAACAAAAGGCCAAATAAAAATCCATCAATTAATAATGCAGGCCAGAAGGAACTTAAACAAATATAAAGTCTCTCATATAATCAATAGGAATGCAAGGCAGAAAAAACACTAGATAAATACCCCGTCCAATCAAAATAAGGAAGTTTTGAGGTTCGAGCTTGTCCTTTTTTTAAGCAATATAGCCAACCTTCATTAGCGCCGTCTGTTTTTTGTTCACCAGGAGCACCTGCCGCTAACGCCGATAACTTCACCTTCAAATGTACCGATTTATGAGAGCTCCAAGCAGCTTTAAAACAATCTTGAGTGCTGTTAAGATTCACAAAATCACCTCACACTCAAGTAAGGTAAAAGCATAATTTATAAAATTTACATTGCGCATTCACATTTACTAATGCTAGTATCAAGGTAAAGCATAGTACAAACCAGAAAGCAGCACCTTCACGAGGAAGCGTCAATTCCATACATTTGGGGCACCTGCAAATAGCAAAAGAAATTCGACCCAGTGATCAATTCGAGGAAATATAGCAGATTAAGGCTGGTTTGTGAATATTCAAATTTGTAACTTGTGAAATTCATTAAAAAAAAAAAGAAGCTAAAAAAGTGCCATTGAGTGTATACAGCAACACTTTCGCTAAGAGGTAATTATGAGTCACAAGTCATGAATGACCCATATGATCCAATATTACAATTTACACCTTTTAAGAACATATCTCATATTCCATACCCAGAAAAGGGATACTCCAAAAGAAGGAAAAAAAAAAAAAAAAAAAAAAAAGAAGAAGAAGAAAGAAAGAGAGACCACACAAATATTTATTGTACAAAAAAGACCCAAACGTTCCTCTAATTCTGAAATCCAAAGACTCCAACTTTTCTCTTCATACTATTCTTTCCAAGTTCGAAACTGGGATTAATATGAAATTCCATCAAAAGAGAGCAAAAAAAAAAGTAAGAATAGCATACTGAAGATGGGCAGGCTTGCCACAACGAAGACAGGACAAAGCAGGTGCTTCAGCCACATCTGAATCACCAGCCATGGATTCTCCTCAGATAATTCAATGCACTCTTTCTGATATAAGCACCTGTGCTGTTTAGTTCAGGAATTGAAGCAATTAGTGTGTATATATATATATATATATATAGCCATGAGAGAACCAAAAATTGCAGCTTTATATATAGTTTTGAGAAAAAATCTCACAAGGATGAAGGATGAATAATCCTCTGATATATGATCAGGCGAGGTCCTGAAAGTGTATTTGATTGGATCCTCAGTACCAGACAGGCCAAAGCGCGACTGAGACACAAGGGCTTAGTTCGGTAATGCCGTGAATTTTAAAAAAAGTGCTTTTAGCTGTGCTAAAAAAAAATAGCTGTTTTAAGAAGCGACTGAGTGTTTGGTAAATTATAATTATAGTAGCTGTGTTGGTTCTAAAATTAATAAATAGCGTTTGGTAAATTTTGAGGTAGAATTATTTTAGATATGTAAAATGACTAAAATAGACATAATATGTAATTTTTATATATATAATTATTTTTAATATTATAATTGTAATTATAATTGTTTTTACAGAAGAGACTCGAGACTCTCTCTCCAGTCACTGTCTCTTTCCTCTTCTCTCTCTCTCTTCCCCAATGCTTTGGTATATACTCCCAGCATCTCTTTTATCCTTCCCGTTCCATTCCTTCTTTTAAAATCCACTTTCTCTCCCTTCCTCCGGCACAGATTGCTCAACAATGGCGCATTCCTCTCCCATACTCAATCACAAGAACCACTTCCTCTTCTCCTTCGTCTCCAAAACCTCCAACTCCAACTCTCACTCCCATTACTCTTTCCGCCTCGCAAAACCGCCTCTTTCTCTCGGCTTCTCCTCTTCTTCTTCTCCTTCGCCGTCACCGTCACCGTCATTGACGCCTCGTTGGCCCATCGCGCGAGTCACCACCGCACCGGTAGAGTTTGCGCCGCCGCCGCCTCCGGAATTCGACTTCCGGCGAGAAATCTCGCGCCTTAAAGTTCTTCGCTCTAGACTCTCGAGGTGTGAAAGCCTCCGAGATAGGCTTAGAATCGTCGGCGGTGACCGGAGGGGCTGAGAGTGTGCTCAAGGACGAGGAAGAGAATCGGGCTATTTTGGGAATAACTAAAATTTCATTAATGGCTGAGTTTGGATTCCCGGACAATCTGAAATCAGAAGCAGCATGTGAGCTGCTTCTGATTTCAGATAAAAAACAGCTTCCGGCTTATTTAAAAATTTATTTTTATGTGTTTACCAAACACCATTTTCAGCTTTAGCTGAACAAAAAAGTGCTTTTGGCTTCCTAGAAGCATTACCAAACGAAGCCAGATTACGGCTAGGGTTTGAGAAGGAAATGCAGGGAACTTTTTTTTTTGACATTCAACAAATTAACAAATAATTAAAAATATTTAACTTTTTTTTTTAAGGAAAAAATCAGAGTTTATTAAAAAAAAAAAAAAACTAATGCAATAAAATAATATAAAAAAAAGAAACAGTAAATAATTAAAATAAATAACTTTTAAAAATATTTAACATAAATAACAGAAAATTATGAATTTATAAAATAAATTATTAATTTAATTCTAATAAACAGATTATTTATCTAATAAATTTACTATTTTTTTTTATGAAATAACAATGTACTATTCATTTGAAAGAGTAAAGTCTTGTTATTTACCTGCAATAATTTTTTTAAAAAAATACTACTTACTACGATTTCCATAGCATATTTTGGTAACAAAAAGTGACTCTATTATTTGGTTATCCTTAAAAAAAAAAAAAAAAAAAAAAATGACATTAGAGGGCATGTTGTTCAGGATCACTGTCATCTCGTTTCAATACCACAACATGTCGCTTTTGTCATTCAACAATGAGGACGGCTCTTCTATAACCGTCGTTTTAAAGCAGGATGGATGTTAATTTGTCCTTTTCTTTATCAACATAAAACATGTCGTTTATGTACTTACTAAGCGTTTGATATATGGATCCAAAATCATGATTCTGGATTCTGATTCAGAATAATTTATTTATAGTTATTTTGAATCATGATTCTGATTATGATTCAGAATCACTGTTTGGTTTGGAAGATTCAGAATCATGATTTAAAATCTGATGTGTTCTTTTAAACCAGAATCACTCATGATTCTAAAACCACCCCCTCTTGATTCAAGGTGATTTAAACCTCTGATTTTAAATTATAGCTTCAGAATTATGATTTGAACCCAAAATCATGAATCATGGTTCTATTTCCAGAATCATGATTAGAATCACCCTAATTTAAATCTCGTACCAAACGAACCTTTAAAAATTAGGGTTCGTTTAGTACAAGGATTTAAATTAATGTGATTCTAATCATAATTCTAGAACCATAACCATAATTTATGATTTTGGGTTCAAATCATGATTCTAAAACCATAATTCAGAATCAGGGATTTGAATCACCTTGAATCAAGAGAGATGGTGGTTTTAGAATCATGATTTGAGCTAGTTTTATTCTATTATGTTGTTCCACTAATAGGGTGACCAAGATATTGCAACTGCTTGTAGATAAGCAATGTTGTTGCTGTGACTCTGATTCTAAATGCAACTCTTGCTCTTCCCAGGTTTCTCTACAGTAATGTATGGAAAGATCCCAGGTTAGAGATCAAATCTATATTTCCTACACCTTTAAGTAATCGACATTGTTAGTTTTTGTAACTTTCTAGAAGAAGCTGCTTTGTTAGTAATTATGACATATGGCACATATGACATGTGACATATGGCACATATGAAAATGTCGAGCTTTACATTTATGAATGTGCAGCCAATTTGGTGATATTTGTTGGTTGCTTAATCGAATTCGGTGGTGGAAGCATAGTAAACAGCAGATCATGTATAACAAATTTTTTTATAAAACTTTTGAGATACTGTATAGATTATATTAATTTATGCACGAATAAATTAATCCCATTGATTTATATAGTTCAAGAATCAATCGAAAAATACCTAGAAGCCGACTCGGATGATAACTTGAATTCTTTGACCACGAACAGTCCTTGCTCCAAGTTTTGTGTTTAGAATACCAAAGTCTTCCACGTCGATTCCTTGATTCTAAGTAGACGTGTGTGTGGGCACACGTGAGACAAAAATAGGTTTCTTAAACACTCGAATTTCCACAAACACCAACGCATGCACGATGTGGAATTTTTGGAGAAAAATATTTTGCTCTCTTTTTTCCTTAGAGAATTCCGGTCACCAAAACACTTTAGGGCTGAATAATTGTTTTAAAAATTGTGTTTACAATTTTCTATCTTTCTCATATTTAAAGAGTAGAAGTCAAACTTCAAAACAGAATCAAATCCTTATCTCCAATTTTGAATTTAGAACAAAAAATCCATTCCCTTTATCCACAAGGTGGCCGGCCATATCACTAGGGTTTATCCCTGTGTGTGGCGCCAATAGCAGATAGGGAAGGAAGAGATTTTATCCTTTATCCAGTAGTCCAATTTTAATTCAGATTCAAATTCGAATTTAAGTCAAACTTAAATTAATTTGAATTCTAAATTGAACAACTTATCAAATAAGTTAAATGGATAAATCTAGATGTGTTCAAATTTAAATTTAAATAATTCCATTATTTAAATAATAATTAATTCTCAATTAATTATTTTTTGAGTATTTAATTTTAGAATTCCGTAATTCTAAAATTCCCATTTTGCCCTTTGTGTCTGGTAGAATTACAAGGACGACGCGGGGACTAATGGACCTATAATCCCAAGCTCCAATAAAATTAATAATTAATTAAACACCTTAATTAATCAATTAATTCTATTAATTCCAATAGTTACTCCACTATAAACTTGGAATTGAACTATCGGAATTATAGACATTAAGTACTTCTAAACTGCGAAGTGTCCATTTGATATAGTCATTACATATAGATCAATCCTCCATAAATAATTCATAATTAGAGTCAGGTAGAATCCGTTAACCTCTCTAATTACATCTTTATCCTTGAGTATCATTGATTATCTAATGGATAGTGATTCTAAAATACATTCATGAATCAGAGCGCTCTTAGTAATCCAAGTACCGAATCAACACTCAAGAGAATTATTTATCTGTTTCTTTCTCAAGAAGGAATGGATTCCATCTCGTATAATAACATTCCCAGCTACTTATTTCATTATGTCTCCAAAATACAAAGAATAGGATTCAGGGTCTCGGAATCCGTACCGAGGAAATCAAAAGACATAAATCTATAAATAGGAGTTTGTTAAGAACTCAGGATTAAGATCATCCTATATATGACCATCGGTAGACTCAATTAGAATTTCTATGCTTAACGAAAATTAGTAAAAATTCATATTGTGTCTGCGTCCATGATCCATATAATCTCATTATGCGAAATACACTCATTCAATATCTCACCATATTAACAGTGCGGATAACACTGTTCCATTCTAAATAGGAATCACATGTATTAATAATGTTTTAATTAAAGATTCTGAACTTTAATTAAATTCATTATGAACAATTTACTTTTGATTATTATCCTTAAACATTATCCTCTCATATACAACACTTATATACCATGTTTAAGGTTACATAAATAATCAAGGAATTTTATTTGATATTCATAAAATATTCATAAATATATGCACATAAAATGATGAATAAACTCTTTTATTAAATAAATAATAAATATCCTTTTACATCTCATGCTTCTAGGACACTATTCCCAGCAATATTTACCAAGAGAAGCATTTTATGAAGATCATGAAGGATGAAGTAGATTTTGTAAAGGATCTAAGTACTAACCAGTTTTAGCTTGAAAACAATTTTTAGAAACGTTTTATATTCCTCTTTCTAGATAACTGGTGGCTTTTCCAATCTTCCATTTCATTCCTAGTTTCCCCAATTTTCCCCTCCTAAATGTACAACAGGCAGTAAGTTGAATGTTACAAGTGTCATCCAGGTTATGTTTGGCCAAACTTCATGCAAAGGAAGGAACTTTACCAAAGAAAACAACCCAAAAAATCAAAAGCAACATAGCAATAAAATAGACCCTTGAATTCGTTATAAATTATTCTAGGGAAACAACAAAGGCACTGCAACAATGAACATAAAGCAATCAATGAAGCATGTCCTGGGGTTCTTTACACAGAAACAAGGGCTGTTTTTCTCAAAATCCTTACCTAAATTAGATTTTTTCTCAAAATTCTGATCTGAACTATTTTTTTTCCTCAAAATCCAATTAATAGAAACCTAATCCTCCAGTAGCCTTTCTTTGGTTTTAAGAAGTTTTAAGGAGAATCCAATTTCTCCTGGCATTGAAGCTTAGTATGAAGGTACAAGATTGTTCTAATTGGGCAGTGGATGTTAGAAAATCATGGTTGCTTGCTATAATCGCTAGAGATGAGTCCTATCTCAATTCCAAGTCAACTATAGAAATAGAATTCCAAACACGGAAGATGGATTTTTGCTTAAAATCATAACCTGAACTAGTTCTTTTCTCAAAATCTTATTCGTAGAAACCCTAATCCCCCATTAATTCGATTTGGTAAGAATGCCATGGCTCCGAGAAGAAACCCATTCAAAAAACAAAGATGCGAAGCACAATCGTAGGCATATTCAGATCTTTACATAGAAATAAGGCGGAGTTGAGGTTCACATACTGTTGCACAGTTTGAGTCTGAGGCTGAGATGAATGACGCCGCCGGCGGAAAACCAAACGCAGAGGAAGGTGTTTTGAAATTTTTCCGTTTGCTTCGGTCACCTCTCCGGTAAGGCCGAGAATGACCTTACTTGTGTAGTATCGGCAAAATTTGTAACGAATGTGAAGCTTCCGTCGACTGTTCGTAGGCAAGAAACCTGAAGGACTAGGCATCAACTTAGGGATGAGGATTCCGACGTTCAACGAGTTCTTTACCCTGTAATATGTGCAGATGTGAGGGGACAAAAGTGTGAAAAGTTCAAAAAGAAGAGAAAGAGCACACAAATAGCAAACATGTGAGGGAACCGAGAAGGCTGAGTAGATTCTCTAAAGGGAGCACGAGAAGAAAGCCTTATGAACAGTGGAGATTCTCTGGTAGAGTAGTGAGATTTGCGTGTAGAAGGTGAGAGTCATTACTCTCAGTGTACTGTTTGTGTACTGTATGCCTGATTCAAATCAACCAGACAAGTTGGTGGATCCAAACATGGATCCTTGCACCTGACTCCGAATCACAAGCCTGAATCCACTAACCAAAGAAGGGCTAAAACATCACATCAGATTCTAAATCATGATTCAAAATCATCTAAACCAAACATTGATTCTGAACTAAAATTCAGAATCATGATTCTAGATCCATCTACTAAACGCACCCTAAACATGTCGTTTATCCACCTCAGCTCGCCGAGCGATAAACGCACCCTAAACATGTCATTTATCCACCACAGCTCGCCGAGCTTAGGTCCTAACTTAGTTCACCTAGCTCAGGTTTTACCCCATGCTTAACTTACCTAGCTTGAGCTAGAGGTTTGAATAGTGGGCATTTGAACTGAGGGGGATGTATTCATTAGCCTAATTAGTATTGCTTAACTTGAGCTCCTAGTTTTGGCATTGTCGATGTCGAAAGCTAACCAGTACTTGTAAAAAATTATGGTATGACAACTCATTCTTTTTACTTTATCAACAATAAAAATTTTGTTTTTAACAAACGACATAGATTTAAATTATTGTGGGTCATCAAGATCTATTTTCTTTTCTTATGCAAAAATCATTGACAATTTGTAGTTTTTGAAAAAAAAAAAAAAAAAGACATGTCATTTTTACCAACTAATTGTCGTTTGCTTTACCAATCACACAAATTAGGGATTAATTCTTGTTTTGCCTTAAATAGCCGGCACGGTTAAATTATTGTCGTTCATAATGATTCATCTCTCTCTCTCTCTCTAAATAAATAAATGCTATGAATTGAAGTTATCAATATATATGAAGTTATCATTATGATTTTGATTTAAATAATTTAAACTTTCTAATTTGAATTAAGTTATGATTTTTTTTTAAAATAAATAAATAAATTGATTAAAAGTAGAGTGGAGGAAGAAAATTTTAAAAAGCAAGTTCCTTCGACCAAACATGTTTCTGATTTTTTTTTTTTTTTTTTTTTTTTTTTTTGGGTTCTTCAATCAAAGATCTCGATACTTCTTATGAAAAATTCTCACACCATATAAATAAGTCCATATAACTACATCCATTTCCCACAAAACCCACACATTTTACATATAATAGAACTATAGAAGCCAGTGCTATACAATAATTAGAAAAACCAAACTACAAGTAATTGTGTAGCAACTAATTAAGCCATATATAGTAAAAGCTATATCACTACACATATAATTAGTAACATACACTAATTTTCATGTGACAAACTTAAACTTATTATTATAGATAATCGTCTCCATAAATTAATTCAATATTTCTAATCATATTCCAATAGAGAATGGGACCCCGGTGACTGGAATCCAAGACCCTCCTTGAATAAAACTACCCACAGAAAAAGGGATCGCTTGTTGATCACTATTGAGCACATGAAAGCCAGGCCAATTCACTCTTTTTGCCGTTGAAGCGCCAATTCCAGTGTTCATATACTCTCCATAAAACAAAGTTGAAAAACTGCAAAATCGCCTCTCCACTCTTTCCACCCCTTGGGATCAATCAACCCATCCAAGTCCGTCTTAAGAAACACTGTCCTTGCGTACTTCTTCCACGGCCTTCCCAAGTAGCTCCTGAAGGCGCCCTTGACCGGGACAAGATCCGCCGCGGCCCTAATGCGCGACGCGTGGATCGAAATCCCCGTGTTCTCGTTAGGGTTGTCCCGCCCTTGAGCGGTGATCATGTTGCCTTGGTGGCTCATTGGTTTTCTTACGAAAATGTCGCAGTTTTGGATAACGACAGGGGCGTCGCCGAAGATGAAGTCTACGGTGCCGTAGATGTGGCAGTCGCGGTAGAATTGGCGGAGGGAGTGGGTGTAGAGGGTGTCTTGGTAGCCAATTATGCCGCAGCGGTAGAACACCGATAGGTCAGAGCTCACCCGCAGCGCCACCGCCTGGTGCTTCTGAGGGCCGGCTGTGTTCTCAAATGTCATGTCCCTTGCCCAAAATCCATCGCCTGATGCACCTGCCAAAGGCATAAAGTTTGCGTTCACTTAATAATACACTGATACAGTGTTAGGAACAATATTACTTTCAACAATTACTGGCTGACATAATCCGTAATTGCTATTTTTTTATGGGTAAACACTTAAAAAATCATTATGTTAATTACTGTTAAGTTGATATAAGAAAAAATAAATAATATAAAAGTTAGTACAAATGTGAATCATTTTAGCGTCTAGAAATATCGAACTCCTCAATACATTAGATAAACGATAGTCTAGTTTCAATAAACGAAAAAATGTACTTTGGTATTATCCTTCTCTAAATAAATAACAATTTTTTTAAGCAAATAAATGATTCAGATAATTCTAACTACGTTCAATAATAAATTAACTCACCAAATGTGGCTGAGATTATGGTGGTAGCGCCGTCGGGCACATTGCGGTTGCTGGTGACGATAGTTCTATCCATACCATCACCAACAAACATGACATTCTTCAACTTCCGACCAATCTCCACCTTCTCATTGTACACCCCAGCTTTCACATAGATTATTGTTCTTTGGCCTCTTCCACGCCCCATTCTGGCGAGGGCAGCCACCGCCTCGTTAATCGTACGATGAGTGCCGGAGCCGTCCTTTGCCACCACAAAGTCAGCCTTCGAAGTTGCCGGATTCCATGAAGCCAAAAGCCCTCCGTTTGTGTTTGGACCAGTTTTTTGTGCCTCTGATACTTCTAAACTTGGAGAAGAGAATAATATCAGTCCTGCCACAAATTAACTTTTTTTTTTTTAAGTACCAATTTCAGTTAGAAGGCAAGTATGACATGTAAGAAGTAGCTATTAGATTTGGATTAATTTCAAAAATTCTCCCGAATTATGACCCTTGTAATATTTTACTTCTCAAAAGTTTAAAACGTAACATCCGTTCCCTCCAAACTTTGTTCCAATAACAAGTTTTCCCCTTCTTTTACAATGAGTGACAGAAATTGCACGTGTCACTTATTTAGTGAGAATTAAAAGTGTAATTATACTTATACCCTCTAAAAATATAAAAAAATAATAAAAAATACAAAGAAAATCCTCTCTTCCCCTTTCTCTCTCGTCTATCTCTCTCTGACTTTCTTTCTTTCTAATTTCTATTTTTTCAATTTCTAATTTCTAACACGATGCTTCTTCTTAAAAATATTAATAATAAAATCTCCTCTCTCTATCTCTCTCTCGACTTTCTTTCTTTCTTTCTAATTTCTATTTTTCAATTTCTAATTTCTAACACGGGCTTCTTCTTCTTTCTCTCCTATCTCTCCTCCTCCTTTCCTCCTTCTTCTTTTCCTCTTCTTTCTAACACGAGGCTTCTTCTTCCTAGTCCTCCTCCTCTTCTTCTCCTCTTCTCTATCTGGCGAGCCTAGTCGACCCAATGCACCTCCTCCCTCTTCACCTTGGTGACCCAAATCCATCGCACACCGTGACCCACCATTGTCACACGACCTGCGCTATCCGGCGAGCCTAGTCGCCGTCGTCTCACTGACCCAATGCACCTCCTCCCTCTTCAGCCTTGGTGACCCAAATCCATCGCACACCGTGACCACCATTGTCACACGACCTGCGCTTCTCGTTCTCCAACCCCAGAAAGACTGGCCCTCATGTGACGCACCACCATTGCGCCCAACCCTGCTCTTCTCTCTCTCAAACCCCATCGCGACTCTGTGTCTGACCTCAGCAACCCAACCCCATTGATGTTGTAGGTGGAGATTTAGTTTCTCAGGTTTGGGATTTTTTTTGTTTCTCAGAGATAGAGCGATAATCGAAAAGAGAGTGAAATTAGAGAGAGAATGACATAAGGGAGTCTAATCGGTGCATCCGCAGTGAAAACAAAAGGGTTGTGGAGAGTGCTTTACATTCTCTTCAATGGTGTGGAGAGGCACAACAAAACCATTCTTATCAATCACAAGTAGAGTGCACCTGATGCTTGTGAGTGACACAGATAAGTGCACATCCAATTAATAATTTTAATTATAAATTATTAATTTTTTCTCACATTGTGAAAGTGGTTTGACAGTGGAGAAAATTTATGTGCAAGAAATCTGGTTTCAAAATTAGTCTAGAATTACGCTCCTTAGATGGATTATACACCTGACACGTAGTGAATTCCGTCACTCTTGAAGTAACAAAAGGGGAAAACTTATTAACAAAATAAAATTCGGAGAGAACGGATGTTACGTTTTAAAATTCAAGAGATAGAATTTTACAAAGGTCATAGTTTGGGAGGAATTTTTGAAATTAATCCATTAGATTTTTGTTTTATTTGTTTTTTAAAGGAAAAAAATTGAAGGGTGCAAATTTAAACTTTATACTTTGCTCTTCTAAACGTTTAACATTTGAGTGGAGAAGGTGGAAAAGTTCTAAAAATCATGTTACGTACCTAGGGCTTTTTCCTATTCTTTTTCTTATTTTTTTTCCCTCATTTTCGTTTCAAACTCATCTTTTCCACCTGAGAGAAAGGAAGTATCTCTCTCATAGAACTTTTTATTTGATCTATTTTATTTGCATATTGAGTATTATCTATCCATTAGATCTCAATATGTAGGGCTGACGAGTTAATATATTATACAGATCACTAGGTATGGTTTTCTATGAAGGAATAGTAATAGTAGATTTATGAAATTAAATTAAGTAAATAGTAAATTTTAAAACTATTTTAAGAAAATAACAATTTATCTTATAAATGTTTCATTTACGATTATTTTTTACATATAAAATGTCTTTGTACGACTGATAAAAAGACTTTTTTCCACGAAAATAAATATTTTTTAACCATAGAAATATGTTTTAGGCCCGTCGCAAATGAAACATTTATACTGTAAACTGTTATTTACTTAAAATAGTTTTAAAATTTACTATTTACTCAATTTAGTTTTAAAAATCTGCTAAAAACTACAATTTCTGTTTCTATTACAAGTTTTTTCTTTTTATGTGTGTTTTCACAGTCTCTTGTCAAATATGCAGATCATAAGTGTCAGATCTGGAAGATTTTAAGCCAACGACGATCGCTATCGATAACAAATTTGCAATTGTATGATCAATCAGAGGAACCTGCATTATAGGTAGCGGACTTTTTAAAAGAACCAAACATTTATTTATTATGGAACTCAATTTTTTCTCCCTCTTGTAAAATTATTATATACATGCCAATTGGAAATATTGCATATTGAAAAAAATCATCCTTGTTCTTAGTTCGAATTAATAGTTTAACTGTTTTGTCTATTATAATGAATTTGTTAATCAATCTTGTTTTTTTTTTTTTTTTTTTTTTTTTTAAGATTTACAATTGTAATGTCCATCTTAATTGAATGAAAAACCGTTTTGATAGAGTATGAATTTACCGTTAAACTAATTACCCTGCAATCATCACAGCATATGTATCTAATTAGACAATACTATCAGGGGACAAAACAGTAACAACAAGCCTAACACAAATATATTGACAATAATAAACAAAAGACAAAGTGAAGGGTGCAATTAATTAGGTTGAATATTGAACTAAACTAGAAGATTTGCTACAAAATAAAGCCAGCAATATACAAAATGCTATACTTACGGATCTTTTCCTTGCTTGTGCTCTTCATTTTTGCTATACAAAGCAAGAGCTTCTCCAAGGGAAGTAGTCAAGTTTTGCGCTACTAAATGAGACTGAGCCTCCACAAAACCCTTCTCAGCCAAGCCTTCCAAGCAACTTCTGTGGTTGGCGAGTACGGCGCTGAGCCATGTGAGAGCATCATCAGCGGTGTATCGGGACGTCGCACCGGAGACCAACCGACTGAGCCGCGGCTCGCTCTCATCATACAACTTGTTGCAGTCTCTTAAGGCGAAACCAACATTGTTTGAAGACTCTCTATCCAACCCATGTAGGTCCATAGAGGAATATTGGACCCAGTTCTTTGCTTGAAGAAGCTTGGCTTGGGCATGTTGAACCGTAATAGTAGTAGTTGTTAATGTTGTGTTGAGCTCTGGGAGGCAAGACATGGAGTTAGCCATGGCTAAGAGAAGGACAAAGGTGGTGACTACACAAGTGGACATCTTGGTTGGCTTGTAGCTTAGCTGTTCCTTTCTAGCAAAATTGATGAAAAGTTGATCAACTCTTTTGATGCGTTGGAGTAGTGCATGTGTTAATTTATAGAAAATGCGAGGAAGCAAACACATGGACAAAGGTTTGTAGCCATGTGTCATGGTTGTAATCAAACTATATTATATATTGAGAGGAAAGAGATCAAATCATCATATATATATATATATATATATATATATATATATACACACACACATACATACATATGGCATTTTATGATCGTCACTTCCACTAAAACACAGAAATGAGAAACGTAACTATACATTTGTTCAACATAACACTGATGTTAAAAATATGTAACACTAAGTAATTAGTTAAACCAGACTATTATTATTAATCCTTTACAACGTCATATTGGCAAAAGAAATATATATAACACCAAGAAATTTAACTATCCGTTAATGTTACATTGAATAAATTTTATATTATGCTCTTCACTAACGTGAAGATATAATATTCCCAAGATATGACCATAGCAAAATCATATTATACCTCATGTCATCAAGATTGAAGCTAAGAACTCATGAAATGTACGTTTTTTTTCTAGTCATGTAAAAGCTGGCTTTAAATGACTATTGATAATTTAACTACTCTCATGCCTACAAGGTTCCCATAAATTAAAGGCTCTGATACCCCTAAGGCTTTCATGTATGTCTGAAAGGCTCTCGAGCCCCAAAGGCTTTCATGTTGTCCCAATACGCCCATTCATACTATAAAGGCTCCCATGCCTCAGAAGCCTCTTTATGCCCCCAAGGCATAAAGGCAAATGGATGATCATGACAGCACAGCTGAGCAAAACCCGCCCTTATGCTCGCTAAAAGTAAGACCTAATTGCTGCCTACTCGCGAGCAGGGACAGCAAGAAGGGCTCAACACTTGCCCGCTACAAGCAAGGTGTGAGAAGAACCGCCTAACCCTAACACTACTATAAATAGTAGATTAGATGACGTCTGATTAACGTCCTTTTTTAGAAAACCGTTGTCTAATATACTTAAAAACACGGAACAAAGATTTTTGAATTTTAAAAATTTGTATGTACACATTAGATGACGGTTTTTTTTTTTTTTTTTTAATTTTAAAAACACCGTCTAATGTGGTATATTAGATGATGGTTTTTTGAAAACTATCATCTAATGTGGCATATTAGACCACGGTTTTGAAAACCATCATTTAATGTCAAAAATATTTGAAAAAAATGGCACACTTTTTCCTGCTCATTCTTTTTCAAAAAGTTTTCAAATTTTCTCTCATCCTTTATAATTTTAGCATTCTCTTCTATCTCCCTTATTATACAATCTCTATAGTTTTCTCTCAAATTCCTTCGAAGTTCTCACTCCCCCTCTCTTTCTCTCTCTAAGTTGTTTCTCTCTCTCCTCCTCCTCCCAATTCTCCCTAATTCATTTCCCTCCAAAACCTTGAAGTATTTTCTCCAAATCCACTTCATCTCTTCCACAAAATTTTCAATCTCTAAACCATTGCTAAAGTCATCTTCATTGTTGTTGCCATTGCCGCCCGCCATCACCGCCCAAACCTAACGACCATGTTCATCATACTATCATAACCGCCAGAATCCAATTTTTTATTTAGATTTATACTTTGTATTATGATTTTTTTTTGTTAGTGTTATTTTGTAGAGAAAATTTGTTAAGTTTTTTTTGAGAATATTTAATTTAATATATATGAGGAGCATTTGAAATAAGATTCTTTGACCTTTTTAGTTTGTGTTGTTGTCTTTATGAAATTTGTGTTGTGAATAATATTTTGTTGAAGATATTATTTGAACAATTAAAGAAACAATGCTGCGTTAATATGATTTTTTTTAAAAATAAAATTTAAGACTTGACAACAATTTTTCCAAAATCCGTTGTTAAAAGTGGCACATTAAACTTCGGTTTTTGTAAAACCATTGTTAAACGTGCCACATTAGACGGTAATTTCCATAAAAACCGTCATCTAAATTGTTTTTACTTTCTCACACATAAAGTGTTTAATATTTAACGATTGTGGATAAGACGATTGTTTTTAAACCGTGATCATAGATTTTAATGACACTTAAGCGTCGTCTAATATACTATTTTTATTAGTGCTACTTGCATATTAAGGGCCATAGAGTTGACTCTCATTTTTCTACAACACTTTATATGTTACTTGCTTACCTTCTATTTTGAAAGAGCATGTAACAGAGATTTCACGTTTGTAATCTCAGAACTTCGATGAGAAATTCAACAACCAGACAGGTTATATTGATCAACCGAAGAACTTTAAATCCTTGTGTCTTCTCTTTACTCTGATCTCATTTTTATATATTTGTCGTTGTTTGATCTTTCTTAGTCGAATTTGAACTTATATCCTTGTAGTATATTTTTCCTGACGAGTAAGTATTAGCTGTATGCCACCCGGTGGAGGCTCAGGTGTTTCCTTCTTCCAAAACAGCAGATGTTTCAGTGTATATAGGCCTCCGTATTTATTTCTCAACGCCCCAAAAGTGAAAAAAAAGCAAATCAAACAACAATATTATTACATATAAGGAGCAAAAAAACGTGCTTAAAAGCCAAGTGAGTTATACGTGTTGGCCACAACTAAGTCCAATTTAATAATATTGCAATATATAACCGACCTAGGTGTAAATGGATTTTCGAGTATTGCCAACTAAAATTTGCCACCGATTGAAAGCTTACGTAATAGTTATTTGTTTCTTTTTTACGAAAAAAAAGTCATTTTCATCCAAAATAAAATGACATTGTTTGTCTCGAAATTCTTTCTTGTAGGACGTCGTAAAAAGACATGGAACCAGAAATGTCAGAGAAGCATGCACGAAAACATGTTCAGGTAAACGCACGAGATATACTAATCGTTTTCGTGCAAATTAAGTCGTTAGCCATTAAATATAGGAAAAATTAGAAACGATGATGGCTAAAAACATTCTTCAAAAGATATAACGACACCTTAAAAAGCACAGTGGAATCCAGTGTCATCGACATACGACGAGTACGGCTTATAAGCTTTGACGTCTAATACACACGAAATACTACATGAACTCAGAGAGGGCATGTTTGATAACAATTACTTGTTAAATGTGCCACTTTAAACGACACTATCTCTAAACATGTCGGTATTTTAGCTGAAAATATTTTATTTTTGAATTTGGGTGGAGATTTTAAACTCAACACCTTGTAGTCGAGTCCTGTATGAATTACTACTGGGCTTATATAATTTCAACCACATTAACACAAAATACTTAAATACAAAGAAATACACATATAGAAATCTTAACTTAAATGCAAATTAAAGAGATAGACGGCCGGGGTTGGAAAAATTGCAGTTTTGTTGCAATATTTACTTTTAAAATTTTTCTAAACTCTATAGATCCTTAACTCATGTTGCTATCATCCATGGAGCTATGGTGGGACGTGCCACCACTCAGTATTTTTCTATTTGTAATTTTGTAAATTTATAATTTTACTTTAGTTTTTCAAATTTACTCCCATATCAAAATACGTTTTTCTTACATGTGATCCCTCTTATTATTATTTTTTTCTCTTAAACCACACTAATATTTAAACAAGTTATTATCCATTTTATTTTTATACGCTTTTATAAAAGCTCTGATTGCTTTTCGAGATTTATTAGATTCAACTACTAGCTAATACAATTTTGTTTTCTATAAAAACTAATATAATTTTAACATAAAACGTTTAGGATGATTATTACATGTGAATTTTATTTTTTCATGGTGATTAATTTTGATCTTTATCGTCAAGTTTTATTTCTTAAAAAAATTGTTAGTACTTAAAAAAACAAAAATGGTGAGAAATAAAAAAAAAATGTTCTTTTCAATGCCCTGAAATACAATCATAGCTCCGTCCTTGGTTGCTGCATAAAATAAAGTAAGATCAAATGTTCTACTTAGGCTAAATGAGGAAGAAGGGGATTTAAGAGAAAAAATAGAATTTAGAAGGGAGGGAGAAATGCTGTGAGTGCTTGAAAATATAAAAAAGGAAATAAAATTTAAAAATTTGTGCCCAGAAGATTGAGAAGGAAAAAATCTGCATTTTTTTTTATTTAAGAAATTTGCTATTTAAGGCCATTTTGATCAGGAAACTATCATTTATTATTGATAATTAAACAATGGTTTCATAGAAACCACCATCATGCATGTTATAATGTGCTTATACAAATTTTCAAAACAGGAAAATTCTCAGTGTTATTCTAGGGAAAACTGTCAATTAATATGTGCGTATGGAGTTTTGAAAAATGAGAACATGAAAGTTTTCAAAAAAGAAAAATCGTCGCCGTACGATTTCCAAGAAGAAACCATCATCATAAATGCTTTGTCTAATAATCTCCAATCTGTTGTAATAGTTAGAACATAAAATTCTAAAAAGTTAGGTACTGTCTTTATGAATTGTAACAAAACGTGAAGGAATAAACTTTTCATGTCACGAAACTATACATGTGCCCCCACTTTGGAGCTATGATTTAGCTGATAAGTCAAATTTTAGACGAGTTGATCAATGTTGGTGATCTATTGTCCATCTTTTTCTTTCTTTCTTTCTTTTCTATTTCCTTGTCTATGCGTACCGTGTCTTGAATGATCATCAATATTAAAACCAAACTTATGCAGTGAGTCAAAACTCAATAGGATGATGATAATGACTTTATTCAATGATGTTTGTGATGATGAATGTCTGATAATGTCCTTAATTAATTTGTTTTCTTTAGGTCTTGTAAGTTTTTTTTTTTTTTTTTTTTTTTTTTTTTTTTCCTGTTTTGAATAGTTACATAATAGCAATTATTGTACGTAATATTTCTTTTTTACCAGTTATCTTTATATCATTGAGTCAAATAAAGATGGGGATGATAATTATTATATATCCTCCTCGCAGGTCGAAATATAACTTTGAACTACATTTCATACGTATAATGGTTACACGAAGACTTTGATGATGATAGTATAATGATATAATTGTTAAAGTCAATAGCTAAATCAGACTTGATCAAGATATACCAGGATTTTTTTTAATTTTTTTTAAAGTATACTTATGAGTTATCCTCTTTCTAATAGAATAATTATTGTATTAATATGCACACACCACGCGTACATATATAGGTAAGCACAGCATACAAATTAAGATTGATATTATAACAAAAACTTCATTATATTGATCAAAATGATCATGATAATCTTTTAAAGGACACTAATTTTTGTCGTCGTAAAAACCCCTTTTTCTTGTAGTGTATATTGATCAAAATGATCATGATAATCTTTTAAACGACACTAATGTTCCTCAAAAGAGTTTGAGATATGGGATGAGACAGGTGTACTGCTTTATGTAAGGATTTCAAGTGTAATCGATTGATATATTATACGTACATGTTGTACATGGAAGGAAAAAAAAAAAACCAAAAACAAAAACAAAACAATAAACAATAAACAATTATCTGATAATTAATTTAGTGTAGATTTTATGATCGATGATCACATTTATATTACAATTAATATATCTTTAGGTCTTTCCCTTAACTCTAGTCTATATATTTGCGTACATCTAGAATATTCCAATATAATTAAGCATTACTTAATTTATTTATAGGTATAAATACATATTTTTGCGCTTAATTAATTGTTTTTTCTGTCTTTTGATCCAATTATACAAAGCACAAGGGGGGAAAGGAAGAGACGAAGAAATTGAACAAAACTTGAATGTTATTATAGATTTTCTTTAGGTTTGACCCTTGAAGCTGTTTTATCTTCAAATCGGCCGGAACCTACTAGATCTTCTTATTTTCCTTATATTCCTTTCCTTTTCCATTTTTTCCCCTCAATAATAGAACGTACTATTATTTCCTTTATGCTTTTTTTCTTTTTTTGGCTAGTACTACTGTATATTATTATTATTTTCTTTTATTTCCTATCTTTTTTTCTTTTTCTTTTTTTCCCCTTTACCAATTATAGAAGCTACTAGATCTTTTATTTTACAAAGTTCGAAACTTATTTTAGTTTGAAGATACGACGTATATCGACCATCACGTGCCAGTAGCTATGAGCCAATGCAACAAATCCCACGGCTTAATCGGACTGACACAAATAATTGCTCACATAATATATACATATATATATATATATGTATGCATGTGCTCAGCAAACGTAATCATCTTCCTACAATTTGAGGATTATGAGTAGATTTTTCAATGGTGTTCCTTATCATTTAATTAATTATCACCATAATATTCCAAAAATTTAATTTATATGCATATTAAATATGCAACTTAAGCATCTTTCTCTTTGTATGTTTTTAGTTTATATGGATTTTTTTTCCATATTAAAAAAAAAACACTATGGGCTTTGATTAATTAACTATATATTGCAAGTAGATTCCTTGATCTTTAAGTAAGTATTTGCCTTTTTAAAATCAATCCAACTTTTTATATATTTATTTGTCGACAATTTGGGCACAACTTGTACTTAATATTGTCAAACACACTTGGCATGAAATTGGGTCATTTTGCTAACGATATTTTGTCCATAACTCTAATTAGTTGAATATAAACCGTATGTATCATGAATGATATAATTATAGTTCATCATGAGGAGGTGGCTGATGTAGCCGAAGTGTTAACAAAAAATAGGAAGAAAACGGGATAAATCCTAAGATCCGATGATTCACTTAGAATTTCAAAATAAGACTTATAAAATAGTTAATTCGCTCACAACTATTAGGAAAATAGAAATTAATTACTCGTTGATCCCTCAAAGTATCGAGATATTTGAGAAGCACAAATTCGTTGATTCTGACCAATGCTGAAAATTGATGTAAGGTGGAGAGAATAAACTCTGAATTTTATTATAAATAATTGTATTGTCAAATAACAATATTATCTACCATTTCAAATAGAAAATTAAAAATCAAAATAAAGGAAATACACCTATCTAGCATTGAAAACTATATAAAAAAACTAAAACCATCCAAAATTAGAAATCAAAATAAAAGAAATTAAACCTATTTGTGAACTGAGTTGCATTAGGGATGACAACAGAGTGAGGAATGATTTTTCATACCCATCCACGCCACCCAAAATCCCCCCGCCATCCCCGCTTAAGGAGAGGTGGAGTTGGGATCGGAGATCAATCCCTGTCAGGGAATACCCGCCCTATTTCTCATTTTATGTAATAATGCATTTCAAAATTATATCAATTTTAAAAAAAAGATATAAAAGTAAATTGTCACTACAAATTTAAACGCAAATAAAAAGTTGTACAAAATAAACTAAATTCTAGACATATGCACACCAATCTTAATAATAAAACTTAAAAGGACTTATTAAATTTAAAAAGTAAATATTACTGGATTTATTTATAATATGAAATATAAACATTTGTATAAATATTAAGGCAGAAGCATGGTCGGGAGTGTTTTTCTCATATCCATTCTATTACGATTCAGGGATAAGATTTTATCTCTATACTCGCTTTCATCCTCAATTATTGTGTTCCATCCCCACCTTTTTTAGGATGTATCCCCAAGAGACCCCATCTCTAGGTTGTATCATCCGGTTAACCGTTAACTCCTCTGCATTCCTCTGTATCACTGGCTAATTTTTTATTTTTTTTCCTCCTAGCTAAATTTCAGGTTTCTTTCTTCTATATAATATCATGGCTAATTGTAAGATCATTAGCTGCTTAGAATACAGTCCAGGTCATGAATTAAATTCGTCGGATAAACTTGAATATTGTTGATAAGCATGCATGCTTGTTTAGTTGTTTACTCATATTTTGAGTTTTCTAGTGTTAGAACGAACTCAGTTGCTGTGTTTTCTCCTCTTATATTATGAAACTCATGTTTCACGACTATATAGAATTTTGTATGATATACGTGATGGCAAAGGTTTTTTTTTTTTTGGCTGGAATAATGCCAAAGGTTGGTGCCTACTCAGTTGAGCCTCAAACTAATTTGGTGCACCAAAAATCTAAAGACTAGGGTAATATTGCGTGGAAGCCTTAACATATACATATACATATACGCATATATAAATGTAATAATATTAATATTTGTACATTTATATAACTACTCGTTAAAGAGTACTGCAGCTCGATAGGTTTTCATATATTTCTTTGCGTTAGGCAGGTTTGGAAATGGTCAAGCAATTACGTAACTAAATTCTGCTATGAATATTGATGGAAATAAAACAAAAATTAAGAAGAGACGAAGGTAGATAGCCTCATTTAGTCTTCTTATTCTTTCTCTTTTTCTTCTCCCATTTCTTATGTTTCTCTCTATGTGTTCCAAAATGTTATTAGCAATAGCTTCTGAAATTAAGCATTATTGTAATGTTTCAGTCTTGTTCTAAACTATGGAGAAATTACTCCTCAAACATTTTTTTTTTTTTTTTTTTGTTTTCCGCAACTTTACTTTTTGACACTGAAATTAATAAATGATTTTTAAGATTTAACTGATATAATTAATCACATACTTATTAAACAACAACTTAAAATTTTGCAAAATATTTACACTAATCAGTGCAAAATGTTTTGCTTTTAAATGGTGTTTAAAAATAGTGAAGCAAATAATATTGAGCACTTAATTAATTATTCCTGTAAATCTTTAAGTAATCACACGATAAACACATAATTATCTTTATTAAATTATAATTAAAAAGAGACATTTATATCAATGTACCATGTATTTTGGGTTTAGATCACATATACCATTTATTTTGAATCTCATTAAACATATAATAACATTTAAAGTGTTAACAAATTCATACCCTACTCATAATGCACATTTTAGACTAATTTAATGACACTTGAAAGGTCTTCGTATACAGCTGGTGAGGTACAAACTAAATGGTATATTTTCTGTATAAACTATAAACCCATGATGACAGTCGTGTACTGTGTGCGCGCTGGCACGTGTGTGTGCATTTCCCTATGAAAAATTCATCGTCCTTTTGTTTATTAAGGAATAAAATTGTCAATAATAGAAGTTCAGAAAATAATCTGCCAAAAATAATTTGGGACCAAAGTGTTGTAATGCTTGTAGTTTAGGGATCTAATAGCGCCCACGCAACCCTTCTGACTTGTTTCTAAGCTACAGTCTTTTAATCTGAGTGTCATTTTTTTTCCTTCTTGTTGGATATTTGCCTTTGGTTGAACGTTTCCTTCTTGTACTACTTTTCTTTTGTATTAATAAATCTGTATGGAGGCTCTCTTTTTATTTACTGAAAGTATTAACAAGAAATATTTTCAGAAGAATATCATGTTATTTAGCTGCTCTACATATATCGCATAATTTTATAATGGTTTTTGAGTACGAGTTTTGAGATGTGTTCGTGGTTTTTGAGTATGAGATTTGAGATGTGTTCATTTCACAATACAAATCACAATTTAAATTTTTTTCTGTAGCATTTTTTTTTCAAAAAATTTGAATTTTTTTATAACAATATTTTCTCTTAAATAAATTTATTTTTCAACTCAAGTTCTCAACTCGATCCGTAAAATGAATGGTGCCTTATTTTTTTCATATACACTTCTATTGAAATTTTACACTTTTTATTTTTCTTTTTATATTTACAAAAATATTGTTAGTGTCTGCTTTTACTGGTGTAAAAGACTAGCTCCGTCACTGTATGTATATGTATGTGTGTATCCCAAGACTACGTCCTAATTAATCTATAAATAATCATGAACTAATTAACTAATAATGGAAGTTGTGATGATGAATAGCTATTGACTAGTTTTTATTCTTGTTGGCCTGAAAAACTAACAAATTGTTAGTACAATGTATCTGTTGTGTCCTGTGTATCTGTTGTGTCCTGTATTGAACTTCAATGTCTTCCTATTTTTGCAATTGCTTCTATATAACAAATAAGCTAAATATCGGTACATGACTTGGTCAAGCAGTCCTTACAGTATTGGGCATTTGCATATAAACCCAAAATATTGCATAGAAACTAGTTTCGGGAAAAAAAAAAAAAAAAAAAAAACAGTAGAGCGAGGATTATTCAAAATGGTTAAAAGAAAATAAGATGGATTTTGACTTTAAATCGGCCAGTGTTTGACATTAATCTTTTATCTTCAATGGTCAGTTGCAGTCAAATATTTGACATGAGTACTTAATGATTTGATTAAAATAATCCGTCGGTTTTTATTTTTTACTTTTTATTACGTAACAAACTGACATGTATTAACGCCTTTCGGTTTTCGGGTTCCTGTTGCTTTCCTTAATCCATATATAGTATCTAAATATGCTAAAGCATGGGAATTACTTGTAGCATCAGTCATTATTGGATGAGTAAATATTTAAAAACACATATTTATACATGGGATTATTTATTTTACTCTTGTGCATGCACATCACATTTTTTTGTTAGATGTTTATAAGTTACGTAAAAAAAAAAAAAAAAAATCCAAATGTTCAACACTACCATCTATCTATCTACGTTTAAATGAGTAAATGCGTCGACATACATGCTGATATTTTAAGAACCTATATATATATTAATCCATAAATATTTTTGACTTTGTTGTCAAATACTTGTCTCATATATTTGTTAGGAAAGTAAAACTTTGGAAGGACTAGGGGATCGTTCTCATATAATTAATTGAATTTCAAAATTCAACATCATGTAATTGGCTCAATAGATCACAAGAGGCTCTTTAGCGTTTTTGTTGAATGGCCATTAGCGTTGATGTCATGTCTTATCTAAAGATTAGAAGTGTGATATTTTGCATGCTTATGCTATAAGCTTCTAATTTCGAATATGTTATCTCATTTTTCTGTTTAATTCATTATCCTTAGTACTATATTTTTTGCATCACATTTAATCAAAATAGTATTGAAATGGTATTTATTATATAGCAAAATTCCTAAATTTAAACAATATGGCAAAATAGTATTGAAATAATAATAAATGAAACAAAAATTTCAGGATAATAGATATAAGGGCAAAGAAGATAAATACATTTTAAAAATCTAGATTTTACTTCATACTCTTGATTTATATTCTTTTTAGTCAAATAACCACATTAGTCAAGAGGGTATTGGTTAAGAATAGCATATAAAAATTTAGATTCATGCACTCCAAAAATAAGTTCAACAATTTTTTCTAAATTATAACCTTCTTCATGACGACAATGGTTAGTGATGAAATTTCGGGCAGCGGCCATGCTGAACGCCCGAAAATTTTCAGGCATGGCAGGCAGGCACCATTCGCCGCCTATCCGACCATTTTATCTGGGCTCAGGCAGTCCGAGGAAAAACCATTCTCGGCAGCCCGCTGCCTGTGGAGAAGTCGAGACCGCCGCCCGCCGATTTTTTTTTAATTTTCCCGTGTAACCTGATTTTGCTCGAATGTGCCTAAATTTTGCCCTAATTTTTTTGACCGTTAGCCCGAATATTGAACACAATGGCTCTTTTTTACCCGACCCGACCGCCGCCCAATCTGCCCGACCCTAACGACTCTTTTTCTTATCATTACCCAATTTGCCCGAACCTACCCGATTGCCCGAAAGTGTGTGTTACCGTTGGAACCAAATTTTTTAGGGAAATTTTTTTTTTCAAGCCAAAAAAATTTCCTATAAATACCCCTCCTCCCCCAACTATTTTCCTCATCTAAAAACTCTAATCCTCTCTTAATTTCTCTCAATCGCTCTTAATCTCTCTTAATCTCGCTTAAATCTCTCTTGATCGCTCTTAATCTCTCTCAAAGCACTCTCAATCTCTCTTATTTTTCATAATGGCTTCTTCTGGTTATGGTGGTGGTATTCCCATTGATGCCCAATTCAACATCGAAGAAGGGCAATTTTCTAATGTTTTTCAAACGCATGAATCACAAACTACAGAAAGAGTTACTGAGAAAACTGTAAATCCGAGCCCTGGTGGACGTACTAGAGGTCATGGATGTAATAGTGATGAGCGTGGATGAGAGGCAAGCAGAAGTGCTAGTGCAAGTGTTGCAAGTTCTAAGAAGGAATGCAAGCGCACCTCAACAGTTTGGGAGCACTTCAACACATTCGAGGAGGTCGACAATAGTGGTAGCATTAAATACATAGCTCAATGTAAATATTGCGGTGATAAATTACAAGGTAATACTATTCATGACACTACACACTTGAGAAGACACTCTGAAAAGTATCTTCAAAAGCAAGGAGGCGGACCTAATCTCCGCCAAACACAATTATCATTTGACTGCCAAACCGGCGGTCTAACCATTTAGAAATACGATCCGCAAGTCGATCGTATGGAAATGGCACGATTAGTAGCCACATTAGATCAACTACTTAGTTTTACAGAACAAAGCAATTGACAGCGTTATATTAAAATTGTACATAATCTTAATGCACAATTTTTTCTAAGAAGTACGCTTAGGAAAGATGCATTAAAAATATATAAATAAGAAAATGAAGCATTAATCAATCTTTTACACTCTACTAGTGGTTGCGTTACGTTAAAGGCGGAGATTTTATTCGCCGTTACCAACAAAGATTATTTAGCTGTAACCGGACATTATTATAAAGGTTTTGATTTAGATAAGAGAAAATTAGGTTTTAAATGTATTATAGGATCACATATCGCCAATTTAATATATCATACAATTTTATATGTCATTGATGAATATAGTTTAAGGGATAGAGTAATGGCCATAACATTCTATAATGCTACTGCAAATACTAAAGCAATAGAACTTTTTGAAAATAATTTAAGTTTATTCGGTAATAATGATATATTTCACCAACGTTGTGCATGTCATATAATTAATTTAATAGTTAAATCCGGCTTAAAATCAATGTCAGGTCATATTAAAAGAATTAGATATAGCATTGCTTGGATTCAAGATAGTAATCAAAGAATACAAGATTGGTTTAGGTTTCTACAAGCATGTAATCAAAATCCTAGAGTATTAGTCTTAGATATGCCCGTAAGATAGAACTCCACTTATATAATGCTTGAACAATACATCCCCTATAAAGATGTTATAACAAACTATGTTAGTGTAAAATTAGAACCATGATTTATAGATGAAACTGATTGGCAAATTGCCGAACTCTTGTTTAACATTTTAGGTAGATTTCATGAAGTTACTTTAGAACTTAGTGGAACTTATTACCCAACGTCACCATTAGCGTTAGGAGAACTTTTAAAAATGTCTATTTTATTTAGTAAATTTAGGACACACGAAGTTTTTAGAGTTCCTATCACTTCTATGGAAAAGAAGTTTAAAAAATATTGGTCTAAATTACCAATGTTGTATGGTTTCAGTGTTATTTTCGACCCTAGATTAAAATTAGATGGTTTAGAATGTGGATTAGATAACTTAGGCGACTTTTTAGATATCGACACTACTGACCAATTTCCTATTATAAAGGAAAAAAGATTATCTCTCTATAGCTCTTATGAAAGTAGGTTTAGAAACACACCTCATGTAGAACAACCGCAACAATGAGACAAAAATTTGCATTCATTCTTGTATGTTTTCAGGTTGTCTATACGATCACTTAAGGTCAAGAAGAATCTAGGAGTGAATCTTCATCAAGAGGTGGCGGTAACAGTGGCGGCTTCAACGAGTTAATGGTGTACCTGAGTGAAGGCTTAGTTGTAAACAATAGTGAAATCTTTGATTTGGTTCAGTGGTGGAGGGCACGAGCATTAACTTGGCCGATCCTAACTCGACTGGCAATGGATATTTTTTCGATCCAAGTCTCCACTGTTGCAGCCGAACAAGCATTCAGTACAACCGGCCGAATACTTGAAGAATGGAGAAACGCATTACAACAGGATATTGTTGAAGCTTTGGTGTGCATCAAGGATTGAGATCATTCTGACCAATGCTTACATGATACAATTTCACTGGCAAGCCAATAATGGATCGATGAATTTAATTGATTAACTTTTAATTTTCAAGACGATTATTTTGCTTCAAATTAAATTCTATTATTGTAATTTGTAAATATTTATTTACTTTGTACAGTGTTATTGTAATCTTGTATAGACTTTGTAAGTTCGTCAAATTGTAATTAAGTCCCACAATGATTGCACTCTTTTTTTCCTTACCAAGTTTTTATCCCAATTAGGTTTTTCTTGGTAAGATTTTTAACGAGACAATCATGAATTATAAATTTAAAAATTAATAAATAAATAATTTTTTTATATAGTTCGTGTGTTCATTTTAAATTGTAACATATATATATAATAATAATATATAAATATATAACATAAAAAATATTTAAAAATTCGGGCAACTAGGTCGGGTTAGGGCAACCCGACCGGGCAGGGCAGCCAAAGGTTGCCGAAGCCCATCCAAATAGTCATTCGGGTCGGGTCGGGCAGCCCAAAAAATTGGGCAGGGCGGACTCGATCATCGGGTACATGTTCAAAATTTTCAGCGGTCATAGACGGCCCATCCAAAGTTTCAGCACTAACAATGGTGATTAAAAAAAATATAATTAACCAGCTACAGGGCAAAGTTTGTCCATTGTCGGATAGGGACAAAGTTTTTTTGAGCCATTTTTGGACGGAACTCTTCAAGCTACAAGGCACCGCGTTACACCGGAGTACTGCCTATCATCCCCAAATGGATGGTCAGTCCGAAGTGGTAAATCGTTGTCTTGAAGCATACCTCCGCTGTTTTGTATCCACCAAGCCGGCTCAGTGGTTCCTCCATCTTCCTTGGGCGGAATACTGGTACAATACCAGCTACCATGTGGCTGCAGGTATGACGCCTTTCCGAGCACTTTATGGGCGCGATCCTCCTAAGCTGCTGCGATTTGAGAATGGTTCAACAGCAAACTCCATGCTGGAACAGCAACTTCAGTCCCGGGATGAGTTATTGGATGAACTCAAGACTAATCTGTTTCAGGCTCAACAACGGATGAAGGAGAGAGCCGACCTCAAACGGCGGGACATTAGTTTTAGCGTGGGAGATTTGGTCTTTTTGAAATTGAGGCCTTACCGACATCGTTCATTGGCCAAGATTACTAATGAGAGGTTATCTCCTAGATTCTATGGGCCTTATAAGATTTTGGCGTGTATTGGGCAGGTAGCTTACCGTCTGCAACTACCGGATTCGGCAAGGATTCATCCGGTGTTTCACGTGTCGCAATTGAAACCAGCAATTGGAGTGTCCATTACTTCCCAGGAGCTTCCGGTTTTCATGACTGAGGATATGGAGTTAAGAGTGGAACCAGAAGCTCTCTTGGATACACGTTTTTCTTCATCAACCGGGCGGCTGGAAGTGTTGATTAAGTGGAAGGGTCTTCCAGAGTTTGAAGCTTCTTGGGAGCTGTTTGAGAACATTCAGCAACAATTCCCAGACTTTCACCTTGAGGACAAGGTGACTCTTTTGGGGGGCGGAGTAGTTGATAAGTCCAGACCTTTGGTGAGACAAGTGTTTGTAAGAAGAGGGAAAAGGCTGTAAACGGTGGGAATTGACAGGTGGCATTAGGAAAGAGAAAGTTGTTAAGTGTAGATTGGTTAAGGTGATATAACCAATCGGGGGGTTTGTTAGGAGGGAAAAAGGGTTGTTATAACAGAATTAGGAAGAGGAGAGAGTTATAAATAGGGGTAACAGTGGATTAGGAGGTACGGAATTAGGAGCTAGAGATTAGCTGGGCAATTTGCCAGCTGTGGGAGGTTGGCAGTCTCTCGAAGTACTGCCGAGTGTCATGTTGTAAATCATTCTTGAGTGAATAAGACTTTCTGTTTTCCCTGTTCTACTCTGTTTTCTTATTTCTTGACATTAGGAAATCTAGGGCTTATCATGATCAGATGCCTATCTTCTTTTCTTTCGGTCTCATTAGGGTCAAGCATTATAATGTAATGGATAGGTATATAAGCACTGATGAAAGACTAAATCTCTAAAACAGGCACTGCATTATGACATACGAAGAGGTCCGCATAGTGTTGGTTCCCATGTACGTGATGCTGCAGCATATGTTTGTTGGGCTTTTGGCCGGGCATATTATCATTCAGATATGAGGAACATACTGGACCAGCTCGCTCCACATCTTTTAATAGTGGCCTGCTATGATCGCGAGGTGCCAAAGTTTTTATTATTACAATGATTTTTAGTGGCTACTTCGGTATCATATTGCTGAAATTTTTGAAATATGATGCTAGGTGAACTGTAGAAGGGCTGCAGCAGCTGCTTTCCAAGAGAACGTTGGACGACAGGGGAATTACCCACATGGCATTGACATTGTAAATAGTGCAGATTATTTTTCACTTTCTTCTCGAGTAAACTCCTACATGCATGTTGCTGTCTTTATTGCTCAATTTGAGGGTTATCTTCATCCATTTGTGGATGAGCTTCTACAGAACAAGATTTGTCATTGGGTAAGCACCAACTACAATGTCATTTATTTCTTCATTTAGTTTTGTTTTTGCGTAGTGGCTAATCTTGACAAATGACCAACATGGTTTTATACCTCTTCTGAAATATCTGATATTTCTAGTTTTCCAGAAAATCTAACCATGTTACTTGATCTCATCAGGACAAAGGCTTGAGAGAGCTTGCTGCAGAGGCCCTTTCTGCTCTTGTCAAGTATGATCCTGCGTATTGTGCAGACTCAGTTTTGGAAAAACTAATTCCTTGCACTCTCTCAACCGACTTGTGCATGCGCCATGGGGCGACGTTGGCCATTGGGGAACTTGTTTTAGCACTGCATCATTGTGGTTATGCTCTTTCCTCTGGTTAGCACCCTTGCCTCTCTCTCTCTCTCTCTCTCTCTCTCTCTCTCTCTCTCTCTCTCTCTCTCTCTCTCTCTCTCTCTCTCTCTCTCTCTCTCTCTCTGTGATAAATGTCAGCTCTCTTGCTTCTTCAAACTGGTTGTGAACTAATAAAGGTGTTCACTTTGTTCAGGTCCAATCCTCATGTGAATTAGGAAAAAATAAAGAAATATTTTAAAACAATGAACTCCACCAGAATACGAGTTCTTGCAATTAATAGAAAAAGATAATATATGAGTTTATCTTGTTAAATTGACAACTGCCGATAGAGAATGTTCTTGTCTGCTTTGAGATTGTGGTCCACGTCATACACAAACCAAGTTAAGAATTATAATTTTATTCGACCTGTTTTTTTTTTTTTTTTCAGATAAACAGAAACGTGTTGCTGGTGTTGTTCCTGCTATTGAGAAAGCACGCCTATATCGTGGAAAGGGTGGAGAGATAATGCGTTCAGCTGTTTCAAGATTCATTGAATGTATATCTTTTACTTGTTTGTCATTGACAGAAAAGATCAAGCGAGGTTTGCTTGACACACTAAACGAGAATTTGAGACACCCTAATTCTCAGATTCAGGTGCTGTTAATTGATTTGAGTTTTTATGTTTTGTTTACTTATTTTAAAACAAATTTACTAATGTTTTCTTTTCCAAATGCAATGTATAGGATGCTGCTGTTAAAGCTCTAAAACACTTTGTTTCAGCATACCTAGTTGCTCCTGATATAAAAGGTCCCAATGATATAACGTCCAAGTACTTGGAATTGTTGACTGATCAAAATGTGGCTGTAAGAAGAGGATCGTCTTTGGCGATAGGTGTTTTGCCATATGAACTTTTGGCAAGGAGGTGGAGGGATGTGCTCATGAAGCTCTCTAGCTGTTGCGCAATTGAGGTGTGGCAGAAAATTTTATTGATAACAAAATAACAAACAGTTTTCCTTTTTAGGGATTGAGTGTCCAAACTGGATATTTTCTGTTTGCAGGAGAAGCCTGATGATAGAGATGCTGAAGCTCGAGTAAATGCTGTTAAAGGACTTGTATCAGTATGTGAAGTATTAACTCAAGCTCAAGATAATAGAATTGACATGAATGACACTGAATTAATACTGCTGATCAAGAATGAAGTGATGGCGAGTTTATTAGGAGCACTTGATGACTATTCTGTTGATAACAGAGGTGATGTGGGTTCTTGGGTTCGTGAGGTTGCCATGGATGGCCTCGAGAGATGCACTTATATCCTCTGTAAAAGACTTCCTGAGCTGATCGACAGCGGTGTAGTTGAAAATAATCAGCTATCTTCAGTTTTTGATGAAAACCTTGTTACAAGTATAGTTGGGGGAATATGCAAGCAAGCTGTAGAGAAGATGGACAAACTAAGAGAAGCAGCTGCCAAGGTTCTCCAGAGGATGTTGTATTGCAAGATGGTTTATATCCCATATATACCTTACAGAAAAGAGCTTGAACAAATTGTTCCTAAAGAAACAGACTTAAAATGGGCGGTGAGCATACATAGGCCATTTCATTTTTAGTATTTTTAACAAGAAACTGACATTCCTTGAATAATCAGAAAGGTCGTTTTTTTTTTTTTTTTTTTCTTGCTTGCAGGTACCCACCTTTTCATATCCACGTTTTGTCCAATTGCTTCAGTTCAGTTGTTATAGCAGATCAGTGCTATCTGGCCTAGTTATCTCTATTGGTGGCCTGCAAGAGTTTTTGAGGAAGGCATCACTCTCAGCATTGTTGGACTATCTTCAAGCTGGTGACGTTGAAAATCAGGATGAACGAAAGTCCAGAGAACGAGTGCTATCAACTGACATGCTTTGAGTCCTCCAGCAGTACAGAAGATGCGACAGAGTCGTTATACCTACATTGAAGGTAAATAATTCACGTAAAATCTTTCTAAGATGCATTTGCTTGTGAAAACGTGTGGATTTTGATGAGATTTCTTCTCTATTGCAGACCATTGAGATTCTCTTCAGTAACAAGATATTTCTGAATATGGAGGTTAGTTTATTTTTTTTTGGGTACCTGTACTTGTAATGTTGTGCTAGTCTTTCATCTTCTTTATTGCAGGTAATTGATTGAAGATAAGTAAACTTATCTGGATCTCGCTTTCATTTTACAGGATCATACTACAGTACTTTGTGCTGGTGTATTGGATTCTCTGGCAGTTGAATTAAAGGTTTCAAAGGACTTCTCTAAGTTATACGCAGGCATTGCAATACTTGGATATATCGCTTCCACTTTGGACAGCCAGATAAATACTCGGGCTTTCTCTCATCTTCTAAGATTCTTAGGTCATCGATATCCCAAGGTTTGTATGCCCAAGAATTTCATCTCCACCATTCTATTACTCTGAAGACCTGCCGGTTTATAATATTTAAGTTGCTAAGCTGTGTCTTTTTTTATACATATTTATTCTTGCAGCACTCTTGTTCACCACTGTCGGGCTGCCGCCCCACCAAACAGAAGCCGGTGGGTTCCACCTGTGTGACATGTGGGCCCCACCAGTTTGTGTCTGGTGGTGCAGCAGCCCGATGGGGCTGAAAAACATATTTCTTATCTCAACAATGATTTTTCTTTTCAACCCAGATAAGAAAAGCGTCCGCCGAACAAGTCTACCTCGTGCTTCTGCAAAACGGGAATCTTGTGGATGAAAACAAGATTGAGAAGGCTCTTGAGATTATTTCAGAAACGTGCTGGGATGGTGATGTGGAAGCCTCAAGGCTACAAAAGTTAGAATTTTATGATATGGCAGGTCTGGAAGTAGAGCTTCATAGGAAGACGAGCAGCGGAGTATTGAAAGCGACTAAGGAGATGAAGCTAGCAGCTGCGGATGAAAATGCATCATATTCCTCATTAGTAGAGTCCTCAGGATTCTAGTAGCTTAATACAAAGCCCTGTTCCCCTATCTGGTTCAATTGTACCTTTGATATCTCCTTAAAAAGTACTAGTGAGTTGAGATCTGACAACAAATCCGAGTTTGTTTGCAACCGGATATGTGCGTGTGGGTTTTTTGAGTACAATGTAGATGGAATTGAAAATGATGGAAGAAACCGTGCAATGAGTGAAGACAAAAGGATGACCGCCAACCAGAATCCCAATCAATGTCCATTTGTTGATTTATTCAAGTTAAATGAAAGTATGGAAAATAGAAGAATCTCTGCATCGTTCATACTGCTTTATGACTTTTCAGATTATTTGATACGAAAGAAATCTGACACTTTTATTCGATAAATTCGGCACTATTACAAAATTATTCTAAGGAACACATGAATAACAGCCTCTAGCAACAGTTGTAGCTTAAAACTAAAATTGAATGAAACTTGTCTAAAAATAGGTTACAATGACATTCTCATCCACAAAACAGCAACAATAGAAGCATGTAGTCACATGCATGAACTTTTATCTGTTATGTGTAGTTGTCTGAATGGGCTACGTTACATCTCTTGCCCTGCAAATTTTCACAAAAACAAAGCAGCATTGCAACTAGGCATTTAGCCAAGGGAACACATTTGGGGAGGAAGGCAACCTTGCTGTAAGAACCTCCACTCCTGTCTCGGTAACCTGCGTGATACGACAATGCTCGTGATTTCGTGAAATGGGGAATTCAGGAGAGATATAATAAGCAGATAAATCAAGTTGAATGCAAGTGCATCACTCGTTGATAAAATAACTTTTAAAAGAGGTACTAGCTTACCAAGAGAGTGTGCTCAAACTGAGCACTGCACTTTCCATCGGCGGTAACTACGGTCCATCCATCGGGCCACATCCGATCACGCCAAACTCCTATCGAGAAAGTTCATTAGCCATTTAACTTTGAATTGTTAAGCTCATAACTTGATCAATTGCAAAAATGTACCTGCGTTGATCATTGGTTCAATCGTAAAGGTCTGTCCAGCCTTCATAACACCGACTGCTTTATTTCCTGCTTGGGTTAAGGCAGGCAATGCAAAGAGCTAGAATAGAATATAATCACACGCACAAACACAGAATTACGATGTTTGCTTTAGTCAAAGAAACCAAAAACGAGAACAAAGACGAGATTCAACTTCCAACTTTGTTGAGGATACTGCTGTAGTGAGGAATATTTGGCGCACAATGAAACAGTTCTCCAATACCATGACCGCAATACGATTTTACCTAAGGTACATGAAATAAACGTAAAAGTTGTATTCAAACTCTGTCAGTGCATGAACGCAAATTTGGTGTATAATCGCACTGAAATTGCTAATTACCACAGAGAACCCCGACATAGAAGCGTGGCGATTGATGACTTCACCAACTTCACGAAATCTCATCCCAGGTTTCACTGTGTTTATCAATAAACAAGATTTCAAAAACAATTTTAAATCAAGTTCTTAAACCATTCGGCATATTAGAATTCTCCGTAGAAGAATATATCCTGATTAACTCTGAGGAGAGAGATTTCTTAAAGTTGAAAAATCACATAATTGTTTGTCCAATACACGTACCAATAGCTATTGCTTTTTCCAAACATTCGTAGGTACATTGAACTAGTCGTTTATACTCTTCATCAACATTTCCCACAAAGAAGGTTTCATTTAGATCACCTGTATTATGAGTCAAACAATAGCCAGGTCAGTACTCATCGGGCAAGATTTGGATTTATCAAGGGAAAAAAAAAAGAATTATAAACTTTTTGAAGGCACGAAACTATATAGCTAATGAGAAAAGTCCTCTTACCATGTACACCTTTATAATACACTGTCACGTCCACATTTACAATGTCGCCATCCTCCAACTTTCTGAAGCAAGCAATTATGAAATATATATATCAAGTACTCTCACTCAAGCTCACCGCAAACATTGAGAGCTGTTAGAAATACTAAACACTAAGAGACTTCGATAAGATGTGGTACAAACAATGACAGATCTAGATATTTGTTACAAATCATGAGCTGTAAATTTGTGATAAAATAAGGATTTGTTGCATGGCGAAACAAAGGGAGGGAGAAGTGGGAGAGGTAAGAAGGAATGAAAAAAGAAATGGAAAGGCCGAGAGCACAAATAGTTCAATGAGTAGGGAAAAAAAAAAACAAACCTGGCATCAGGTATTCCATGGCAAATTACTTCATTAACTGACCTGCAACAAAAATGGAATGCAAGTGCATTTACTTGTTCAGTAACACTCAATCCAACAAACTAACAGGGAATGTACATAAAAAAGAGTACCTACGTGCAGCAAGACTTTGGGAAGAAATGGTAGTTGAGAGGAGATGGATACCCTCCTGCAGCGAGGTAAGATAAAAGTAAAATAAAATGAGAAAAAAATGTTATGCAAATCATGGACCGTAGGCCAATAGTACACAAAAAAACCTATGTTATACCAGCAGCAATAGTTGCCTCATGAACCACTCTATCAATTTCATCGGTTGTGATACCAGGTCGTATTATTCTAGCAGCTGCATCCAAAACCTCCCTTCCAATCTAATAATGAGAAGATAAGTTACAAGCCTTTAGAAATCAACAATTTTGGTAGAAAGCAAAAATTCCATACACATTCTTTCTATTTTGTATCATATCTTCTTTATTTGCACATTCCTAATTATGCAAGGAGATTAGGAAATCAATTGTGCGACAATTAGCAAGATTTTCAAGACAAAAAATTATGCAGCTTAAATTCTTCCCAAGACCAAAATAAATGAAAAGTAAAGTTGGAGCTTACTCGACAGGTTTCTCGCATTCTCTCAATTTGATCTGGAGTTTTGATCTTCAAAGTAAATACAAGTACAACTTCAACGAAGTTCCGAAAACAAAATGAAATAGGAAATAGACAAGAAAATGAAAATTGAAACCACAAAGGCTAACTATATTACACGTAAGTAGAAATTGAAGTCTGACTTGAAAGGTTTTCACGCAGAAGCTTACCTCAACAACACGCTGCAGATCACTGTTAGGCTCAATTTTCGGGATTCCCTACACGTTAAGAAAAGGAAAAAGGTATTAGCAAAACTATGCTAGACTACCAAAGGACACTTGAGAAAATAATTGGAGAGGTGGGGGAAGAAAACTGGTGCAGTCATATAAGAATAAGAAATAATGGAAATCAGTATGAACAGTTCACTAAACTTGCATTAATCAGACAAAGACAGGCTATAAACTGATCAAATATTCAAAATTCTCAACAATAAACTATTTCAAATTCATAAACAAACTGGGTTTTAAGGAAAAAAAATAAAAAGGTGTAATTTGGCATTCAATTGGAAATGATTTTAACAACTTACATCAATTGCCCAATCAGGTACATCAATGTGAGCTGGTACAGCTCGCATGCCAGATATAGGAGATGGCCTCAGAGGCCTACATCAGAACAAAAGGCCAAATAAAAATCCATCAATTAATAATGCAGGCCAGAAGGAACTTAAACAAATATAAAGTCTCTCATATAATCAATAGGAATGCAAGGCAGAAAAAACACTAGATAAATACCCCGTCCAATCAAAATAAGGAAGTTTTGAGGTTCGAGCTTGTCCTTTTTTTTTTTAATATAGCCAACCTTCATTAGCGCCCGTCTGTTTTTTGTTCACCAGGAGCACCTGCCGCTAACGCCGATAACTTCACCTTCAAATGTACCGATTTATGAGAGCTCCAAGCAGCTTTAAAACAATCTTGAGTGCTGTTAAGATTCACAAAATCACCTCACACTCAAGTAAGGTAAAAGCATAATTTATAAAATTTACATTGCGCATTCACATTTACTAATGCTAGTATCAAGGTAAAGCATAGTACAAACCAGAAAGCAGCACCTTCACGAGGAAGCGTCAATTCCATACATTTGGGGCACCTGCAAATAGCAAAAGAAATTCGACCCAGTGATCAATTCGAGGAAATATAGCAGATTAAGGCTGGTTTGTGAATATTCAAATTTGTAACTTGTGAAATTCATTAAAAAAAAAAAAGAAGCTAAAAAAGTGCCATTGAGTGTATACAGCAACACTTTCGCTAAGAGAATGTAATTATGAGTCACAAGTCATGAATGACCCATATGATCCAATATTACAATTTACACCTTTTAAGAACATATCTCATATTCCATACCCAGAAAAGGGATACTCCAAAAGAAGAAAAAAAAAAAAAAAAAAAAAAAAAAAAGAAGAAGAAGAAAGAAAGAGAGACCACACAAATATTTATTGTACAAAAAAGACCCAAACGTTCCTCTAATTCTGAAATCCAAAGACTCCAACTTTTCTCTTCATACTATTCTTTCCAAGTTCGAAACTGGGATTAATATGAAATTCCATCAAAAGAGAGCCAAAAAAAAAGTAAGAATAGCATACTGAAGATGGGCAGGCTTGCCACAACGAAGACAGGACAAAGCAGGTGCTTCAGCCACATCTGAATCACCAGCCATGGATTCTCCTCAGATAATTCAATGCCCTCTTTCTGATATAAGCACCTGTGCTGTTTAGTTCAGGAATTGAAGCAATTAGTGTGTGTGTGTGTGTGTGTATATATATATATATATATATATATATATATATATAGCCATGAGAGAACCAAAAATTGCAGCTTTATATATAGTTTTGAGAAAAAAATCTCACAAGGATGAAGGATGAATAATCCTCTGATATATGATCAGGCAAGGTCCTGAAAGTGTATTTGATTGGATCCTCAGTACCAGACAGGCCAAAGCGCGACTGAGACACAAGATTACGGCTAGGGTTTGAGAAGGAAATGCAGGGAACTTTTTTTTTTTTTTTTTTTGACATTCAACAAATTAACAAATAATTAAAAATATTTAACTTTTTTTTAAGGAAAAAATCAGAGTTTATAAAAAAAAAAAAAAAAAAAAAAAAAAAAAAAAAAAAAAAAAACTAATAAAATAAAATAAAAAAAAAGAAACAGTAAATAATTAAAATAAATAACTTTTAAAAATATTTAACATAAATAACAGAAAATTATGAATTTATAAAATAAATTATTAATTTAATTCTAATAAACAGATTATTTATCTAATAAATTTACTATTTTTTTTTTATGAAATAACAATGTACTATTCATTTGAAAGAGTAAAGTCTTGTTATTTACCTGCAATAATTTTAAAAAAAAAATACTACTTACTACGATTTCCATAGCATATTTTGGTAACAAAAAGTGACTCTATTATTTGGTTATCCTTAAAAAAAAAAAAAAAAAAAAAAAAATCAAATGACATTAGAGGGCATGTTGTTCAGGGTCACTGTCATCTCGTTTCAATACCACAACATGTCGCTTTTGTCATTCAACAATGAGGACGGCTCTTCTATAACCGTCGTTTTAAAGCAGGATGGATGTTAATTTGTCCTTTTCTTTATCAACATAAAACATGTCGTTTATGTACTTACTAAGCGTTTGATATATGAATCCAAAATCATGATTCTGGATTCTGATTCAGAATAATTTATTTATAGTTATTTTGAATCATGATTCTGATTATGATTCAGAATCACTGTTTGGTTTGGAAGATTCAGAATCATGATTCCAAATCTGATGTGTTCTTTTAAACCAGAATCACTCCTGATTCTAAAACCACCATCTCTTGATTCAAGGTGATTTAAACCCCTGATTTTAAATTATAGCTTCAGAATTATGATTTGAACCCAAAATCATGAATCATGGTTCTATTTCCAGAATCATGATTAGAATCACCCTAATTTAAATCTCGTACCAAATGAACCCTTAAAAATTAGGGTTCGTTTAGTATGAGGATTTAAATTAATGTGATTCTAATCATAATTCTAGAACCATAACCATAATTTATGATTTTGGGTTCAAATCATGATTCTAAAACCATAATTCAGAATCAGGGATTTGAATCACCTTGAATCAAGAGAGATGGTGGTTTTAGAATCATGATTTGAGCTAGTTTTATTCTATTATGTTGTTCCACTAATAGGGTGACCAAGATATTGCAACTGCTTGCAGATAAGCAATGTTGTTGCCGTGACTCTAATTCTAAATGCAACTCTTGCTCTTCCCAGGTTTCTCTACAGTAATGTATGGAAAGATCCCAGGTTAGAGATCAAATCTATATTTCCTACACCTTTAAGTAATCGACATTGTTAGTTTTTGTAACTTTCTAGAAGAAGCTGCTTTGTTAGTAATTATGACATATGGCACATATGAAAATGTCGAGCTTTACATTTATGAATGTGCAGCCAATTTGGTGATATTTGTTGGTTGCTTAATCGAATTCGGCGGCAGAAGCGTGGTAAACAGCAGATCATGTATAACAAAAATTTTTATAAAACTTTTGAGATACTCTATAGATTATATTAATTTATGCACGAATAAATTAATCCCATTGATTTATATAGTTCAAGAATCAACCAAAAAATACCTAGAAGCCGACTCGGATGATAATTTGAATTCTTTGACCACGAACAGTCCTTGCTCCAAGTTTTGTGTTTAGAATACCAAAGTCTTCCACGTCGATTCCTTGATTCTAAGTAGACATGTGTGTGGGCACACGTGAGACAAAAATAGGTTTCTTAAACACTCAAATTTCCACAAACACCAACGCATGCACGATGTGGAATTTTTGGAGAAAAATATTTTGCTCTCTTTTTTCCTTAGAGAATTCCGGTCACCAAAACACTTTAGGGCTGAATAATTGTTTTAAAAATTGTGTTTACAATTTTCTATCTTTCTCATATTTAAAGAGTAGAAGTCAAACTTCAAAACAGAATCAAATCCTTATCTCCAATTTTGAATTTGGAACAAAAAATTCATTTCCTTTATCCACAAGGTGGCCGGCCATATCACTATGGTTTATCCCTGTGTGTGGCGCCAATAGCAGATAGGGAAGGAAGAGATTTTATCCTTTATCCAGTAGTCCAATTTTAATTCAGATTCAAATTCGAATTTAAGTCAAACTTAATTAATTTGAATTCTAAATTGAACAACTTATCAAATAAGTTAAATGGATAAATCTAGATGTGTTCAAATTCAAATTTAAATAATTCCATTATTTAAATAATAATTAATTCTCAATTAATTATTTTTTGAGTATTTAATTTTAGAATTCCGTAATTCTAAAATTCCCATTTTGCCCTTTGTGTCTGGTAGAATTACAAGGATGACGCGGGGACTAATGGACCTATAATCCCAAGCTTCAATAAAATTAATAATTAATTAAACACCTTAATTAATCAATTAATTCTATTAATTCCAATAGTTACTCCACTATAAACTTGGAATTGAACTATCGGAATTATAGACATTAAGTACTTCTAAACTGCGAAGTGTCCATTTGATATAGTCATTACATATAGATCAATCCTCCATAAATAATTCATAATCAGAGTCAGGTAGAATCCGTTAACCTCTCTAATTACATCTTTATCCTTGAGTACCATTGATTTTCTAATGGATAGTGATTCATAAAATACATTCATGAATCAGAGCACTCTTAGTAATCCAAGTACCGAATCAACACTCAAGAGAATTATTTATCTGTTTCTTTCTCAAGAAGGAATGGATTCCATCTTGTATAATAACATTCTCAGCTACTTATTTCATTATGTCTCCAAAATACAAAGAATAGGATTCAGGGTCTCGGAATCCGTACCGAGAAAATCAAAAGACATAAATCTATAAATAGGAGTTTGTTAAGAACTCAGGATTAAGATCATCCTATATATGACCATCGGTAGACTCAATTAGAATTTCTATGCTTAACGAAAATTAGTAGAAATTCATATTGTGTCTGCGTCCATGTTCCATATAATCTCATTATGCGAAATACACTCATTCAATATCTCGCCATATTAACAGTGCGGATAACACTGTTCCATTCTAAATAGGAATCACATGTATTAATAATGTTTTAATTAAAGATTCTGAACTTTAATTAAATTCATTATGAACAATTTACTTTTGATTATTATCCTTAAACATTATCCTCTCATATACAACACTTATATACCATGTTTAAGGTTACATAAATAATCAAGGAATTTTATTTGATATTCATAAAATATTCATAAATATATGCACATAAAATGATGAATAAACTCTTTTATTAAATAAATAATAAATATCCTTTTACATCTCATGCTTCTAGGACACTATTCCCAGCAATATTTACCAAGAGAAGCATTTTATGAAGTTCATGAAGGATGAAGTAGATTTTGTAAAGGATCTAAGTACTAACCAGTTTTAGCTTGAAAACAATTTTTAGAAACGTTTTATATTCCTCTTTCTAGATAACTGGTGGCTTTTCCAATCTTCCATTTCATTCCTAGTTTCCCCAATTTTCCCCTCCTAAATGTACAACAGGCAGTAAGTTGAATGTTACAAGTGTCATCCAGGTTATGTTTGGCCAAACTTCATGCAAAGGAAGGAACTTTACCAAAGAAAACAACCCAAAAAATCAAAAGCAACATAGCAATAAAATAGACCCTTGAATTCGTTATAAATTATTCTAGGGAAACAACAAAGGCACTGCAACAATGAACATAAAGCAATCAATGAAGCATGTCCTGGGGTTCTTTACACAGAAACAAGGGCTGTTTTTCTCAAAATCCTTACCTAAATTGGATTTTTTTCTCAAAATTCTGATCTGAACTATTTTTTTTCCTCAAAATCCAATTAATAGAAACCTAATCCTCCAGTAGCCTTTCTTTGGTTTTAAGAAGTTTTAAGGAGAATCCAATGTCTCCTGGCATTGAAGCTTAGTATGAAGGTACAAGATTGTTCTAATTGGGCAGTGGATGTTAGAAAATCATGGTTGCTTGCTATAATCGCTAGAGATGAGTCCTATCTCAATTCCAAGTCAACTATAGGAATAGAATTCCAAACACGGAAGATGGATTTTTGCTTAAAATCATAACCTGAACTAGTTCTTTTCTCAAAATCTTATTCGTAGAAACCCTAATCCCCCATTAATTCGATTTGGTAAGAATGCCATGGCTCCGAGAAGAAACCCATTCAAAAAACAAAGATGCGAAGCACAATCGTAGGCATATTCAGATCTTTACATAGAAATAAGGCGGAGTTGAGGTTCACATACTGTTGCACAGTTCGACTCTGAGGCTGAGATGAATGACGCCGCCGGCGGAAAACCAAACGCAGAGGAAGGTGTTTTGAAATTTTTCCGTTTGCTTCGGTCACCTCTCCGGTAAGGCCGAGAATGACCTTACTTGTGTAGTATCGGCAAAATTTGTAACGAATGTGAAGCTTCCGTCGACCGCTCGTAGGGCAAGAAACCCGAAGGACTAGGCATCAACTTAGGGATGAGGATTCCGACGTTCAACGAGTTCTTTACCCTGTAATATGTGCAGATGTGAGGGGACAAAAGTGTGAAAAGTTCAAAAAGAAGAGAAAGAGCACACAAATAGCAAACATGTGAGGGAACCGAGAAGGCTGAGTAGATTCTCTAAAGGGAGCACGAGAAGAAAGCCTTATGAACAGTGGAGATTCTCTGGTAGAGTAGTGAGATTTGCGTGTAGAAGGTGAGAGTCATTACTCTCAGTGTACTGTTTGTGTACTGTATGCCTGATTCAAATCAACCAGACAAGTTGGTGGATCCAAACATGGATCCTTGCACCGACCGAATCACAAGCCCCGAATCCACTAACCAAAGAAGGGCTAAAACATCACATCGATTCTAAATCATGATTCAAAATCATCTAAACCAAACATTGATTCTCGAACTAAAATTCGAATCATGATTCTAGATCCATCTACTAAACGCACCCTAAACATGTCGTTTATCCACCTTAGCTCGCCGAGCGATAAACGCACCCTAAACATGTCATTTATCCACCACAGCTCGCCGAGCTTAGGTCCTAACTTAGTTCACCTAGCTCAGGTTTTACCCCATGCTTAACTTACCTAGCTTGAGCTAGAGGTTTGAATAGTGGGCATTTGAACTGAGGGGGATGTATTCATTAGCCTAATTAGTATTGCTTAACTTGAGCTCCTAGTTTTGGCATTGTCGATGTCGAAAGCTAACCAGTACTTGTAAAAAATTATGGTATGACAACTCATTCTTTTTACTTTATCAACAATAAAAATTTTGTTTTTAACAAACGACATAGATTTAAATTATTGTGGGTCATCAAGATCTATTTTCTTTTCTTATGCAAAAATCATTGACAATTTGTAGTTTTTGAAAAAAAAAAAAAAAAAAAAACATGTCATTTTTACCAACTAATTGTCGTTTGCTTTACCAATCACACAAATTAGGGATTAATTCTTGTTTTGCCTTAAATAGCCGGCACGGTTAAATTATTGTCGTTCATAATGATTCATCTCTCTCTCTCTCTCTAAATAAATAAATGCTATGAATTGAAGTTATCAATATATATGAAGTTATCATTATGATTTTGATTTAAATAATTTAAACTTTCTAATTTGAATTAAGTTATGATTTTTTTAAAATAAATAAATAAATTGATTAAAAGTAGAGTGGAGGAAGAAAATTTTAAAAAGCAAGTTCCTTCGACCAAACATGTTTCTGATTTTTTTTTTTTTTTTTTTTTTTTTTTTGGGTTCTTCAATGAAAGATCTCGATACTTCTTATGAAAAATTCTCACACCATATAAATAAGTCCATATAACTACATCCATTTCCCACAAAACCCACACATTTTACATATAATAGAACTATAGAAGCCAGTGCTATACAATAATTAGAAAAACCAAACTACAAGTAATTGTGTAGCAACTAATTAAGCCATATATAGTAAAAGCTATATCACTACACATATAATTAGTAACATACACTAATTTTCATGTGACAAACTTAAACTTATTATTATAGATAATCGTCTCCATAAATTAATTCAATATTTCTAATCATATTCCAATAGAGAATGGGACCCCGGTGACTGGAATCCAAGACCCTCCTTGAATAAAACTACCCACAGAAAAAGGGATCGCTTGTTGATCACTATTGAGCACATGAAAGCCAGGCCAATTCACTCTTTTTGCCGTTGAAGCGCCAATTCCAGTGTTCATATACTCTCCATAAAACAAAGTTGAAACTGCAAAATCGCCTCTCCACTCTTTCCACCCCTTGGGATCAATCAACCCATCCAAGTCCGTCTTAAGAAACACTGTCCTTGCGTACTTCTTCCACGGCCTTCCCAAGTAGCTCCTGAAGGCGCCCTTGACCGGGACAAGATCCGCCGCGGCCCTAATGCGCGACGCGTGGATCGAAATCCCCGTGTTCTCGTTAGGGTTGTCCCGCCCTTGAGCGGTGATCATGTTGCCTTGGTGGCTCATTGGTTTTCTTACGAAAATGTCGCAGTTTTGGATAACGACAGGGGCGTCGCCGAAGATGAAGTCTACGGTGCCGTAGATGTGGCAGTCGCGGTAGAATTGGCGGAGGGAGGGGTGTAGAGGGTGTCTTGGTAGCCAATTATGCCGCAGCGGTAGAACACCGATAGGTCAGAGCTCACCCGCAGCGCCACCGCCTGGTGCTTCTGAGGGCCGGCTGTGTTCTCAAATGTCATGTCCCTTGCCCAAAATCCATCGCCTGATGCACCTGCCAAAGGCATAAAGTTTGCGTTCACTTAATAATACACTGATACAGTGTTAGGAACAATATTACTTTCAACAATTACTGGCTGACATAATCCGTAATTGCTATTTTTTTATGGGTAAACACTTAAAAAATCATTATGTTAATTACTGTTAAGTTGATATAAGAAAAAATAAATAATATAAAAGTTAGTACAAATGTGAATCATTTTAGCGTCTAGAAATATCGAACTCCTCAATACATTAGATAAACGATAGTCTAGTTTCAATAAACGAAAAAATGTACTTTGGTATTATCCTTCTCTAAATAAATAACAATTTTTTTAGCAAATAAATGATTCAGATAATTCTAACTACGTTCAATAATAAATTAACTCACCAAATGTGGCTGAGATTATGGTGGTAGCGCCGTCGGGCACATTGCGGTTGCTGGTGACGATAGTTCTATCCATACCATCACCAACAAACATGACATTCTTCAACTTCCGACCAATCTCCACCTTCTCATTGTACACCCCAGCTTTCACATAGATTATTGTTCTTTGGCCTCTTCCACGCCCCATTCTGGCGAGGGCAGCCACCGCCTCGTTAATCGTACGATGAGTGCCGGAGCCGTCCTTTGCCACCACAAAGTCAGCCTTCGAAGTTGCCGGATTCCATGAAGCCAAAAGCCCTCCGTTTGTGTTTGGACCAGTTTTTTGTGCCTCTGATACTTCTAAACTTGGAGAAGAGAATAATATCAGTCTTGCCACAAATTAACTTTTTTTTTTCAAGTACCAATTTCAGTTAGAAGGCAAGTATGACGTGTAAGAAGTAGCTATTAGATTTGGATTAATTTCAAAAATTCTCCCGAATTATGACCCTCGTAACATTTTACTTCTCAAAATTTTAAAACGTAACATCCGCTCCCTCCGAACTTTGTTCCATTAACAAGTTTTCCCCTTCTTTTACAATGAGTGACAGAAATTGCACGTGTCACTTATTTAGTGAGAATTAAAAGTATAATTATACTTATACCCTCTAAAAATATAAAAAAATAATAAAAAAATACAAAGAAAATCCTCTCTCCCCCTTTCTCTCTCGTCTATCTCTCTCTGACTTTCTTTCTTTCTAATTTCTATTTTTTCAATTTCTAATTTCTAACACGATGCTTATACCCTCTAAAAATATAAAAAAATAATAATAAAATACAAAGAAAATCCTCTCTCCCCCTTTCTCTCTCGTCTATCTCTCTCTGACTTTCTTTCTAATTTCTATTTTTTCAATTTCTAATTTCTAACACGGGGCTTCTTCTTCCCCTTTCTCTCTCATCTATCTCTCTTTGACTTTCTTTCTTTCTAATTTCTATTTTTTCAATTTCTAATTTCTAACACGAGGCTTCTTCTTCTCCTCCTCCTCCTCCTCCTCCTCTTCTTCTCCTCTTCTCTATCTGGCGAGCCTAGTCGTCGTCGTCTCGCTGACCCAATGCACCTCCTCCCTCTTCAGCCTTGGTGACCCAAATCCATCGCACACCGTGACCCACCATTGTCACACGACCTGCGCTATCCGGCGAGCCTAGTCGTCGTCGTCTCGCTGACCTAATGCACCTCCTCCCTCTTCAGCCTTGGTGACCCAAATCCATCGCACACCGTGACCCACCATTGTCACACGACCTGCGCTTCTCCTTCTCCAACCCCAGAAAGCCTGCCCTCATGTGACGCACCACCATTGCGCCCAACCCTGCTCTTCTCTCTCTCAAACCCCATCGCGACTCTGTGTCTGACCTCAGCAACCCAACCCCATTGATGTTGTAGGTGGAGATTTAGTTTCTCAGGTTTGGGATTTTTTTTGTTTCTCAGAGATAGAGCGATAATCGAAAAGAGAGTGAAATTAGAGAGAGAATGACATAAAGGAGTCTAATCGATGCATACGCAGTGAAAACAAAAGGGTTGTGGAGAGTGCTTTACATTCTCTTCAATGGTGTGGAGAGGCACAACAAAACCATTCTTATCAATCACAAGTAGAGTGCACCTGATGCTTGTGAGTGACACAGATAAGTGCACATCCAATTAATAATTTTAATTATAAATTATTAATTTTTTCTCACATTGTGAAAGTGGTTTGACAGTGGAGAAAATTTATGTGCAAGAAATCTGGTTTCAAAATTAGTCTAGAATTACGCTCCTTAGATGGATTATACACCTGACACGTAGTGAATTCCGTCACTTTTGAAGTAACAAAAGGGGAAAACTTATTAACAAAATAAAATTCGGAGAGAACGGATGTTACGTTTTAAAATTCAAGAGACAGAGTTTTACAAAGGTCATAGTTCGGGAGGAATTTTTGAAATTAATCCATTAGATTTTTGTTTTATTTGTTTTTTAAAGGAAAAAAATTGAAGGGTGCAAATTTAAACTTTATACTTTGCTCTTCTAAACGTTTAACATTTGAGTGGAGAAGGTGGAAAAGTTCTAAAAATCATGTTACGTACCTAGGGCTTTTTCCTATTCTTTTTCTTATTTTTTTTCCCTCATTTTCGTTTCAAACTCATCTTTTCCACCTGAGAGAAAGGAAGTATCTCTCTCTCATAGAACTTTTTATTTGATCTATTTTATTTGCATATTGAGTATTATCTATCCATTAGATCTCAATATGTAGGGCTGACGAGTTAATATATTATACAGATCACTAGGTATGGTTTTCTATGAAGGAATAGTAATAGCAGATTTATGAAATTAAATTAAGTAAATAGTAAATTTTAAAACTATTTTAAGAAAATAACAATTTATCTTATAAATGTTTCATTTACGATTATTTTTTACATATAAAATGTCTTTGTACGACTGATAAAAAGACTTTTTTCCACGAAAATAAATATTTTTTAACCATAGAAATATGTTTTAGGCCCGTAAAATGAAACATTTATATCAGAACTGTTATTTACTTAAAATAGTTTTAAAATTTACTATTTACTCAATTTAGTTTTAAAAATCTGCTAAAAACTACAATTTCTGTTTCTATTACAAGTTTTTTCTTTTTATGTGTGTTTTCACAGTCTCTTGTCAAATATGCAGATCATAAGTGTCAGATCTGGAAGATTTTAAGCCAACGACGATCGCTATCGATAACAAATTTGCAATTGTATGATCAATCAGAGGAACCTGCATTATAGGTAGCGGACTTTTTAAAAGAACCAAACATTTATTTATTATGGAACTCAATTTTTTCTCCCTCTTGTAAAATTATTATATACATGCCAATTGGAAATATTGCATATTGAAAAAATCATCATTGTTCTTAGGTCGAATTAATAGTTTAACTGTTTTGTCTATTATAATGAATTTGTTAATCAATCTTGTTTTTTTTTTTTTTTTTTTTTTTAAGATTTACAATTGTAATGTCCATCTTAATTGAATGAAAAACCGTTTTGATAGAGTATGAATTTACCGTTAAACTAATTACCCTGCAATCATCACAGCATATGTATCTAATTAGACAATACTATCAGGGGACAAAACAGTAACAACAAGCCTAACACAAATATATTGACAATAATAAACAAAAGACAAAGTGAAGGGTGCAATTAATTAGGTTGAATATTGAACTAAACTAGAAGATTTGCTACAAAATAAAGCCAGCAATATACAAAATGCTATACTTACGGATCTTTTCCTTGCTTGTGCTCTTCATTTTGCTATACAAAGCAAGAGCTTCTCCAAGGGAAGTAGTCAAGTTTTGCGCTACTAAATGAGACTGAGCCTCCACAAAACCCTTCTCAGCCAAGCCTTCCAAGCAACTTCTGTGGTTGGCGAGTACGGCGCTGAGCCATGTGAGAGCATCATCAGCGGTGTATCGGGACGTCGCACCGGAGACCAACCGACTGAGCCGCGGCTCGCTCTCATCATACAACTTGTTGCAGTCTCTTAAGGCGAAACCAACATTGTTTGAAGACTCTCTATCCAACCCATGTAGGTCCATAGAGGAATATTGGACCCAGTTCTTTGCTTGAAGAAGCTTGGCTTGGGCATGTTGAACCGTAATAGTAGTAGTTGTTAATGTTGTGTTGAGCTCTGGGAGGCAAGACATGGAGTTAGCCATGGCTAAGAGAAGGACAAAGGTGGTGACTACACAAGTGGACATCTTGGTTGGCTTGTAGCTTAGCTGTTCCTTTCTAGGAAAATTGATGAAAAGTTGATCAACTCTTTTGATGCGTTGGAGTAGTGCATGTGTTAATTTATAGAAAATGCGAGGAAGCAAACACATGGACAAAGGTTTGTAGCCATGTGTCATGGTTGTAATCAAACTATATTATATATTGAGAGGAAAGAGATCAAATCATCATATATATATATATATATATATATATATATATATACATACATACATACGGCATTTTATGATCGTCACTTCCTCTAAAACACAGAAATGAGAAACGTAACTATACATTTGTTCAACATAACACTGATGTTAAAAATATGTAACACTAAGTAATTAGTTAAACCAGACTATTATTATTAATCCTTTACAACGTCATATTGGCAAAAGAAATATATATAACACCAAGAAATTTAACTATCCGTTAATGTTACATTGAATAAATTTTATATTATGCTCTTCACTAACGTGAAGATATAATATTCCCAAGATATGACCATAGCAAAATCATATTATACCTCATGTCATCAAGATTGAAGCTAAGAACTCATGAAATGTACGTTTTTTTTCTAGTCATGTAAAAGCTGGCTTTAAATGACTATTGATAATTTAACTACTCTCATGCCTACAAGGTTCCCATAAATTAAAGGCTCTGATACCCCTAAGGCTTTCATGTATGTCTGAAAGGCTCTCGAGCCCCTAAGGCTTTCATGTTGTCTCAATACGCCCATTCATACTTTAAAGGATCCCATGCCTCAGAAGCCTCTTTATGCCCCCAAGGCATAAAGGCAAATGGATGATCATGACAGCACAGCTGAGCAAAACCCGCCCTTATGCTCGCTAAAAGTAAGACCTAATTGCTGCTTACTCGCGAGCAGGGACAGCAAGAAGGGCTCAACACTTGCCCGCTACAAGCAAGGTGTGAGAAGAACCGCCTAATCCCAACACTACTATAAATAGTAGATTAGATGACGTCTGATTAACGACCTTTTTTAAAAAACCGTTGTCTAATATACTTAAAAACACGGAACGAAGATTTTTGAATTTTAAAAATTTGTATGTACACATTAGATGACGGTTTTTTTTTTTTTAATTTTAAAAACACCGTCTAATGTGGTATATTAGATGATGGTTTTTTGAAAACTGTCATCTAATGTGGCATATTAGACAACGGTTTTGAAAACCATCATTTAATGTCAAAAAAATTTGAAAAAAATGGCACACTTTTTCCTGCTCATTCTTTTTCAAAAAGTTTTCAAATTTTCTCTCATCCTTTATAATTTTAGCATTCTCTTCTATCTCCCTTATTATACAATCTCTATAGTTTTCTCTCAAATTCCTTCGAAGTTCTCACTCCCCCTCTCTTTCTCTCTCTAAGTTGTTTCTCTCTCTCCTCCTCCTCCCAATTCTCCCTAATTCATTTCCCTCCAAAACCTTGAAGTATTTTCTCCAAATCCACTTCATCTCTTCCACAAAATTTTCAATCTCTAAACCATTGCTAAAGTCATCTTCATTGTCGTTGCCATTGCCGCCCGCCATCACCGCCCAAACCTGACGACCATGTTCATCATACTATCATAACCGCCAGAATCCAATTTTTTATTTAGATTTATACTTTGTATTATGATTTTTTTTTTGTTAGTGTTATTTTGTAGAGAAAATTTGTTAAGTTTTTTTTTAGAATATTTAATTTAATATATATGAGGAGCATGATTCTTTGACCTTTTTAGTTTGTGTTGTTGTCTTTATGAAATTTGTGTTGTGAATAATATTTTGTTGAAGATATTATTTGAACAATTAAAGAAACAATGCTGCGTTAATATGATTTTTTTAAAAAATAAATTTTAAGACTTGACAACAATTTTGCCAAAAACCGTTGTTAAAAGTGGCACATTAAACTTCGGTTTTTGTAAAACCATTGTTAAACGTGCCACATTAGACGGTAATTTCCATAAAAACCGTCATCTAAAGTGTTTTTACTTTCTCACACATGAAGTGTTTAATATTTAACGATTGTGGATAAGACGATTATTTTTAAACCGTGATCATAGATTTTAACGACACTTAAGCGTCGTCTAATATACTATTTTTATTAGTGCTACTTGCATATTAAGGGCCATAGAGTTGGACTCTCATTTTTCTACAACACTTTATATTTTACTTGCTTACCTTCTATTTTGAAAGAGCATGTAACAGAGATTTCACGTTTGTAATCTCAGAACTTCGATGAGAAATTCAACAACCAGACAGGTTATATTGATCAACCGAAGAACTTTAAATCCTTGTGTCTTCTCTTTACTCTGATCTCATTTTTATATATTTGTCGTTGTTTGATCTTTCTTAGTCGAATTTGAACTTATATCCTTGTAGTATATTTTTCCTGACGAGTAAGTATTAGCTGTATGCCACCCGGTGGAGGCTCGGGTGTTTCCTTCTTCCAAAACAGCAGATGTTTCAGTGTATATAGGCCTCCGTATTTATTTCTCAACGCCCCAAAAGTGAAAAAAAAGCAAATCAAACAACAATATTATTACATATAAGGAGCAAAAAAACGTGCTTAAAAGCCAAGTGAGTTATACGTGTTGGCCACAACTAAGTCCAATTTAATAATATTGCAATATATAACCGACCTAGGTGTAAATGGATTTTCGAGTATTGCCAACTAAAATTTGCCACCGATTGAAAGCTTAGACACAGAGCTGAGACAAAAGTTTATTTTAAGAGCAGTGAAGAAACTCATATATATTGGGTGTCCTGTTTCTGAAAAAAGAAAAGTGGGCAGTGAATGCATTAAAGAGAACCTTGTCCAGTTCTTCTGGTAATACTCCAAGAGCTGATGTTCATTGAATTCTTAAAATGTTGGGTATTTATTTATTTTTTGGGCTGCGGAAATTTTCTTTTTAATGTAAAATTTATTTCTTTTTTATACGCCAATATTACGTAATAGTTATTTGTTTCCTTTTTACGAAAAAAAGTCATTTTCATCCAAAATAAAATGACATTGTTTGTCTCGACATTCTTTCTTGTAGGACCTCGTAAAAAGACATGGAACCAGAAATGTCAGAGAAGCATGCACGAAAACATGTTCAGGTAAACGCACGAGATATACTAATCGTTTTCGTTGAAATTAAGTCGTTAGCCATTAAATATAGGAAAAAGTAGAAACGGTGATGGTTAAAAACATTCTTCAAAAGATATAACGACACCTTAAAAAGCACAGTGGAATCCAGTGTCATCGACATACGACGAGTACGGCTTATAAGCTTTGACGTCTAATACACACGAAATACTGCATGAACTCAGAGAGGGCATGTTTGATAACAATTACTTGTTAAATGTGCCACTTTAAACGACACTATCTCTAAACATGTCGGTATTTTAGCTGAAAATTATTTTCTTACTCAAACAAAAGAATTCTTTTAAATGTTATTTTTAAATTAATAATTGAAATGATCGCACTTTATCAAAAACAACACAAATTAAAGTTTCAAAAATATGGATTGTATCCTCCTCAGAATTATCATCAATATTCCAAATCAAAATTATAAAAAAAAAAAATAATAATAATAATAATAAATAAATAAATAAATTCTTCACAAAATCTAATAAACTACAAGATATTTTATTTTTGAATTTGGGTGGAGATTTTAAACTCAACACCTTGTAGTCGAGTCCTGTATGAATTACTACTGGGCTTATATAATTTCAACCACATTAACACAAAATACTTAAATACAAAGAAATACACATATAGAAATCAAAACAAAAACTTAAAGGCAAATTAAAGAGATAGACGGCCGGGGTGACGCGACGACATGTTGGAAAAATTGCAGTTTTGTTGCAATATTTACTTTTAAAATTTTTTCTAAACTCTATAGATCCTTAACTCATGTTGCTATCATCCATGGAGCTATGGTGGGACGTGCCACCACTCAGTATTTTTCTATTTGTAATTTTTAAATTTATAATTTTACTTTAGTTTTTCAAATTTACTCCCACATCAAAATACGTTTTTCTTACATGTGATCCCTCTTATTATTTCTTTTTTCTCTTAAACCTCACTAATATTTAAACAAGTTATTTTCCATTTTATTTTTCTACGCTTTTATAAAGCTCTGATCATTGCTTTTCGAGATTTATTAGATTCAACTACTAGCTAATACAATTTTGTTTTCTATAAAAACTAATATAATTTTAACATAAAACGTTTAAGATGATTATTACATGTGAATTTTTTTTTTTTTTTGGTGATTAATTTTGATCTTTATCGTTAAGTTTTATTTCTTTAAAAAATTGTTAGTACTTAAAAAAACAAAAATGGTGAGAAATAAAAAAAAAATGTTCTTTTCAATGCCCTGAAATACAATCATGGCTCCGTCCTTGGTTGCTGCATAAAATAAAGTAAGATCAAATGTTCTACTTAGGCTAAATGAGGAAGAAGGGGATTTAAGAGAAAAAAAATAGAATTTAGAAGGGAGGGAGAAATGCTGTGAGTGCTTGAAATTATAAAAAAGGAAATAAAATTTAAAAATTTGTGCGCAGAAGATTGAGTAGGAAAAAATCTGCATTTTTTTTTATTTAAGAAATTTGCTATTTAAGGCCATTTTGATCAGGAAACTATCATTTATTATTGATAATTAAACAATGGTTTCATAGAAACCACCATCATGCATGTTATAATGTGCTTATACAAATTTTCAAAACAGGAAAATTCTCAGTGTTATTCTAGGGAAAACTGTCAATTAATATGTGCGTATGGAGTTTTGAAAAATGAGAACATGAAAGTTTTCAAAAAAAAAAAAAAAAAATCTCCGTACGATTTCCAAGAAGAAACCATCATCATATATGCTTTGTCTAATAATCTCCAATCTGTTGTAATAGTTAGAACATAAAATTCTAAAAAGTTAGGTACTGTCTTTATAACAAAACGTGAAAGAATAAACTTTTCATGTCACGAAACTATACATGTGCCCCCACTTTGGAGCTATGATTTAGCTGATAAGTCAAATTTTAGACGAGTTGATCAATGTTGGTGATCTATTGTCCATCTTTTTCTTTCTTTCTTTCTTTTCTATTTCCTTGTCTATGCGTACCGTGTCTTGAATGATCATCAATATTAAAACCAAACTTATGCAGTGAGTCAAAACTCAATAGGATGATGATAATGACTTTATTCAATGATGTTTGTGATGATGAATGTCTGATAATGTCCTTAATTAATTTGTTTTCTTTTTGTCTTGTAAGTTTTTTTTTTTTTTTTTTTTTGAATAGCTACATAATAGCAATTATTGTACGTAATATTTCTTTTTTACCAGTTATCTTTATATCATTGAGTCAAATAAAGATGGGGATGGTAATTATTATATATCCTCCTCGCACGTCGAAATATAACTTTGAACTACATTTCATACGTGTAATGGTTACACGAAGACTTTGATGATGATAGTATAATGATATAATTGTTAAAGTCAATAGCTAAATCAGACTTGATCAAGATAAACCGGGATTTTTTTCAAAAATTTTTGTTAAAGTATACTTATGAGTTATCCTCTTTCTAATAGAATAATTATTGTATTAATATGCACACACCACGCGTACATATATAGGTAAGCACAGCATACAAATTAAGATTGATATTATAACAAAAACTTCATTATATTGATCAAAATGATCATGATAATCTTTTAAACGACACTAATGTTCCTCAAAAGAGTTTGAGATATGGGATGAGACAGGTGTGCTGCTTTATGTAGGGATTTCAAGTGTAATCGATCGATATATTATACGTACATGTTGTACACGGAAGGAAAAAAACAAAAACAAAAAAAAAAAAAAAAAAACAAAACAAAACAATAAACAATAAACAATTATCTGATAATTAATTTAGTGTAGATTTTATGATCGATGATCACATTTATATTACAATTAATATATCTTTAGGTCTTTCCCTTAACTCTAGTCTATATATTTGCGTACATCTAGAATATTCCAATATAATTAAGCATTACTTAATTTATTTATAGGTATAAATACATATTTTTTGCGCTTAATTAATTGTTTTTTTTCTGTCTTTTGATCCAATTATACAAAGCACAAGGGGGAAAAAGGAAGAGACGAAGAAATTGAACAAAACTTGAATGTTATTATAGATTTTCTTTAGGTTTGACCCTTGAAGCTGTTTTATCTTCAAATCGGCCGGAACCTACTAGATCTTCTTATTTTCCTTATATTCCTTTCCTTTTCCATTTTTTCCCCTCAATAATAGAACCTACTATTATTTCCTTTTTGCTTTTTTTCTTTTTTTGGCTCGTACTACTGTATATTATTCTTATTTTCGTTTATTTCCTATCTTTTTTCTTTTTCTTTTTTTCCCCTTTCCCAATTATAGAAGCTACTAGATCTTTTATTTTACAAAGTTCGAAACTTATTTTAGTTTGAAGATACGGTGTATATCGACCATCACGTGCCAGTAGCTATGAGCCAATGCAACAAATCCCACGGCTTAATCGGATAGACACAAATAATTGCTCACATAATATATACATACATATATATATATATATATATATTTGTATGTATGTATGCATGTGCTCAGCAAACGTAATCATCTTCCTACATTTTGAGGATTATGAGTAGATTTGTCAATGGTGTTCCTTATCATTTAATTAATTATCACCATAATATTCCAAAAATTTAATTTATATGCCAATTAAATATGCAACTTAAGCATCTTTCTCTTTGTATGTTTTTAGTTTATATGGATTTTTTTTCCATATTAAAAAAAGACACTATGGGCTTTGATTAATTAACTATATATTGCAAGTAGATTCCTTGATCTTTAAGTAAGTATTTGCCTTTTTAAAATCAATCCAACTTTTTATATAATTATTTGTCGACAATTTGGGCACAACTTGTACTTAATATTGTCAAACACACTTGGCATGAAATTGGGTCATTTTGCTAACGATATTTTGTCCATAACTCTAATTAGTTGAATATAAACCGTATGTATCATGAATGATATAATTAGTTCATCATGAGGAGGTGGCTGATGTAGCCGAAGTGTTAACAAAAAATAGGAAGAAAACGGGATAAATCCTAAGATCCGATGATTCACTTAGAATTTGAAAATAAGACTTATAAAATAGTTAATTCGCTCACAACTGTTAGGAATATAGAAATTAATTACTCGTTGATCCCTCAAAGTATCGAGATATTTGAGAAGCACAAATTCGTTGATTCTGACCAATGCTGAAAATTGATGTAAGGTGGAGAGAATAAACTCTGAATTTTATTATAAATAATTGTATTGTCAAATAACAATATTATCTACCATTTCAAATAGAAAATTAAAAATCAAAATAAAGGAAATACACCTATCTAGCATTGAAAACTATATAAAACTAAAACTAAAACTATCCAAAATTAGAAATCAAAATAAAAGAAATTAAACCTATCTGTGAACTGAGTTGCATAATTAGGGATGGCAATGGAGTGAGGAATGATTTTTCATACCCATCCATGCCACCCAAAATCCCCCCATCCCCACTTAAGGAGAGGCCGAGTTGGGATCAGGGATCAATCCCTGTTGGGGAATACCCGCCCCCATTTCCCACCTTATGTAACAATGCATTTCAAAATTATATTAATTTAAAACAAAGATATAAAAGTAAATTTTCACTTCAAATTTAAACGAAAATAAAAGGTTGTACAAAATAAACTAAATTCTAAACATATGCAGGCCAATCTTAATAATAAAACTCAAAAGGGCTCATTAAATTTAAAAAGTAAATATTACTAGATTTATTTATAATATGAAATATAAACATTTGTATAAATATTAAGGCAGAAGTATGGTAGGGAGTGTTTTTCTCATCTCCATTCTATTACGATTCAGGGATAAGATTTTATCTCTATATTCGCTTTCATCCTCAATTATTGTGTTCCATCCCCACCTTTTTTAGGATGGATCCCCAGGAGACCCCATCTCTAGGTTGTATCATCCGGTTAACCGTTGGGCTTCAACCGTTAACTCCTCTGCATTCCTCTGTATCACTGGCTAATTTTATTGTTTTTTTCCTCCTAGCTAATTTTCAGGTTTCTTTCTTATATATAATATCATGGCTAATTGTAAGATCATTAGCTGCTTAGAATACAGTCCAGGTCATGAAATAAATTCGTCGGATAAACTTGAATATTGTTGATAAGCATGCATGCTTGTTTAGTTGTTTACTCATATTTTGAGTTTTTCTAGTGTCAGAACGAACTCAGTTGCTGTGTTTTCTCCTCTTATATTATGAAGCTCATGTTTCACGACTATATAGAATTTTGCATGATATACGTGATGGCAAAGGTTTTTTTTTTTTTTTTGGCTGGAATAATGCCAAAGGTTGGTGCCTACTCAGTTGAGCCTCAAACTAATTTGGTGCACCAAAAATCTAAAGACTAGCGTAATATTGCGTGGAAGCCTTAACATATACATATACATATACATATACACATATATAAATGTAATAATATTAATATTTGTACATTTATATAACTACTCGTAAAAGAGTACTGCAGCTCGGTAGGTCTTCATATATATCTTTGCGTTAGGCAGGTTTGGAAATGGTCAAGCAATTACGTAACTAAATTCTGCTATGAATATTGATGGAAATAAAACAAAAATTAAGAAGAGACGAAGGTAGATGGCCTCATTCAGTCTTCTTATTCTTTCTCTTTTTCTTCTCCCATTTCTTATGTTTCTCTCTATGTGTTCCAAAATGTTATTAGCAATAGCTTCTGAAATTAAGAATATTGTAATGTTTCAGTCTTGTTCTAAACTATGGAGAAATTACTCCTCAAAAAATTTTTTTTTTTTTTGGTTTTCCGCAACTTTACTCTTTGACACTGAAATTAATAAATGATTTTTAAGATTTAACTGATATAATTAATCACATACTTATTAAACAACAACTTAAAATTTTGCAAAATATTTACACTAATCAGTGCAAAATGTTTTGCTTTTAAATGGTGTTTAAAGTGAAGCAAATAATATTGAGCACTTAATTAATTATTCCTGTAAATCTTTAAGTAATCACGATGAACACATAATTATCTTTATTAAATTATAATTAAAAAGAGACATTTATATCAATTTACCATGTATTTTGGGTTTAGATCACATATACCATTTATTTTGAATCTCATTAAACATATAATAACATTTAAAGTGTTAACAAATTCATACCGTACTCATAATGCACATTTTAGACTAATTTAATCACACTTGAAAGGTCTTCGTATACAGCTGGTGAGGTACAAACTAAATCGTATATTTTTTGTATAAAGTATAAACCCATAATAACAGTCGTGTATTGTGTGCGCGCTGGCACGTGTGTGTGCATTTCCCTATGAAAAATTCATTGTCCTTTTGTTTATTAAGGAATAAAATTGTCAAAAATAGAAGTTCAGAAAATAATCTGCCAAAAATAATTTGGGACCAAAGTGTTGTAATGCTTGTAGTTTAGGGATCTAATAGCGCCCACGCAACCGTTCTGAATTGTTTCTAAGCTACTGCCTTTTAATTGAGTGTCATTTTTTTCCTTTTTGTTGGATATTTGCCTTTGGTTGAACGTTTCCTTCTTGTACTATTTTTCTTTTGTATTAATAAATCTGTATGGAGGCTCTCTTTTTATTTACTGAAAGTATTAACAGGAAATATTTTCAGAAGAATATCATGTTATTTAGTTGCTCTACATATATCGCATAATTTTATAATGGTTTTTGAGTATGAGATTTGAGATGTGTTCGTTTCACAATATAGATCACAATTTAAATTTTGTTTTTGCGGAGTTTTTTCTCACAAAAATTAAATTTTTTTATTATAATATTTTCTCTTAAATAAATTTACTTTTCAACTCAAGTTCTTAACTCGATCCGTGAAATGAATGGTGCCTTATTTTTTCCATATACACTTCAACTGAAATTTTACACTTTTTATTTTTCTTTTTATATTTACAAAAATATTGTTAGTGTATGCCTTTACTGGTGTAAAAGGCTAGTTCCGTCACTGTATGTATATGTATGTGTGTGTATCCCAAGACTGCGTACTAATTAATCTATAAATAATCATGAACTAATTAACTAATAATGGAAGTTGTGATGATGAATAGCTATTGACTAGTTTTTATTCTTGTTGGCCTGAAAAACTAACAAATTGTTAGTACAATGTATCTGTTGTGTCCTGTATTGAACTTCAATGTCTTCCTATTTTTGCAATTGCTTCTATATAACAAATAAGCTAAATATCGGTACATGACTTGGTCAAGCAGTCCTTACAGTATTGGGCATTTGCATATAAGCCCAAAATATTGCATAGAAACTAGTTTCGGGAAAATAAAAAATAAAAAAATAAAAAAAAAATAAAAACAGTAGAGCTAGGATTATTCAAAATGGTTAAAAGAAAATAAGATGGATTTTGACTTTAAATCGGCCAGTGTTTGACATTAATCTTTTATCTTCAATGGTCAGCTGCAGTCAAATATTTGACATGAGTACTTAATGATTTGATTAAAATAATCCGTCGGTTTTTATTTTTTACTTTTTATTACGTAACAAACTGACATATATTAACGTCTTTCGGTTTTCGGGTTCCCGTTGCTTTCCTTAATCCATATATAGTATCTAAATATGCTAAAGCATGGGAATTACTTGTAGCATCAGTCATTATTGGATGAGTAAATATTTAAAAACACATATTTATACATGGGATTATTTATTTTACTCTTGTGCATGCACATCACATTTTTTGGTTAGATGTTTATAAGTTAGGTAAAAAAAAAAAAAAAAAAACAAATGTTCAACACTACCATCTATCTATTTACGTTTAAATGAGTAAATGCGTCGACTTACATGCTGATATTTTAAGAACCTACATATATTAATCCATAAATATTTTTGACTTTGTTGTCAAATACTTGTCTCATATATTTGTCAGGAAAGCAAAACTTTGGAAGGACTAGGGGATCGTTCTCATATAATTAATTGAATTTCAAAATTCAACATCCTGTAATTGGCTCAATAGATCACAAGAGGCTCTTTACTCTTTAGCGTTTTTGTTGAATGGCCATTAGCGTTTGATGTCATGTCTTATCTAAAGATTAGAAGTGTGATATTTTGCATGCTTATGCTATAAGCTTCTAATTTCGAATATGTTATCTCATTTTTCTGTTTAATTCATTATCCTTAGTACTATATTTTTCGCATCACATTTAATCAAAATAGTATTGAAATGGTATTTATTATATAGCAAAATTCCTAAATTTAAACAATATGGCAAAATAGTATTGAAATAATAATAAATGAAACAAAAATTTCAGGATAATAGATATACAGGGCAAAGAAGATAAATACATTTTAAAAGTCTAGATTTTACTTCATACTCTTGATTTATATTCTTTTTAGTCAAATAACCACATTAGTCAAGAGGGTATTGGTTAAGAATAGCATATAAAAATTTAGATTCATGCACTCCAAAAATAAGTTCAGCAATTTTCTCTAAATTATAACCTTCTTCATGACGACAATGGTTAGTGATGAAACTTTGGGCGGCGGCCATGCCGGACGCTCGAAAATTTTCAGGCATAGCAAGCAGGCACCATTCGCCGCCTGTCCGACCATTTTATCTGGGCTCAGGCAGCCCGAGGAAAAACCATTCTCGGCAGCCGCCGCCTGTGGAGAAGTCGAGACCGCCGCCCGCCGATTTTTTTTAATTTTCCCGCATAACCCGATTTTGCTTGAATTTGCCTAAATTTTGCCCTAATTTTTTTGACCGTTAGCCCGAATATTGAACACAATGGCTCTTTTTTACCTGACTCGACCGCCGCCCAATCTGCCCGACCCCAACGACTCTTTTTCTTACGTTGCCCGATTTGCCCGAACCTACCCGATTGCCCGAAAGTGTGTGTTACCGTTGGAACCAAATTTTTTAGGGAAAATTTTTTTTTTTTTCAAGCCAAAAAATTTCCTATAAGTACCCCTCCTCCCCCAACCATTTTCCTCATCCAAAAACTCTCATCCTCTCTTAATTTCTCTCAATCTCTCTCAAATCTCTCTTAATCTCCCTCAAATCTCTCTTAATCTCGCTTAAATCTCTCTTGCTCTCTCTTAATCTCTCTCAAAGTGCTCTCAATCTCTCTTATTTTTCATAATGGCTTCTTCTGGTTATGGTGGTGGTATTCTCATTGGTGCCCAATTCAACATCGAAGAAGGGCAATTTCCTAATGTTTTTCAAACGCAAGAATCACAAACTACAGAAAGAGTTACTGAGAAAACTGTAAATCCGAGCCCTGGTGGACGTACTAGAGGTCGTGGATGTAATAGTGATGAGCGTGAAGGAAAGGCAAGCAGAAGTGCCAGTGCAAGTGTTGCAAGTTCTAAGAAGAAATGTAAGCGCACCTCAACAGTTTGGGAGCACTTCAACACATTCGAGGAGGTTGATAATAGCAGTAGCATTAAATACATAGCTCAATGTAAATAGTGTGGTGATAAATTACAAGGTAATACTATTCATGGCACTACACACTTGAGAAAACACTCTTCAAAAGCAAGGAGGCGGACCCGATCTCCGCCAAACACAATTATCATTTGACTGCCAACCCGGCGGTCTAACCACTTAGAAATACGATCCGCAAGTCGATCGTATGAAAATGGCACGATTAGTAGCCACATTAGATCAACTATTTAGTTTTACCGAACAAAGGAATTGACGGTGTTATATTAAAATTGTACATAATCTTAATGCACAATTTTTTTCAAGAAGTACACTTAGGAAAGATGCATTAAAATTATATAAAACAGAAAATGAAGCATTAATCAATCTTTTACACTCTACTAGTGGTTGCGTTACGTTAAAGGCGAAGATTTTATCCACCATTACCAACAAAGATTATTTAGCTGTAACCGAACATTATTATAAAGGTTTTGATTTAGATAAGAGAAAATTAGGTTTTAAATGTATTATAGGATCACATACCGCCAATTTAATATATCATACAATTTTATTTGTCATTGATGAATATAGTTTAAGGGATAGAGTAATGGCCATAACATTAGATAATGCTACTGCAAATACTAAAGTAATAGAACTTTTTTAAAATGATTTAAGTTTATTCGGTAATAATGATATATTTCACCAACGTTGTGCATTTCATATAATTAATTTAATAGTTAAATCCGGCTTAAAATTAATGTCAGGTCATATTAAAAGAATTAGATATAACATTGCTTGGATTTAAGATAGTAATCAAAGAATACAAGATTGGTTTAGGTTTCTACAAGCATGTAATCAAAATCCTAGAGTATTAGTCTTAGATATGCCTATAAGATAGAACTCCACTTATATAATGCTTGAACAATGCATCCCCTATAAAGATGTTATTACAAACTATGTTAGTGCAAAATTAGGACCATGATTTATAGATGAAACTGATTGGCAAATTGCCGAACTCTTATTTAACTTTTTAGGTAGATTTTATGAAGTTACTTTAAAACTTAGTGGAACTTATTATCCAACGTCACCATTAGCATTAGGAGAACTTTTAAAAATGTCTATTTTATTTAGTGAATTTAGGACACACGAGGTTTTTAGAGTTCCTATCACTTCTATGGAAAAGAAGTTTAAAAAATATTGGTCTAAATTACCAATGTTGTATGGTTTCAGTGTTATTTTCGACCCTAGATTAAAATTAGATGGTTTAGAATGTGGATTGGATAACTTAGGTGACTTTTAGATATCGACACTACTGACCAATTTCCTATTATAAAGGAAAAAAGATTATCTCTCTATAGCTCTTATGAAAGTAGGTTTAGAAACACACCTCGTGTAGAACAACCGCAACAACGAGATAAAAATCTGCATTCATTCTTGTATGTTTTCAGGTTGTCTAAGAAGAAGAAGAAGATGGTGACGATCACTTAAGGTCAAGAAGAATCTAAGAGTGAATCTTCATCAAGAAGTGGCGGTAATAGTGGCGGCTTCAACGAGTTAATGGTGTACCTGAGTGAAGGCTTAGTTGTAGACAATAGTGAAATCTTTGATTTGGTTCAGTGGTGGAGGGCACGAGCATTAACTTGGCCGATCCTAACTCGACTGGCAATGGATATTTTTTCGATCCAAGTCTCCACTGTTGCAGTCGAACAAGCATTCAGTACAATCGGCCGAATACTTGAAGAATGGAGAAACGCATTACAACAGGATATTGTTGAAGCTTTGGTGTGCATCAAGGATTGAGATCATTTTGACCAATGCTTACATGATACAATTGCACTGGCAAGCCAATAATGGATCGATGAATTTAATAGATTAACTTTTAATTTTCAAGACGATTATTTTGCTTCAAATTAAATTCTATTATTGTAATTTGTAAATATTTATTTACTTTGTACAGTGTTATTGTAATCTTGTATAGACTTTGTAAGTTCGTCAAATTCATAATTCGTCCCACAATGATTGCACTCTTTTTTCCTTACCAAGTTTTTATCCCAATTAGGTTTTTCTTGGTAAGATTTTTAACGAGATAATCACGAATTATAAATTTAAAAATTAATAAATAAATAAATTTTTTATATAGTTCGTGTGTTCATTTCAAATTATAACATATATATATATAATAATAATATATAAATATATAACATAAAAAAATATTTAAAAATTCGGGTAACTAGGTCAGGCTAGGGCAACCTGACTGGGCACGGGCAGCCAAAGGCTGCCGAAGCCCATCCAAGCAGTCATTCGGGTCGGGTTGGGCGGCCCAAAAAATTCGGGCAGGCCGGACTCGGTCATCAGGTAAATGTTCAAAATTTTCAGTGATCACAGACGGCCCGTCAGCACTAACAATGGTCATTAAAAAAAATATAATTAACCAATGCAATTTAACTCTATATATTTTTATTATTATTAAATAACAATAATAATAATAATAATAATAATAATAATAATAATAATAATAATAATAATAATAATTCTTATTATTGTAAGCCTATATTTATAGACCTCAGAGCGGTTTATCTCGGGATGAAAAAAAATAATAATAAAATAAAAGGAACCACTAACCACAGCAGTCATAAATTGTGAGCGAATCACGTTGACATCTCAAACAAAGATAGGCGGCATGAAAGGAAGTCTATAAGGCATGCAAGTAACTCAATTACCTTGCAGACTTTTTTAGAAGATAAAAGACTCAAACAAAACCATATATTTTTGTTCCAAGTTTATGACTAGTTATCCTTTTCCTCTTGTTCCAATTCATCATGAACTGACAGCGAATACATATATATACACATATATACATACATGATGTTATACACAACTTGTTCACATACTTGATACTTGAATATATTGCGCGTTTATTGCCTTTCCATATCTCCTGTTGTTCCAATCTTCTCCCGTCAAACACATATATGTAGGGAAAAGTCTACAACATATTATTGTTTATGAACTTATTATATTTTGAATTAGTCTAAAGAATTTTAGAAAAAAAATTTCGTTTGCCCCCCTATTTCTATTATAATATCACAACAACAAAAAATTTTAATACATCCAACTCAAACCTCAATTGGTCTTACAGAAAGAAAAATACTAATAGTCCAAAAGAGATAAAGCAAAGAGTATAAGAAAATAAGAATTTAAAGAAATGGAATAAATAACGAAAAAGTCATGTTTGCGTCCCATTTTTTCCTTCCTTGTTCAGCAAACACCCGCCCCCCTCGTCATTCTATATAAAGCAACCAAATCCAAGCCATGAAGCCTCATACAAAACCCCAACAAAAACAATCCTTAACTAGCAGTATTCTCAAACACCCATTGTATCTTTCCTTATTTTGTTCTCATTAAAACATAGAAAAAAAAAAAAAAATGGTGGACGTTGGAGCTAAAAATTACTCCATAATTACACTATCAATATTCTTCTTAGTTCTCTATCTCTCCCCAACCATTCTTGGCTATTCTCTCCAAGAAGTGAAATCTTGGTGTGGCCAAACACCATACCCACAACCATGCGAGTACTTCCTTAGCAATAATCTTGAATATGACCGTACACCCATCAAACAAAAATCCGACTTCTTCAAACTATCAGCCCAACTAGCCCTAGACCGAGCCATGCACGCCCATGACGACCTTTTCTCGGTGGGCCCCAAGTGTCGGAGCCCACAAGAGAAGGCTGCTTGGGCCGATTGCCTTGAGCTCTATGAGTCCACGGTCCTTAGGCTCAACAAGACCTCTAAACCCACTTCCAAGTGCACCCAAGACGACCTCCAAACGTGGCTCAGCACCGCGCTCACCAACCTTGAGACGTGTCGTGCCGGGCTGCTCGAGTTGGGCGTCTCGGACTACCTCTTGCCCTTGATGTCCAATAACGTCTCCAAACTTATTAGCAACTCTTTGGCTATAAACAAATCCCCATATAAGCCCGATAACGAGTATAACAACGGGTTTCCCACGTGGGTCAAGCCCGGTGACCGGAGGCTATTGCAGTCTTCGTCGTCACCAGCTTCTCGGGCCAATGTCGTGGTGGCCAAGGATGGGTCCGGGGACTACACAACCGTGAAGGCGGCGGTAAGCGCCGCTAAAGGGAGCGGGAGGTTTGTGATATATGTGAAGGCAGGGACGTACAATGAGAATGTTGAGATAAAAGTAAAGAATGTCATGTTGTTGGGTGATGGGATTGGGAAGACTATTATCACAGGAAGCAAGAGTGTTGGTGGTGGTTCTACGACGTTCCAATCAGCAACTGTTGGTAAGTATACATAATTTGACATTATTCTTCTCCACCAATATAATTAACTAGAGCAAAAAGTCCCGTTATTGATTTGGTTACTGAAAATTAAATATTGTTATTCGCATCCTCAAAACTAAGTTAACTAACCTTCTACTTCTAGGACATACACTTATTTTTTTTCTTTTTTTTTGAGAAAAAAATAAATGACAAGAAAAATATTTAAAAAATTTTACTACAGTATTTTTGAAGAACGTGTATCAAATAAATAGATGTATAATTAGGAAAAAAAATCACTAAAACATATTTCAATAGCTAACGATGAGTCCAGCAAAAGCATATGAAAAAACCGAATCTCAATAAAGACAAAATTAACTTATGATTACAAATTTTTTAAAGCTAAGTTAACCCTAAACAACTAAATTTTTGGTCTGCTCAGTTTAAGTTTTTGGAAGAATCGATAACTATTTGACTTTATAATATAGGTAGGAGTCTCAAAAAAGTCCTACTACATGTGAGTCATGCATATGTGTAATTCGACTCGCTTTAATTAGAATTGAGTTCAAATTCTCTAATTAAAAAAAAATAATGACATGTAAATTCATGATCATCTTAAAAGGATGATTATTAAATACTCAATAAAGTAGCGTTGAATGGTGATTTTTAAGAGAATAGCACACTAGAAAATTTGACAAGAGAAATAATACCTTGCAAATATTATAATTCTCTTCTTTTTTTCCCGAGTTTACAATAGAAAATATCGTAGGTGTTGCGAGTTTTACTAAAAAAAAAAAAAAAAAAAAAAGGCGTGTTTGATTTTTTTTTTTTTTTTTTTTTTTTGTCATCTAGAATATAAGACGATTAGGAATTCGACTAGTTTACTATTGTGCGTATTAATTTCGCGAAAATTAATTGTCTACGGCGTCAGAACTTGGAAACTCCTTTGTCTCCAAATGTCGGGCCAATAGAGTTTGCTGAATCACTCTTTAATCCAAATTTTATTATCAATTAATTAATCGTTCAAGTCCGACGGACCAAAAGTCTCCTCTATTGATGTATATATGCTTAATTAAGTACATTGAAAAAGAAAAAATAAATTGTTATAAAGTCATCTATTAGCTATAAGTTCTTGTGGTTCTGAAGTTTGTCACGTGTCTTAATCTTAAATGTCCTTAATTTTGTTAGGCGCCTTCGGGGTTTGAGGATTTGAAATAAATTTGTTGTATCCCCCAAATTGCTTTTTTAAGTCACCAACCTTTGTTTTCCTACCGAAGTCAATATAAGTGATCCAGTTACAGATATTCTTCTGTGATAATTCCAGACGCATTTTTATTAATATTGAGACCTAATGTGAGTACAACTAACTAATGAAATCAATAACTAACAAGTATTCATAGTTATTTAAAAAAAAAAAAAATAGTCATATTTAGTTTTGTTAAAAAATTTGTTTTATCAAGAATATTACGTGGATGAATTTTCAATAGTCATATTTTTATCAGTGATTATTATTAAATATAATGCGATAAGATTACAACCTCATTAATTATAATATATTTTTTATTAAACATCCAATTTATTATAACTGTTTAGTCAATTTCACACTATTAAAATAATAATATCTACTAATAGATAAATATTATAGTAATTATTAATGAAACCATATATATATATATATATATATTTTGTCAACTAGTTTGTCATTAGTAATAATTATAACAATTTTTATCAATTACCCATTAAGTCAAATGGCATGAGTTGGGGTGTAGTTTAGGTGTAAAGGAGGCACAGTTTCAATTAATTAATTAATTATATATATATATATATATATAAATATAAAGAAACACAAACAATTTTTAATGTTTTCTAAATCTTGGTTTGATGCAGCTGTCGTTGGAGATGGATTTATTGCTCAAGACATCACATTCCGAAACACGGCTGGAGCATCCAACCACCAAGCCGTGGCGTTGCGGTCGGGTTCGGATCAATCCGTATTCTACAAATGCAGCTTTGAAGGGTACCAAGACACCCTCTACGTCCACTCTGATAGACAATTCTATAGGGAATGTGACATCTATGGCACGGTGGACTTTATATTTGGTAACGCCGCAGTAGTCCTTCAAAATTGTAACATCTACGCACGTGATCCTCCTAACAAAACCAATACCATCACGGCGCAAGGCCGAACTGACCCGAATCAAAATACCGGAATCTCAATTCACAATTGTAGGGTTACTGCTGCTTCGAGTTTGTCGTCGTCGGTTAAAACATATTTAGGGAGACCATGGAAAGAGTATTCAAGGACGGTTGTCATGAAAACTAACCTTGGTAGCTTAATTAATCCAGCAGGTTGGCTGGAGTGGAGTGGTAATTTTGCCCTTAAAACTCTCTACTATGCCGAGTATGCAAATACCGGAGCTGGTTCATCTACTTCAAACCGGGTTAAGTGGACGGGTTACCATGTGATTGGTGCATCTGAGGCTTCAAAATTCACTGTGGGCAACTTCATTGCAGGTGGTTCTTGGTTACCTGCTACTAAAGTGCCTTACACCTCCGGCCTTTAGTGCAATTTGTCTATTAATTTGTCATTGGATTTTCATTTGTGTTGCTAAAAGTTGAAAATGGATTTGTGTCTTAGGTATAAAAATAAAAAATAAAAATAATAATAGTAAAGTGAATCTAGAATAAAATAATTCTTAGAATGAAAATAGCTAGGTGTGGAAAGAGGACAACAGGACAACGAACTTGGCAAGTGTACTGGTTAGTTGTGATTGTGTAATTTGTCTATATATTTGTCATTCTTTGTGGATTTGTATGAGTATTAATCAAATGTTAAATGTTTCTTTCTTTTGTATTTATGGTATTAATGGCCCATTGCTAACGTTACGTTGTATCACTTTCTTTCTTTTAACATTTCTGAGAAGATAACCTTTCAAGCTGGCTATGGTGTCAACATCTTGGACAAAAGCTTAGATAGATTGGTCAGTCAAATATTGAAAAAAATAATAATAATAATAATAATGAAAGAAAATAAAAAGAAGAAGAATGAAATTTATGCAAAATGATATTCGAAGAAGAGTGAAAATTCAAGCTTTACTAAAACGACTTGAAGACTAGATAATAAATAAACGGGTTGAATTAGTCGAAAACCTCATATGACTCTTAAGGCAGTCCTTGACAACTTGTTCACATATCCTTGTTAACAATTATTAACCAACTAATCTCAATTTGCTACTTATATTTTTATGCATAAGATTCGTTCTTTTCACATTATTTGTACTTATCACAATAAGAGAGGACAATCTCTCACCACTAGTATTTAATATATTCTATCTCTGTAATGTGTAATATGTGAGAGAAGGAGAGAGAGGCAGCTTCTAGTACCAAAGGAAGAGAGGGAGAGATTCACACACAAAACAGAAGAAAATATAGCAGAAGAAACAACATTTTTTTTTCCTCTAGAAATTTGGTTGCCTAATTTTAACTTATTTTCAGGAGAATTTAAAATTAGGGGCACTCCATTTTTGGAGCAATTATTGCAGCCGTACGATTTAAATTGTTCAGTACTTCATTAACGAGGTGTAATGGTGTTATTGAAAGAACCCTCCCACAATATTCCACCTTAGTTATAGATGTTCCATCTAATTTTAATCCTATAGTTGTGATTAATATGATGTCTTTGATTGGTTTGCTCTAAAAGAAAGTCCCTAATTTAAGTAATTGATTAAAAAATACTCAGCAGAAAATGATAAATAAATAATAAAAAATAGTTGGATAAATCAATTGCTATCTAGTTAATATGTTATTTTTCTTGATTCAATCATTTTGAAAGTTGTTAAAGAACTTGGCTAGAAAAATGTACATTTTAGTATATACACATTATTCAATTTATTATACATATGCATACATGCATACATGTATATATGGCGGGGGCCAGGTTAGATTGACGTTGAAATATGTCTAACCCAATCTTCTACCCATACTAACAATTTGGGCTTCTAAAGGGTCCAGTATATAGTAGGGTTGGCAATCTAGATAGCAACACACGACACGACTTAAAATCTACATGAAGTTAGTGAGTTTTGATTTATTATAAATAGGTTTGGGTCAAAATCAGGTCGAATCCATAAAATACAATTTAATAACATGTCATTTACCCGTAATTGATCCGTTGTAACCCATTTACACGACACGACACAATTTAGACTTTAAGTTTAACATCCGGCGAAAAGATAAATAAAAAATAAACTACATATAAAAGGACCAAGAGTTTGGGTCCTTTAAAAAAAAAAAAAAAAAAAAAAAAAACTAAAAAACCCTACTCAATAGCGAAGCAATTGAGGACGAAGCTAGCCCTAGGTTAAGTCGAGTGAGTGAGAGAGATAGCGAGAATGAGGTAGAGGCAGCTATGCGGTTTTGTGTTGATGAGAAAAGAACGAAACCTTACTCTTTGTCCTATTATATTTAGTTTTTTTATTTATTTTTCACCAGATGTTAAACTTAAAGTTTAAATCTACAATACGTATAAATATATAATTTTAATTTGTAAACATAGGTAACGAACGGGTTGTATTCGTGTTACTCAAATATGACACATTTAATAAACAGGTTATGGCTGGTCAATTATCAGTTGGCAGATCAACTTAAAAGCGACACGCTATTTAATCGTGTTTTACGGGTTCAACCTGATTTTAACCTAAACCTATTTATGATAAACTCAAACATGCTAATTTCGTGTGGGTTTCAAGTCGTGTCTGTTAGTTTCTCAAACCATATTTTCAAAATAATTATGCGAAAGCGTGATATCAATCGAATCACATAAATCAAAATTTAATGCAATCATTATTTCTTGTTAATTAACTACAAAAAAAAATAAAGAGAAGAAGAAGAATTTTACCCTTATTCGATTAGAACGTAAATCTAAAACTCCTCCAACACACTCCTGAGCTCTTATATTCTAAGAACATCATGATTAATCATCTTAAGCACATGCTCACGCACAAAAGAACCATTCTTCATGCGGCCGTTCATAACAGCTTTGACAGGAGCATGTCGGGCAGAAACAGTTGGACGTCCAAACATCCTCTAAAGAGAGTCCATGATCTTTCTAGCAGTTGCAAGGCCTTCGTACTGAGTTCTCAGTACTTCATTCATGGCTGCTAATAGGTAGCAGCATGCCTTGTTGTTGGCGTTGGTCCAATAATTATATCGCTCGATCACATATTTGCGGCATTGGCCCGGGGCACTGGAGGATAATCCTCCTTAAGGATAAAATGGTAGTTTTCAAAGATCAAGAGGATATTTATGTTGCTTTTCCATTTGACAAAGTTTTCACCATTCAAAATTTGAGAAGCGAGAAGTGTGAAAATAGGGTTTGACATTTTTGCTGACAATAAAGAATTTAACTCAATTAACATTTTGCATAAATATCACTACTAAATTTAAGGCATATAAATATGATGCATGAATGCACATGTTAAATACACAAACACATGTTTAATTGCTTAAGAAAAATTTAATCACCACAATTAAGAGCCGCCGTATGGTAGGTCAAATAATTACTAATTAAAATGAGACTATCTCAATTAATAAATATTATATGAAATATCTTATACTTCTAATATTTATTAATTTTCTTTTATTTAGGTCAAGAAAATGATTAACCAATTTAATTATCTCTTTATGAGTGTAACCCACCGTTTCAGATCTTTTAGACTTAACTTAGAAGTTGCAACCGTATGGTAGGTCAATTCTAAAATACATCTTAGAGATCCTATCTCTTTGGAAGCCAACATTGTTATTATAATTAATGAACACCCTCCTCCGTAGGGAGGATGAAATCAAAGCATCTCGAGGCCTCATTAATTACTCATAGTATTGTACTAACGGTGGAGACCTATGGGTTATATTGTCATATTACCCACTCTAACTCATTATTTACAAATACTGTATTTATTTTATAAAACAACTCTTGCTTTATACTTCTTACTGAATTTAAACAATTTAAGTCACTAAGTTCCATATAATTTTAAACAACTTCAAAATTATATTAAGTCATTTGTGACAATTTTAAAATTTAACATTTAAATTTATAAATTTCACATTTGACTTATTTAAATTTTGCAAACCATTTGCTAATTAATTTTTAAAAAAAAATTAATCTCATTAAATTTAATAACTAAATTTAATCTTATTAAATATGATAACTTTGAATTTAATCTCATTAAACCTAACAATTTGGCACATTTAATTAATTTAATTTACTAAAACAATTTTATAATTAAAATAATTAATTAATGCGCATGATGCATGTTATGCATATAAACTAGGTATGCACTTTCTATTCTATGATGGCATATTATATACATGACAATATAATTATTATCAATCATAATAAATAAATGGATAAATAAAGACATGCAAAAGAAATGAAAAAACTTGATCGGGTTCCATGAACCTAAAAATTACAACCCTAAAAAATAATAATAATAATAATAATAATAATAATAATAATAATAATAATTGCATCACAATGGGTCTTCTTATAATTCTCTAACTTTAAGTTTTCTCCATCTTCGTGTCTTCCTTTTTGGTGGATCTCAGCCCTTTTGTGGACTACGGGTTGGCTGGAAAAGCCAGCCCATATCATATTACCTCTCTGCCTCATTAATTGAGGCAGAGGAGGCCCATTTGGGCCTGGGCCTTGCACCAGCTAGGACAATCCTAGCTGGTACCCGTGACTGCACCTGAAGGTGTAGTCACCTGAGGCTGCTGCACTTCTGACGTGGCCAACGTTCGGCCATGGCAGCCGGCCTGCCGTAGCCGGCGACCGTACGGTTGCCGGTCACCTCCTTCTTTTTTTTTTTTTTTTTTTTTTTACAGTTTGGAACTTTTCTATTAAAAAAAAAAATTTGTTGTTGGAACTCTTTTACAAATTCACACATAATGATCCGTCTGCTATTGAAGAAAAATAAAATTACATAGAGATACTTATTTTATAATTAATCTAATAAAAATAAAATAGTAAAAATTAATTTCATAGAATTAAAAAAATTTATTTCTCATAATATATAACCATCATATAAGAATTAGATATTATGTATGTTTATCTATTAAACATACATGAATTATTACATAACTAAACGTTAAATTAACATAAAATAATTAAACGTTAAATTATCACATAATTGAACGAGTAAATGTGCAGTCTTCCTCATGCCCCACTCCCTCTCTTTTTTTTCTTTTTTCTTTTTTTATTTTGAGGAAACGTCAGCACGTTTCCTCCTCCCTCTCCTGCAGCCTTCTTCTTCTTCTTCTTTTATTTGTATAATGGCCCAATCTCATTGGCCAAAGTTAAAAAAAAAAAAAAAAAAAAAAAAAAAAAAACAAAAAAAAAAAAAAAAACCCTAAATTTCTCTAGATGAGAAACGTGGAGAGATATAGGAGTGTAAGAAAATTTTCTTTTAAAAAAAAAGTGATTAAATTCATTCATATCAATTTTAATATTAATTAATTGAATTGATTAATATATCTGTATTTAAAATTTTTAATTCTAAATTAATAATCATAACTCAATATAGTATGTATAGTTTACATTAATCTTATGAAACCGTTGAGAGGATTTATGGACATTATAATTTTAAGCTCTAATAATTTTGACAATTAATTAACACCTTAATTAATATATCAAGATTATTAATTCCAAATTACTCCAAATTACTCCACTATAAATTTAGAATTGCACTCTTAAAATTATAAAATAATTATGTTCACAAAATTTGTGTTGTCCATTGATATAGTCACTACATACGAATTAATCCTCTATAAACTAGGGGTGTTCGTCGGTTAAAAACCGTCAGTTTTGGTCAGTTTGGTGGCCGAACCGACCATGTCAATTTTCTGAAAGTTGGAACCGAAACTGAACTGCACCTAACAGTTTTCAGTTCGGTTACCCGAACTTCGGTTTCAATAGGTTTTGGTCGATTTTCAATTTTGGTAATCAGGAAGATAACCTCAGTTAACTATCAGGTTACCAGCATCTTTAATTGCATTTTGACCCGTAAGTACGAAAAAATGTAAAACTTTCCTTCAATGAAAAGTTGCAAACACGTAATCACAATAAATAAATACAAGCACAACATCAAAATTGATAATTGCACAAATACAAGTTTAAAAAATATTTAAATTGTCATAAGTAAAACAAAACAAAAACATAAAACAAAAAACAAATCTCATCTCGGTCGGTTCAGTTTTTAACCGAATCTCTACACGCAAAATCAAAATTAAACCGACTTTTGAGGAAGTCGGTCAGTTAACCAAACTGACTATGTTCGGTTCTTCGGTCGGTTTCAATTTTACGGTTTTTTTGTACACTCCTACTATAAACAGTTCGTAATTAAAACTAGGAATTTTCTTTTGACCTCTTTAATTATATCTTTCTCCATAAGTACCATTGATTCTCTAATGAATAATATATTTTATGATCCAATCAAAAAATTGAGCGCTTTTATTATTCAAGTCCCGAACCAATACTTATGGGAACTGTCCATCTACTTCATTATGAAGGAAGAGATTTCATCTTATAAACTATTATTCTTGGCTATTCATTTTTCTATGCTCCCAATATACCAAGACTTTGACACTATTCATATGTGTCATTACTCAATATGTCAAAGAACATAATATCATAAATAGGAGTCTATTAATTATTCAGTTTTAAGATTAATTCATATATTACCATTATTGATTAATATTGAATACTCTATTTAATAACGAAATTTATTAGATATTCATAATTAATCGCGTTCCGGTCCTATGTAATTATATTACATAAAATGCTTTCATTCTAATAATCTCATTATTAACAATCTATGATAAGATTGTTTCATTCAGAATGTAATGAACTGCATTAGTAATTTTAAATTAACTATCCTAACTTTAATTATTACGGACAAGTTTATATTATTTTACTTCAAACATTATCCTCTGTATATAATACTTATATACAATGTTCAAAGTTACATCTAAAATAATCTAGAGATTTTTTATATTTATAAAACATCACATGTATGTAAAATAATATTAAAAAATGTTCCTCATTTCATTAATAATCAGTAAAGTATTTACATCTTATTTAATTTATAGGCATATACCCTAATAATATCGTCATGTCACTACTCAGATTGCTGGCCCTAAAAATAATTAAATTTGAAATATTCTTGTTCTTTTTCCTTATATTTTGAACTCAACTCGTGAAGAAGAACCAAGTGCAGGACCCTGCTGGTTTTTGTTCCAAAACGAAGCCGCGTCCTAATGCTTTGGCGATTCAGTATTGAGCAACAAATGTCAGTTTTGACTTGGGGTCAATTCCATCGGCTTTGCTCATCCATTTTGGCGGTTTTCATCGGCTAGTGTCGGTTCGGGCCATAAGGAGTCTTCCACATTTCATCCTTTTATAGCATGGTGTAATTTCTCCCATCACAATCTAGCATTTGTACAATCAAGATATTATGAAAACAAAATATTTTCCATACACATTATAATTATTTATTTTAACAATCAAAATTAATATTTACTGCATGCATAAAAAGCACTAAGAACTTGAAACAACAACACAACACAAATAGACCTTATCATTCCCTATAAATAGAGGCACAAAACCCTAAAAAACAACACCACAAAATAAAATTACCATCTCATCTCTCTCAACCTATGAAACTTATTTTACCAAAAAAACGTTTTAGTTCGAACCTTGAAATCCCTTCATTACACACTTTGAAACACCAAAATCGTCAATAACCTGATCATGATCATCTTCACCACCATGGATAAACCTTCAAACTTCAGTCATTTCTCATGAATACTCACCGGTGGCTATAGAGGCAACCCGAGTTCCTCTTCCACGTGGGACTTTAAAACTAGCTAATTGGACTAACCCGCCATATTATACTCGTTTATTCAACCAGGCCCTTAAAACTTGTACTAAAACTTTAGTAACTCATAACATTTTTAATGCCCATCAAAAAATTTTTGTCTCGTTATGCATTACAAAAATATAATTCCAAATACAAGCTAAAAAGTTAAAACTTTTATTTCACTTCTACGACATAAAATATGAGGAAAAACATTAATTTTAAACAGGTACATTGTATTGTAAAACCGGCTTGACAATAAGAATCCATTGGATACATAGGTTCGAAATATTGTGCTTTGAACTTTTGTAGTTTAAAATAGAAAGTTTGAAATATGTAGTTTGATGTTTTAGTTCAAAACATTAAAAATAGGGGGAGGGGGGGTATAAAATCAGAATTCTTTATGTTTTTTTAGTTGAAAACATCAAATCAATGGTTTGAACAAAGCTTGAAAGATATGTACCAAATGTTGATTCAGATGAAATTTTTAGTTCAAATCACTTGAATCTGTTTTAAGTATTTAATTGCCTTGTTTATGTTAAAAGGAAAGAAGAAAAAAGAATTCGACACAGTAAAGCGAGTAATAGGTAAACATTTGATGGTAGTTGATATGTTCCTCAACAAGGTGAAATGAGTAAGAGGAAAATTGTAAACCTTGGAAGGAAATCCTACCCACTACAATCTTGTTGTTCTTCGTCTTTATCTACATTGCAAAGTCATTCTCTTTTGACCCCTCTCTCAATTGCTTGTCTTTTGATTTCGAATAGGGCATAAAATACCATTCATTGTTGGGTCTTGTTTGGATCTCTGCTATAAAAAAAAAGAAGTTTTTGCCCGTTTGCTTGTTCTTGTAGAATCTAAATCTATATAAAGAATAAATTCCCTAATCGATCACTGCTGAATTAGATTCGTGTATCTAATATGCTCGAGGACTTTTGGTAAAAGACTATAATGTGCGGCAAGATTTATGATCCTATGGTACTTTGTTGGTGTCCAAGATTAGTGGCGTATATTTGTCAAGACATAAAATAATTAAGTGGGAATGTGCAACATACAATTCATTTTTTTTAATTAATTTACTAAGTCCATATGCCGTTCACTTTTTAAAAGGGTGTCTATAGCTATAGGGAGTAGCAGCCAATTGTTGTGAAAATCTTATTAATTAGCGGGTGAAGTCGGGCAGTAAGCAAATCATCTATTCAAAAAAAAGCTTTAGGATTTGAATTCGAATGGACTGCACAAGTATGTGCAGCCTATGTTGCAGTAGGTTGGTTAAAACTATACAGCTAGAAACACGAGTCTCTATTTAGAAGGTGGGTCCAGTAGTTTAATTAGAATTTAAATTTTATAAGAAAAAATATTATAACAAAACTTTTTAAATTTAATTTTTTTTGTTAAATAAAACACCGTTTGAACCCAAACCAAAGTGGTTTAAATCCTTTGGTGTGATACAAAAATTGTCAATTTTTATTATACGTGTTTAAAAAGTTATTACGTCAATTAATAAATAATAATAATAATAATGGGCTGCATTTAGAACTGAAAAAATAATAATTCGTTATCACGTGAGTTAGTTAAAAACAATCAGATTATTGCTGGTATAGGATAACTAGAAAATAAAAACAAACAAACACCCAAGACATATACAGAGAGATCACATAGAAAACTAGCCACAAAAAGAAAAGGCAAAGAATAAAGGAATAATTGTGGCTTTTTAATCTGAAAACCAGTGCCTAAAATGGTCTGCCAATAATATAGCCTTCTTTAACAATTAGGCTCTTGAAAATGTATTGGAAAAAAGTTTAAATAAAAAATAAAATTAAAGAAAAGTGATGGGCAAAAGCGAATCAGCAGCACTTTAAAAGAAGATGATGAAGATTAGAATGCCACTTTATAACGGAAGATAACACCCACCTTCTTCCGTGGAAAACCATATGGTATTAAAATAAACAAAAAAAAAAAAAGTAAAGAAAGAGATGTAATAAGAATATTAAACCAACACATGTGATCCCTTTGCAATGATTACTCTCCAATTTCCATATATTGTAAGAGTCTTAGAGCTCTTTAATTATCTCCCTTCTCATGAACCTGCACTATGCATAGTACAATTATTAATTAATCCAAATAAGATGAGAATGATACAAAAAGATAATCATATTATAAAAAGAAGATTAATAAAAAATTATGTAGCTAATTTTATTGGAAGAAAAAACTAATTCACCCATTGTTTTCCGACAAATCGAGAGGAGAACGATCAAAACGGCTATGCCTGCAAGTACGCCAACAATAATGGCCACTGTTTTTCCGGCTTCATCTTCATTAGAGGAATCTATACAAACACCGAAAGAAAAAGGAATTAGAATTAGTCCCATATATATATATATATATATATATATATATACACACACACACACACACACACACACACACACACACACACGCCTTTTATATCTCAAGATTTGATTGACTGCTTCATAAAAGCTTTTTCTCTTGGCTAGTTGATATTATTTGAGTCTCAAATAAGTAACAAATTAGTCGAAAAAGTTTCTAGTATTAATTCCATATATTTTTGTGCTAAATACTAAGTTAGAAGAAGATAAGTGTAGAGTTCTTTAGTGATTTAATTCCTTATAACTTTATTCTTAAATACTCGAGACCGTCCTTTTTCTTCTTATAAAAAATGCTATGGTGAATAATTGCACTTAATGTGAATGATACTATATAGGCGGTAGAAAATTGCCATAAGTCGGCTAATTATGAAAAATATACATAAAATAAGGTAATGAAAATCAAATAGTCTAAAATATATGAAAGAACAAAGGGAGGAATGGCAGAAAGATTGGAGGACCAAAAGGCAAGCAGCTAAAGAACTACCACACTCCTTGATGGTTTACTTTGTTGACCTTGGTTTGGGAGAATTTGAATCACTCTTTCTTTCTATCCCTCTCCCTCTCTCTCTCTCTCTCTCTCTCTCTCTCTCTCTCTCTGTCCAGAAAGAACTAAAGTAGTCAATATGTCACTTTAAGTAAAAACGGGTTCCTTTTAGTTTCAAGAATTTCCCAAAGCACAAAGCATGCAACTAATAAACAACATAAAAAGAATCTAATTTAACAACACTAGCGCTAGGACAATAAAAGAAGAGAAAACATATGTGTTCATGTTCTGAGACACTCATTAATAACTTCACCAAGTTTCTGTCTCATGATTAAAAGATGGACATGAATATAGTTGCGGCAGACGTTATCTAACAGTAATTTCATACATATCTTTAATATCGAGATCTTCTAACAATAATTCCATACAGTAATTTCATGTATATCTCTAATGTCAGGTCTTTGAAATCCTCAACACCAAATGAAAATAAAAAAAGAAAAGAAGAGTAGAAGAAGAAGATAGAAAGATTGAGTAAAAGAATGAACCTGAAGATAGATCATAGTAGCCAGAAGCCCAATAACGAGCATAACATTGTGCCAAGAACACATCGGCGGCTGCAGCCGAACCACACAGGCTCTTCACCTTCCCGATAGCATCCGCAAGGCAAGAAGAGCAATCCGTTGGGCTTAAATCTCCAATACACTGAGCAAAGCCTTCAACCAAGCCAGAACTACTAACCCTAAAGCTCGTAGCCCCCTGCAAGTCCGCTAGAACGTCGTCTCTACGCCTAAAGAACTCGACGTCGTTGCTCACACTCTTGCTGCACTTCTTGTACCTTAGACCGGTATCGATCTTCCCCAAGAAGTCGAAATGCTCGTGTCTAATATAGCAGCCTTCTAGCTGTAAAGAAGCTCCATAGGAGTAGGGACAAACGAGGCCTATTTGGTTCACCGAGCTCTCTATGCACTTTGAGCAGTCAAGAGAATTCAGATCACCCCTGCACTGGTATAAGCCGAATATGGTGGCTTCCGGCGGTGTGCTTGAGCTTCCGTTACCGATGGCGAAGCTGTTGTACAACGCTTGAGAGGATGAGGAAACAACTGAGGACAAAAAAGAGTTGCGGTTTCCATCGAAGGCCGAGTTCGGTTGGAACTTCTCTTCCGAGCAGCCTGCGTAGATGAAGATGTGAGCTTTGATAGTGTGGCCATGGACACTAATTAGTGAGGAAAAGAAGAAGAAAAAAGAAGTAACTCCAAGAGCTAAGAAGGGTTTGTGAATAGAGTGAAAATGAAGGCTCTTCACCATTTTTTTTCCTTTTTTTTTTTTTTTGGGGTTCAATTTGTTCTATCTTGAATTCTTTTGTTTTTGTTCTGTGCTTTGAGTGGGATGATGTGAGACTGAGAATGAGAGATTAGTTGCTTTTTGGTCTTTCATGAATTCTCATGTGGCACTTTTTGCTGTGAAAGAAAATTTGGCCCCCATTTGTTGTTCCTCATGGGCCTACTTGAGTAAGCTCATTTTTAAAAGCATTAGATGTGGAAATTCTGCTTTCCTCTAAGTTAATATTTGTTTTAAGTTCACCAATCACTGCTGTTTATAATTCTCTCCATAAACATGCTCTTTGCATGATCAAAATGATCTTAATTTATCATTTGTCTGTTTTAGTGTATTGAGATCAAAAAATAAGCAATTAGTACATGAAACAACAGTATTTATCACCAATAATAGCTTCAACAAGAAGTAAATGACTTATAAACCATATCATTACAGAGATAATAGAAAGTACCTTTAAGGTCTATTTGCCAAAATCCTTGCATAGTCTCAACATCTAATAGTCATAACAGACCCAAATCCTTACATAGTCTCAGCATCCAATAATTATCACCAACAATACCGTAAACTCTCTAGAATTTTTTTTTTTTTTTTTTTAAATGGAAAACTCTCTAGAATAATAAGTTCTCAAATACCAATCTAAATTCACACATCCAACAGAGTTGTACTACACAAATCTTCTATCTGAATTGGTATCATCACCTTATTGATCTGGAACAACAGTAAATTATCAGTTAAAATAAGCAATTAGTAGATGAAAACTGTAGTGCTTTTTTAATGACATAAACGTATATTTCAACATCCCCATTTCCTCATAAATTTCAACCTGGCTAAAAGGCACTTTATATTTCGAAAACAAATATGAATTTATGTTATTCACTCATGAAAATAGATGAAGCAGTTGTAATTATGACAAACACACATATCCAAACGACATTCTATGAATAGATGAAAAAAAAAATAACATTTTATTACAAAGAGAATTGAAATGGTTATCGACCAAAGTTAACTTACTCAGGTCCACGCTTTGTTCTAAGCCATTTTTTGATGGCTTTGCTCGGGTGGACTAATGTGTTTGTTTGGCCGGGACGTGGGCTATCTTTGGCCAGACTTCTCCGCTTTCTCACTTGCATTAATCTTTCGAAAAGTCGAGGACAATTGTGAATTGAGAGGTGTTGGAGTGCATGAGACACTTGATACCTTCATCCAGGAATATTGTAGGACATAAAAAATTAAATGTAACTGTATTTAATAATTTTTTACTGTATTAAAACTCAAATTAATAAAATGAATGGACCGTAATGTTTTCACATCGGGAAATCGCCAAAATCTCATTTGAAGAAGGATGAAAGATAATTCGAGGCTGATCAAGGTGTTTGTTGGTCTAAGAATGGGGTGAGGACATTTTCGTAACTATAATAGCTTAGAGGAAGTACTTAACTTCAAGCACGCCTTATTAATGGGCTAGGCTGGTTTAACAAGCCCTTACTCATGTCAATCAATTAAGCCCAGTCCACTACCATTCAATGTTTTCATGCAAGCCTCAACTTTGTAATCGATCTTTTGCCTCTTCATTGTTGCCGAAGTCAACATCTAATAAAATTTTACGGTTTGAGCCGAATTTGTTGATGATCATTTTTGAGTCTCATAAATGCCCCGAAATAGCAAGTAACACGAATCAATTAGGAATGTTTTGTATATGGGTTCTTCACGAGTTTAAATTCATAATTTAATTCTACCACAGTATTTTTTTTTTTATAAAAAATTTAAATTTTAAAAGTTATAATCAAGACTATTGATTTAAACTCATATATCAAACAGATCCTTAAACACAAGAGTGAATGTAAGAACCCAACTCCATAAACATTGCGGTCCTCTAGAAGCCACACATTTGGATGATATTGGCTTTAAATACTAACTTATATATTTTCTTTATTACTCCTTAGTTAAGATTTCTATGCCAGGATTTTAAAACATGAACTATTGATAAATCTTTATTTTTTAGCCGTCATATTTATTTTAAAAATTGTTTATTCTACAAATATTTTATTTTGATTTGATTTGATTTTGATTAGATCTACGGTTAAAATGTGAGTTATCGGTGTGAAACTTACTGTAGAAGGACCACTTACTAATACATACCCCGGCTGCAGGATTACATTTAAATTTAAATTTTTCATCTTCATTTGGCCATTGCAGAATTCTCATATGTGGGGGATAGAAACTTTGTAGGGAAAGGACGTATAACTACTTAATTAAAACTATGGCCAACATAGTATCTATACGCAAACACTTTCACCTACTCATTCATTATGAATTTATGAAATCTTGGTTTCTCTCCCTCTCAAACAAAAACAAAAACAAAACAAATTATTAAAACACACACACACACACACACAATAGTAATAAATAAATATTACCAACCCGGCAACCCCTCAGTTAAAGGCTTTTGAAGTAATAATTCTTAACTAACTACCCTCTAGCAGGGTGAATTTTCTCACTGTAGGTAATATTTTACCAAACATTAAATTATTAGTTACTTTTTAAAGATGGCTTTTCAATGTTAGACCGATATTGCTACTTAGCTCATGATGTAATAGGCTAATCTAGGCAAGTAATTTAAAAAGAGTAGTTGAGAAAGCTTTTTACACCGCGTGGGAATAATTTCTACACGAAACACGCTTACTATGTTAATCAGTTTGCTTATGAAAGACAATTAGAGTTAATTATATACATATATATATATATATATACACACACTCTAATTTAACCTTATGAGAATTGATATTGTAAATTTGCTGAATGCAAGTTAGATTAATGGATTATAGGATAATATTTGCCAATCTTGAATGCTAATTTACGAAACATCCTCATATTATTTTGAGACATGATTTTTATAGCATAATTACCACATACTTTTTTTTGATAAAGTTCCCAATTTATTTTAACTATTTGATCAATGTCACATGGTTAAAATAATATATAAGACTTAAGAATAAATAAATATTAAAACCACACTCATATATATATTTACATATATATATCTATTTCTAGAAATCAATATGCTTCATAATTAATTAACTAAACGTACATTCTTAAAACCCTAACTTAAATAAGGTCAAAACGTAAGACATGAACATATTAAAGGAGGTTCCCATAACAAGCTCGTTTCACCAACTTAAATTTTTAATTTTTAATTTTTACAGTTAAAAGTTTTGAAAAAATGTCACATTTAACTTTTTCTGTTACAGTTAAAAGCTCTTAAAAAATATCATATCTCAACTCGAATTGAAAACTTGAATCCGCAAAGTGAACCAGACCATAATGTCAACATCAAGCTTAAAGTACGTGCTAGCTATAGGATCAGCGCTTACTACGTGTATATATATAAATATATGTATGTGTATGTGTGTATATATATATATATATATATATATATATATATATATATATACCGTCATACTCTAGTTTATGTTTGTTTTGTTTCTTTATTTTTGCGTCATTTTATATACTTAAGTGGCTAGTGCAATAGAAATATATAGATATAGATGTATGCACGTATGATCCAAATTGACAAGCAATATACTTCCAGTACCATGAAAACTTGCATATATCATTTCTGTGTAAGAGATCAGTTCTCTCACGTGATCTGAGATTTCTTATTCCGTGGCTGACTGGCTACGCTGAAAATTGCTTTTTGAACTTTGGCGGTGATCTTCAGCAAACCCCCAACAACACCCACCGGCGTATCCAGTAGCCAACCTCCACTTATATATATATAAATATATATAATATAATATAATATATATATGTGACTTTAACCTAATTTTTTTTATTGTTTTAATCGTATGTAATACGATCCTACGGATCATATTGTTATCCAAATTTATTTTTTATTAGGAACGTGGCCATTGAAAACATATCAATCGAAAACATGTCCGTATGTACAAACTTATTTCCATGCATGGCCTGCCTATATATCTTAACTGTCTAGCTCAAGAACATAATTTGTCGGCACAAATTAATTAATATACAGGCGTAGTCATGATCACAACCGTAATTGTAAATATGTTAATTTGGGAAACTTCCCAAGTAAAGAAATACCTATTGCTAGTTAATTACTTTGTTGAATGTCAAAATAAAATTAAAAAAAAAAAAAAAAAAAAAACACACACACACACACACACACATTAATTGTCTATCACAAATAGATGAAAAAATTGATTTACTAGTTAGTTAAAAAAAAAAAAAAAAAAAAAAAAAAAAAAAAAAAAGCTCCATCATTAACTATTATTTATCCTAAACATTTAACGACCAAATGTTGTGACAAAACGATATTTTTCAATTGGTGATTAATTCTATCAATGAAGAGAAAAAAAAAAAAAAAAAAAGTTTAAACAGCTCGATCAAGAGAGAGGGTCCTCCGTCCTCGCCTAATATACGAGGAAAGTTGTATTTAAGTTGCTCAATAATGCTACTGGATATATATACGTAATTTATTCAACTAGATAACTGAAAAATGGCATCGATCTCATTTATACCTAACTAAATATATATGGCGGTATCAAACTTTTTCACCGATTGAATTGACATATATGTGTATATATGAATGAGTTTTTAATGATTATGTTTTTATCAGTGTTACTATTAAATATATAAATTTGATAACTTACTTTAATAAGAATTCAATAATTAATTTTCATATTTTTTTTAATTAACTATATAATTTATTAGAATTGTCAGATTAATATTTTACTGTTAAAACAATAATTTATTAATGAATAAATAATATTGAAGTAATTATTGAAACCACACCTATATGTTGCACTAACATTGCAAGCTGTGCTTTAATGATTTTCTAGGGGGCAATCTCCCCTTGGCCCTTGGACCACGCCAGCACACAAGGAGTGCGAGAGGGAGTGGTGTCTATGCATGCACATATGCATATATCCGTATAGTTCAACAAACTCCAACCTAACGCCTAGATCAACCCCTTAAGCGAGGGATTCAATTTTTGACTTTTTTTTTTTCTTCTTCTTCGGTAGAGTCTTATAAAGATAGTGCATGTTTCTGACTTTTGAATTCTAATTTTAAATCTCAATGAAATAAAATAAAAAAAAAAATGCAAAACATTCCATTTGAAAAAAAAAAAAAAAAAAAAAAAAAAAAAAAGGTCTACCGTAATTCACTTTTTCAATTCCTAACATAAAATCTCATATTCTTTTATGCAAAAGAGAGACAAATTTTTGCTGATTTAATGTGAACATAGCTTACACAAGTTAGTTGCGCAGCAACCTAACACACCTTGATACACATGTGTATGTGCACATCAATATTGAAGTGGTACTTGAGTTTACATATGTCTCTCAACTGCTTGGAATCAATGCAAATCCATACATAAACAGAGTTCCAAAAAAAGTATGTCACTCATTTAAAAGGTAAAATAATTTGACTTTCTTGTCATATTTGTGATGGCCGAGAGGCTTTAAGATGGCTAGCATTTTGGTACTTAAGACGTAATGATAGTCTTGGTTGTCAATGTACGTATTTCATTTTCATTATTAGTAGGAGTTATTAGTTGAGTTTTAAATGTTTGAACGTGGTTTCCACAGGTAGAGATGGATAGATGTACAGATATGCACACACAATATCAAATGGCCTACTAATGGAAATAAGAATTAGGTTAAAATTCAGTTGAAGTCCCCATTTTCTTTTGACTACTAGAATCTCAGCTGGAATTAGTTCTTTGTGATATTTTCATCTCAAATGATCAATAATTTTGATCAGCGTGAACTCTAAGGCCTTGGTGTCTAGACTTATTTTATATACATATATATATATATATATATATATATATATATAGGTGTGGATTTAGTGATTTTTCTAATATTCATTTATTAGTGGGTAATTATTCTGGCCGTGTGATATTGATCCAATGTTTATAATAAATTAGATGGTTGGCAAAAAAAAAATATGACAATTAATGAGATTGAATTCTTATCACATCACATCATCAATTTTGTATATTTAATGGGTAATTATCGATATAAATGTAACAAGTGAAAACTTGTCCACATATATAGTATATATAGTACTATGTGTCGTGATGTTAGAGATCTAAATTTTATATCCTATTTTTTTTATACCAACTTAAATGGTAGGCAATTTACTTATAGATGTGATATTTTAATATTAATTGAGATGACAATTATTGAAATACTTACCCATAGAAATTTAACATCTTACATGCCTAATAGATTGTTTTAAAAAAAATGGGATTATTCTTGGTTTAACTAGGTTACTTATATAGATGTGTGCGCGCGTGTGTGTATATATATATCTTGAGGCATACAGAGATGAAATTCCTACCTACTAAAGTTGGATTTCCTTTTGGAGTTATTTTCTCTATTAAACAACGAAGCAAGTGGCCAAATTGACTTGGACGCCAAATTGACTTGGAATTTTGACCCCAAACTCATTGTTCAAATTTTGTTAATTACGTTCTCCAATAAGTTTTCTTTCTCTTTTTTCCATTATTGTTTCTCTCTTTAATTCACGAAAACGAACTTCCGTTGATAGGCTTGAGGAAATTGATTGTTTATGCATGAAAAGGAACTCTAATCTAACACTGGTTTTTGTACAAACCAAAAATCAGGGGCGACTATGAAATCACTTTCACATCATAAAAGCTGTACTACATACCAATGCATATAAACAAACACGTGCCTAAGCGTGCAATAGTGAGGGCGTGATTCAATTATAAGCCGTGAGAAGCAATTTAACTCGATTTGGCACTTTGGCGTGGCTTGCATGCAGATGGGAAGTTGCTACTTGGCATCTGATATCTTACTCTTACGCGCCCTAACTAACTTCGAGAAGTCGATAACTATTTTTTATGTGGGCGATTTTATTCGGTTTCGTAACTACACAAAATAGAAAAAATGGATTGCAACAGTCTCTATAAGACTCACCTCCCGCTTTTTGTTTCAAACTTGACTCTGCATTGAGCCCCAAAGAAATTTTCCTTTCAATATGGAATTGTATCTGCTCAAAGTTTGACTCTAGTCATAATAATTTGATTTTATATATCAAACAATAAATATAAAAAAGACTGATATTAATATTTTTTTATGTCGCAGGTGAAATGTCCCATCAAACTATATTCAATAAACTTCGTCTATAAAGGAAATTTATATTATGGATTGTGGCATCATTGACTTCGTGTGCTGGATTAAGATGTCAGGACTTTAAAATTGAAACGTCTTATTTCTCATTTTGCATGATCCAATCATTAGTCTCAAAATTTATATTGAGTCACTAGAATCGTTCCTCATCAAGATTTTGTTGTAACTTGTAACCGGATGGGATAGACTGATAGTAGCCTCATCCACAGTGAGTGGGCTCCACTTGATAGATCCCACTAGTGGAGCCCACCCTACTCTAGAGTAGTCCGAACCAACTCCATTAGGCTTACTACGCAAATAGCTAGTCTTATACGTGGCTATACCTGGAGCAATATGTGCGGGACAAGTTTTCTATTTCAATCTCCACCTATCCAATAATAGCAAATAAATAAATGAGAATATAACTATTTACAAAACGGTTAATTCTACCAATAATTTATGAGGTTTAATCTCAAGATTATTTTAGTCTTTAACTTTTTAAATATCAATTGTTCTCTATAAAGTTTTATGTGTTAAATATTTAACAGAATATGTAAAAATTAAAAATTAAAATTTAAAGGATTTAAAGTTTATGGAATAAAATAATATAAAAAATAAAGATTAATTTTCATGTAGAGTCCCTAAATTTTAGCTGCTTTGAATTTTAATTTATATTTTATACATATTTTATTAGATATTTAACATCTAATTAACAGAAAAATTAAAACTGAAATTTAATAAAATTTTAAGAATTAATTATGAGACATTTTAAAAGTCAAAATAAACCTGTAAGAAATAATAAAAAAAAAAAAAATTCACTTATCCCAAAGTTGCACAACATGCAATGCAATGCAAAACAAACCAACACATGATTTTGAGTCTCACAAAAACCAACATACCACCTGCTCCGTTGTATCTTGTTTGTCTCATTCTCATGTTCATGTTTATTTTGCACAATATTCAAATGTTTGCCTCTAATCTCTCCTTAATTATTGATCTCCAGCTTTAAATAGTTAAGTAGTACTCTTTTTTTATATTTTTTAGGCTTTTTTTTATAGTGAGACCTCTTAAAAAAAACTCACCGATAGAATATTATATTTTAATTATTAAATTATTTTTTAAACTATCAACAGATAAAATAATTTTGTGTAATACGTTGTAAATTTTTAATATAAATCTATACATATTCGATCGTTAAAAATTAATTTAACAGTTAAAATAGAATAATGAGTTTTTTTTAAGAGGTTTAACAGTAGAAACCCTATTCTTTATTAATTTCCTTGACTTTTGAGGGCTATTAATTGATGCTTCAGCCTTCAACTCCACGTTTTCTGTTTTGTTTATTTAGTTGGGTTTCTCAAGTTTTATTATTTATTAATTTCCTTGACTTTTGAAGACTATTAATTGAGGCTTCAGCCTTCAACTCCACGTTTTCTCTTTTGTTTGTTTAGTTGGGTTTCCCAAGTTTCATCCAGTGGCAGAGCCATGAAGAGGAATATTCTCTCACTCAATTTTTAACCTTAGTTTGGGACCTTCTCTGGTTAATCGGTCTATTAGTAGACTTAATTTTTAACCGTTTAATTTAATTAAAATTTATAAAATTAAAAAAATATATAAAATAAATAAATTTTAATATAAATTTAACAGTAAAAAATAAGATATTATTGATATTTTATTTTTTTAGAGACTAAAACCCAATTATATATTCACATTTTATATGAAAAGGAAAAAGTGTAAAACTACTCTATTATGATAGTCATCTTTATATTATCCACTTATTAATTATTATTATCCTTTTATTAGAATACATTAACTTAAGCAAATTAAAAACAAAAGGGATATACTGAATACATAAGGCGATATTAATTTCACATTAATTTTAAGGACTTTTTCTTGTACATTAATATATCAATAGGTTAGGTTTTTTAACTGTTAAATATGTATAAAATTACATAAACATTAAAAAATGCAGACTTAGCACTTAAAAAATCTAAGAAAAATTATAACTCTACTCACACTAAATAATTAAAACATATACCATGTTCTTATTTAATAAAAAATTTATTTATAATTTTATTGGAACAATTCTATAATATTGTATTAAAAAATTCACTATTGCTCTTTTCTTTTTATGGTTTTTATAGGCACTGAAAAAATAACTATCAAAAAGGTTTTATATTCAACGTCATATGTGTATTAAAAAAATATGTTTTACATACTTTTTTTAATTATGTGTGATTTTAATCAATTTAACAATAAAAATTAACCTTATTAATAAAGAGACCCCTGCAGAGAAATTTTTTTTTTTCCCTGTTCGAAAGAATTTTTATGGGGTTGATATATAACGAATCAATTGCTGAAAAAAAAAAAAAAAGCAAAAGAAAAAAAGAATTTGTCTCTTAAAGGACAACTAATTGAAATTGGTCATAGCAACCTTCAGGTCCCATATTGGGGTTAGGCCTCCCAAAGTCACTTTTCTAAAAGTTACACCTACACGTGTTTTGTAAGTGAAATGAGTAAAGGATTTATTTGGGAAAACACCCTCTACTACAACTTTTAAAAAGTCATCAGTACGCGAGTCTAATTTTGAAAGCTTTCTTCATTTTATTAATTTGAATTTAAAATTTAAGTTTTATTATAGTAAAAAGTTTTAAAAAAGAATTACATTTAATTTTTATTATAATAAAAATTTCTTACATAAAATTACATCTCAACTCAAACTAAAAACTCGAATCAGCAAACTAAACGGGCCCACGTGTTTCTCCGATAATTCATTCTATGAGTAATTTTAATTTTTAACCGTAGTTAAAATTATATTAAATTAAAAAATATATGTAAAATAAATTTATTTTAATATAAATTTAATGCTAAAAAATAAAAAACTATCAATAATCTATTTCTATAAAGATTATTAATTTTTTTAAGTTACGATTATACTACAGCGCTTAATATCTTCTTCACGATATTTATAAAATAAGAAAAAATTATGTAGTACGGCACCGGAACAAAGAAAATCTCATGAGCAACACATGGCAGATAAAACAGGTAAAAATCGTTCAGAAGATGCTGCAAATTCTGGCAATAAAAGTTTGAGAGACACAAACTGGAGGCTCATTTTGGTCCCGAGGTGCCTCAGGGGACGTTTAGTTTATAGATTCAGAACCATGATTCAGAATCATTCTCAGTTTACGTGTATTTTTTATAAGAAAAAATATTGTAACGAGTCACGAACCATGATCCGAATCATAATATGAATCCTTGCTCTAAATGCACCCTCAAAAACTCAGCGCCTGTAGAAGCGCTACCAGAGTATTAATTTGAACCATCTTCTCCATATTTCTCCACATGTCATTCCTCTCTCTCAGTCTCACTGCTTTTTTTTAAAAGGAAACCGAAATTTCATTACTAATTTTAGGGTTAGTTTTACTTTTATAATGCATTTTGGTTTGTAAGTTTAACAATAAAATCAAATTCATTTAAATATTTTATGATAGATAATAAAGGAGTTGCTCTACTAAGATCAAAAAATTAATAGTTATCAATTTTCAACCGTTATATTTGTATTAAAAAATTATCTATTCTACATACTATGTTAATTTTAATCATACTCAATAATTAAAAACTAGTACTAGAGATGAAGAGGTCTACCGGAAAAAAATCTATAAATCTATATAGCAACAAACAATGCCTTAGCAATTGAACCATGATCATTGTTCTATTTTGATTCTTGATCTTTGAACCTTACAAATTATGCCCTAAATTATATTTCTTGTTTCGTGTTTGTTCTATTTTAGTATCATTTGTTTATGAATTTAAAATTAAAAATATTAAAAAAAGAAAAAAAAAGTTTTTTCTCTTCATGAGCTCGTTGGCTGAATATATGAGAAAAAAACTGCCTACCAATTGTAATTCTGTACGTAGCATACAGTTCTAAATTATAAAATCACATCAAAAATATTATTCGATAAATATTTAACAATTAAATTATAGTATACTCATAAGTTAAGAAGACAGTCCTTTGGTTCAATTCGCTTACACTCCATCAAGAGACCATAGTGCTATGATATATCCGGTACCGATGAAATTCTTCCTAAAATATATTGAAACTACTACGAAATCATCAATAGGATTATCATAATTAGCATATATATATATATATATATAAAATTTTAAAATTCCTTCACGACTTCATGTGGAGATAACGCAAAATTATAAACAAAAGATACCAAATCTAAAACCTGAGATTTGGTGCTAATCTTCATTTTTTATTGTTTCTGATACGTTTATTGTTTGACACTTAATTTTATTAATATGATATATTATTATTTAAATATAACATAAGCATTTTTCCTTGGAACTAATTATTAAAATTATTTCTAGACACACCATTAGTAATTTTCGTAGACAAATCAAAACCTTCCGGCTTAAGCCAAGTGGAATCTGTATATACCTGTATTATAATGTAATATAATAAAGAAAATGGAATTTATCAAATTCGTGACACGTGTAAACAAACCTGGCAAGCCTCGTGAAATTTCATTTATCCATGACAACTAACAACACAATCCACATCTTAAATCGATCAAATTCAAACATTTTTTTTTAATATAACATGACGAGAAAATATCCTATTAATAGAATTTTATTTTGAACCGTTTAATTTTATCATATTCTGTTAGTTTTATATTTTTATGTTAATAAGATCTTGTCAAAGTTTAATTTTAAGAACTTAAAAAAAAAAAAAAAAACCACCGCTAAGGATGTAGGAACAATGCATTTAAGTTTTTTTTTTTTTTTTTTCCTAAAGAAATATTTGAATACATTTATTATATCTACAGGTTGTAATTCAGGGTGAATAAAAAAAAAAAAAAAAAAAAAAAAGAACCCCTCAGTGTGTGTGGACCACAGGTTCACAATAGCGACGGCTTTTTATTAGTTTTTTTGTTTTTTAGAGCAAAAATAACTAACGTTTTTAAAAAGAGTTCCTGCTATCAACGGCTATCGACTTCAAACGGCTGTCCGTTTATTAAACTACAAAGGTACCCTCCCAAAATATTCATATATACGAGATTGCCATTACAATGGATTGTGCATTCCTTCCTTGTGACTTTCTAATGGCAGTAGTATCTCTTTACTTTTCTTTTCCTTTTCACATATTAATTCCATTTGGAAACATCTAGTATTTATTTAATACGTGTATTCAGAATTATAATTTAAAATTATTCTCATTTTATGTGTATTTTTTATAAAAAAAATATTATAATAAATTATAAATTATATTTAAAATAAAAAATAAATACAAAAAATAAACAGACACCTAGACTAAGACTAAAACAGTGCTTCTAGGAAATAACCACATTATATATATATATATATATATATGTGTGCATATATATTCGCACACGCATGTGTAGAAAGACCAAAAAGGTCAGAAAAACTATAGAAAGACCAAAAAGGTCAAAACCGATATAAAGGCGGAAATCTTGTTTACCGATAAACTAACTTTTGTTTATTTTATTTAAAATAAAAGAACTTTCCGTATATTTTCTCCGACATAACGTTAATAACAATAATAGCAGGCGTTTTTGTTGTTTGGGGACGAAATTTAAGGAGAGAGAGGAAAACAGAAATTTTCAGAGGACCAATTAAAATTTATAACGGAAGTTAAAAAAATGTTTAGTAAATAACATATTAAAATAAAGAGAATTTTCTGGTTTTTTTTTTTTTTTTTTAGAACACTAGCCTTTTATATTTCTTAATTATTAAATTTGTATTATTTTTTAATTAAATTTAATTTTTAATCAAATTTAATATAAATTAACAGCGATAAAAATAAAACACTCGTGTTTAAAAAAAAAAAAAAAAACGTGAGAAAAAGTCTCTAAAATAAATAAGATATTTTAAAATAACCAAAATACCAAAAAGACTATTCATGTTCCTCTCTCTCCTCTAATCTCATCTCTCCCTCTTCTCTAACCTTCTCTCACTCTTCTCTCTCACGAATCTGCTCTATGATGTCGTTCGCGTCCATCTCATTTGCGAGCTCACCACCGTGATGCCAGGGTTGTTGTCGCTGTCGCATAAGAAAAGTGATGCCGAAGTTGACGCCACATCGTGATGAGCAGCTCATGATGGTCAGCGATTCCGGCCGTGGATTGCCGAGGTCGTAAATATAATATTTACTGCCTAAAGTTTTTGAAATATGCTATTTGCTATGTATTCTGCAAAAGGGTATTGGTAACGCATATATTTTTAAACTTTGAATTAGGGACGAGCATCTAATGTAATATATATAATGTTCTTTTCAAATTCAATACAATCCAACTCTATATTGCCATGTTCTTTCAAAATATTAGATCCACATTTTAATTGAATCCAATCTAATCTATGTATGCAATCCAATATGATTCAACCTAATTGAGTTTTATAAGACGTTAATTTTATAGAAATTTAAAAATTGAAAAAATATATATGATTTAATTCAAACAATTAAACGTGAAAATTAGTTAAAGAAAAATAAATAAAACTATATGAATTAAAATAAACAAAAGTTCAAATACCATAAATAGTAGCCTTTACCATTCTTATGTTCAAGAGGCTATAATAATTATAAGTGAATTATTTTAGAATGGTTGATGAATTTTAATTTTCTACATCAAATTTGTACAGTTTGGTAGGATGTATAATAGCTATTTAAGCACCGCAAAGTTTATTAAAACCATTTATGAAAAAGAATTATTTTTTTAAAAAAAATAATATATCAAAATTCGATGTAGAAAGCGAAATCCATCTATTAATAACTTGGAAATTCAAATTTTCAATCCAATTCCAATCATTATGGATAGTTTGCTCACTCCTACTTTTAGTTGTGTCTCATTCCCATGAGATTCAAATTAGTTGTAGATGCATTATGACATTTAGGTACATAAACCCTTTTCTTTTTTAAACCATCTTCAAGATAAATACTAATGTCAATGTTATATGTGTTACTAACAGTGTGTTTAGTAAGGTAGAAAATAAATAAGAAATAAAATAGAGGAAGAATTTTGTAGAGAAAAATAAAATTTTAAGTTGTTCAGTAAAGAGAAAATGAGAAAAAAAGGAAAATGAAAATTCATACTTTGGGAAGAAAATGAGGGAACAAATTAACAAACAAATAAAGTATAAAATAACAATTTTAACCTTCACTATTCATTATATTTTTATTTGTATTGATGTATTATTATAAAATGTCTTAAATTTAACAAACAATTTATTAATACAAGAAAAATCTTATGATATGCTACTTATCTTTTTTTTTTTTTTTTTGGCTAGCATTATGATAGGATACTTTACTATTTGAGAGAGAGTGATTCTGACCTATATACTTTTTCATCAAATTATTGAGTTTATACTTTGTAGCAGTATTAATCTCTAACGTAACAGCATTATGATACTTTGTTTCTTGATTTTTCTTTTGTTTTTTTACAAATTATTTTCTTAATTTTTGTTTTTTTTTTTGTTTTTGTTTTTGTTTTTGTTTTTTTGTTTGTTTTTTTTTTTTTTTTTTTTTTTTTTTTTTTTTTTTGTACTTATGGTCATTGAGCATAAACTAACGATGAATTTTTACAATTTGACAGGAAAGTTATATGTCCATTGCAAGGTAATATAAAATTTTTACAAAAATAGTTATATTGGGTACAAAATTTTCTTTTCGTTGTTATTAAAAATTATGAACAAGTAGACAGTACTATAAAGATCTAATTAATTGATCAAAAGATTTAACTAATTTTTTTATTTTGTAAAATAAACCTTAAAATAGTTGTTTAATTAATCTATAACAAGGCCTTGTAAAAATTTTAGTTAACCCTAAAATTTCTTGAGCCGGTTCTGTATAAAATAATATCTCTCGTCACTTTTATATTATTGCTAGTTTTTCATCAAATTCTATATAATATGAATATTTTCTATTTTAAATAATTTTTAAGGCGATCCCACGTTCATAAGCACACAGCATCAACAAAAATTAAAAAGAAAAATTAATATCATACCATAAAAGGCGCTTAAAACTAAAACTAGTCAAAAGCCTCGAGAAATTTCTTTGAAGAGCTGTGTGCTCGCCTGTCTCATCAGACTTTTCAAAGCAGAAGAAAACGGACTTTCCAACTTGATAAATATATATATATATATATATATTTTTTCTTTTTTTAAAAAAGTGATTTTTTTTTTTAGTAAAACCTCCCTATCAGTAGAGTTCATTTTTAATAATTAAATTTAATTAAAATTACATTAAATTAAAAAATATATAAAATATATAATTTTTAATAAAAATTTAACAATTGAAAATAACAAATTATTTCTCGTTATTTTTTCTGATTCTATATAAAAAAAAAAAACTCATTTTTTAATTATTCTCCGTAACTTTTCTTTCTTTCTCTTTCTCTTTTTCTTTTTAAATTATTTTCCCTTCAAAACCCAATTTCCACTGCTTATTTATATTTACTTATTTATTTGTTTATTTTTGTGATGTGGCTTTCTATAGAACGAAGGCGGCAGCCAATTAAAAATTATACTAAAGGAGAACGTTGGTTTTTGAATTCAGAAACACTATATCACTATGAACAGTAAACGACGTCGTTTTGAAAAACCAACGTTGGTTTTTGAATTCAGAAACACTATATCACTGTGAACAGTAAACGACGTCGTTTTGGCTACAGAAACATATTATTGCATATACTATTAAGTGCCTTCGTTTTACATAAACCAACGTCGGTTTATGGCTCCAGGACCATATTATTATTATTATTATTATTATTATTAATTAATTAATTACAAATATACTAAAGGAGAGTTGGGCCGAGACGTATCTGCGTGGCAATTTTTGTGCAGGCATGCGAACCACTCAACGTAGCGAGTCGATGAATAGAACAATAAGACAATTGCTCGACAGTACTTTCTACATCCAAAAGTAGGACGCTTCTCCTTTGAAAGACAAATAGCATATATCAAGCTATATACTTAACACGAATGTATTATGTCTTTATTAAGCATTCCTAATGAAATTGCATTTTTTTTTTGTTTCAACACTTCACCATTATGTACCATATTTGCGTGTGGCTGTATTACTCTTTGCCATATGCCCATGTTAATGTCCAAACAAGTCAAGGAACTAATTCAAATGAAAATCAAGCCACTGTCATGCATTATGCCACGCCCTCTAAATGGAACCAATTTAATGCTTGTGGTTGTCTGTAATATCTTCTTATTACAAAAATAAAATATTCTGAAAATCAAATATTCCAACAACTTATATTATACAGTTACCTCAGCATGTTTTTTTTAGTATACAAGCAAACTACAATACAACTTCTATTGAACAACAACTACTAACTCATTGTACACATTACTAGATCAGTTAGTCACTTATTTATACAAAATTTCACATGACTCAAATACACCAAATATGTTATATGTTCACTTAATTTAAATAAGAAATACATGTTCACTTAATTTACCGTTTCCTACAGCATAACGAAAAAAAAATACAAACAAAAAACAAAAAACCTCCAAACGACGTTCAATAACATGAAATATTACAAATTAGTCAATGTAAATATTAATACGTTAATACATGTTTCCATAAGTAATAAACAAACATATCCCTTACGTTTATTAACATGAAATACAACAAATAAGCCCATATACACATTTTTATGCTATGTGTTCATTTACTTACTATAAAAATACATGTTTCCAGGATTAAGATACATTATCGGTAACATGTACATATTTTTCATGTAAATATACACACTTTACATATAAATATACGAAACGGCAGAATTATACATCTGCTGCTTTTTAGATCCAAACAAATGTCCGCCGGATTAAAGACTTTGCCTATATATATATATTTTTTTTCTTTTTTAAAAAAAGTGATTTTTTTTAGTAAAACCTCCCTATCAGTAGAGTTCATTTTTAATAATTAAATTTAATTAAAATTACATTAAATTAAAAAATATATAAAATATATAATTTTTAATAAAAATTTAACGATTGAATATAACAAATTACTTCTCGTTATTTTTTCTGATTCTATAAAAAAAATAAAAAACTCATTTTAAATTATTCTCCGTAACTTTTCTTTCTTTCTCTTTCTTCTTTTCTTTTTAAATTATTTTCCCTTTAAAACCCAATTTCCACTGCTTATTTACATTTACTTATTTATTTGTTTATTTTTGTGATGTGGCTTTCTATAGAACGAAGGCGGCGGCCAATTAAAAATTATGTCAATGTTACGTATATTTAGTCAAAATCATACCATATAATTGGAATAGTTGTTCTCGCTTCAGCACCATGTGGACCATTTTTTTAGTTAGGCTAATTGCATTTGAAATCTAATAAAATTAATTATGACTTAGACGGAACAGACACCACTTGCTCCCTCTGATTATAGGGAGTGTAATTTTTTTTTTTTTTTTTTTATAGGTAGTATAATTTTGCGAGGCCACATTCTATTTCTCCAAAATTGTTATCCCTTTTTTTTTTTGTTTCTAAATATATTTTCAATTATTATTTTTATTTATTTCCTTTTCCTTATATTTAAATTTTATTTTAAATGTAGCTGATAGTTTTGTTGGATAATAGTTATAATTTTATGTGATTGTGAAAAAAGAAGAAGATATTTTAGCGAGTTATTCAATTCATAGAATCTCATTCTCATGATTTGATAACTGTTAGCTCTTCGAATATATTCCTGTCCTATAACGATAGCTACAAAACATATCTATCACGATATTGTAGAACACTTGGGGTGAAATATTGCGGTTTTAATAGTTACTTAAATATTTATTTATTAATGAATATTATAATTTTAATTGTAAAATATTAATTTGACGGTTGTAATAAATTAGATAGTTAATAAAAAAAATTAATAAAATTAAATTCTTATCACGTTATATCATTAAATTTTTATATTTAATAGTAATCACCAATAGAAACGTAATTATTAAAAACAAATCCATGAGTATTTACATATATATATATATATATATATATATATGCAAATACAAATACAAGTGTTCATTGGTTTCATTTTCATCACGGTTGCTCATTAAATATGAAAATTTGATGAGATAACGTGATAAGAATCAAATTTTATTAATTATCATAAAATTTTTAATTAATTATCTAATTTATTACAACTAACGGGTTAATATCTTACAGCTAAAATAATGATATCTATTGATGGATAAATATTAGAGTAACTATTAAAACCACACCTATATGTATTATTTTTGATAATTAAATTCTAATATACTTTGTCTAATATATAATATTATCTTTGTCTAACATTATTTTTGATAATTAGAGTCTAATATATAATATTGTTTTTGTTTCACTGTTAAGTTGTAAGGTTCTTTTAATGCTGTTTAATTATTGTGCCTAAGATCCTACACTGTGCGTGGAAAAAAGGACTATAAATATGGTGTCTAATATTTAGTGTATTAATTGGTGTTTAATTAATAAAATTATACAACATTATTTCATAATAAATACAAAAGAATTAGTAAAAAGTAATCTAAATTTTTTATAACACGAATTAAGATACCAAAATTGACAGCTAATTTGAGTTCGAAAAAAAGACAGACTACAATCTATAACATTTTTTAAATTACACCAAAACTTTCCAAAGAGAAGAAAGAAAAGAACTTAAAAGAAATAATGAAGAGCAACCCAAGCTAATTAACAGAGTAAGTGCAGAGTATTTATGTTTTGAGATTTCCCAATATCCTATTGAATAACAAAAAGAAAAGAAAACAAAAAAAAAAAAAAAGACGAAAACTCTATTAAACCAATATTTAGTGGCAGTGCGCACTTTTAGATGAGCTCATATTAAAATTGAACAATATACAAGTCTAACAACATGTATATGTATGATATATATATTTCTATAATAGTTGATCAATGTTTATTGCCATAGGTTTCTTTGACCATGTAACAAAATTGCTTCGTAATTGTAAACCAGTGAAAAAAAAGAAACCAATAAAGGTGTTTTCTGGTGCAGTAAAGGACTTTTCAGAGAAATACTTTTATGTGTGAATAACAAAATTCAAGGGGATGTTCTTTTGTCCCAAAAACTTTAAAAAAAAAAGACCATTTAAGTTTTAATTTTATTTAAGTTAATATTTTTTTTTAAATTTTAACTTTATTTAATTTTACTTAATTTTATTCAAGTTTTAACTTTAACTCAAATTCAATTTAAAAATTACACTCAAATTACACTCTAAAAGAACAACCCCTAAATTTTTTTAAGGGTTCAAAAGTAAGGTAAACCCCTCTTTGTCATTACTTCTCCCTCTCTCTCCATTATTATTATTTTTTTTATTTTTATTTTTATTTATAGGAGTTCTCCAAACATGCTAGAGACAATAAGAGAAAATTATCAAATTTATTCTTGTGAGTCTAAATTTTTATTTTTCATTCTTAATGAATATTTTTTTTTACTAATATAATTATTTAACTTAAAAAGATATTAATTAAGAGTAAAAATTAAAAATCTAAACTCATATAATTTTAAAGAATATTTATCTTATTTTCTCGTTAAATAATATGATGAATAACAATAGTATTAAACACCACACATTTAATGGGAAAAAGATGGGTCTTTTAATATGGGATATATAGTTGGAAGTGAGCTCTATCTTTGATTGCAGTGTTTAGAGCCAATCTTTTCTCTGAATACTTTTTAAAGAAAAAATTATTAAATTTATCCTTTGAGTGATTGAATTTAAATTTTTACCTCTCACTTTTAATTAATATAATTATTTAATTAAAAAATTAATTAAGAACAATAAGTGAAATAAATGTCTAGATTCATGTAGATCTTACAGTGTGAGGCTTACAAATAAAGTCTATTTTCTATTACAACTTATTTGACAGAGAGATTTAACTGTGATTTAAAGTTCTATTATAATATTTTTTTTAATAAAAATTTAAAATTTAAAATTTTATTGCTGTGTTTTCTCTTAAAAAACTTAAAAAATTTAAATTATAATTCAAAAGGTCTCATTTAAGTCTATTACCCGTTTATTTCACCGATTTGAATTTAAAATTCGAGTTTTATTATAATAAAAAACTCTCAAAAATAATTATATTTAATTTTTTTATTATAATAAAAACTTACCACATAAAATTACATCACAATTCAAATTAAAAATCTAAATTAACGAATTAAACGGAAATAAATCCTTCGCGTTTGTGTTTAAGGCGAGTGGTGTCGAAATATTTTTATTATTTTTTAAAAAAGAAGAATCCGAGGGTCCCATGAGAAAAAGAAAAAAAAAATAGCAAAAATGAAGAGGGGGCAAAGACGTAAATTAGAGGGAAGAAGACTTTGGAAATGGGGACTTTCAAAAAGGAGAGGCGGGATCGCCAGGTGGGCAGTATATAATAAGTCGCTGGACGCCAATTGCTCACCACCCGCAAAACCGCTGGCCCTAAGCATTTCCCATTATCTCCCTTCTCTCTCTTGACTCTCTGTCTCTCTGTCTCTCTGTTTTTCCTTTTTCTCTTTGGAAAAAGCTTTTACGAAACTCGGAAGCCACCGAAAGAAGAAAACAAAAACCAGATTACCAGGCCACCACGACGAGGAAGAAGACCGAAGAACGAAGAATTTTGTAGATTCTTCGGCGCTTCGCAGATCTAGAATGGTGGAATAGCTCCTCCTGGTTTCCGCATTGTTTTTGAACGAGGACTGTCGTTCGTCTGTTTGTTTGTTCGTCGCTGGTTTTTTTGGTTGTCTCTCGGTCGCTCATTGAGGTACGGACGCGGCCATTTTCATTTCATTTGTTCAGGTTTTTTTGTGTCTGATCTGAGGCGTCTGTTTGGTTGCTGAGACAGTTGGAGGTAAAAAAAGAGGAAAGTGAGCTTTGTTTTTGGTTTTTTATTTAAAAAAAAAGAAAATTTTTGAAAAAATTTGGCTAAAGTTTTGGGTCATTTTGCTCGTAATCTGGTGATCTGTTTTGAAATTTTTGTATTTTAGTTTCTTTTTTTGCTTTTCTTTTTGATGAAATGCAGTATATATTTTTAACGCTTTATCGATTAACTTTTTGGTAGAACGTAGGAAATAATAGGTAGGGATCGTTTTTGTTGTTTCTTGAAGATTTTCGAATTTTGGTTTTTCTTTAATGAATGAAATGCTATGAGATTTCTCTCTAGATACTTTTTGTTTGCAGTTCAGATCTACGCTGTTTTCTTTGCAAAATTTACGAAAACAATTTTTTATGGTCTTCGTTTTAGGTATTGACTAAGCTATTCAATTATGTTTCTCGAAATCTTAGATAATTCCGTAATTTTGAAAAACCTTTATTTCGTGCACGATTACAAAAAGTTGATTGTTTCTGTATCCCACTATTTTTTTAATTGAAGAAGAAAAGAAAGGCCTTAGTTTTAAGGGCCAGATTAAGTTGAGTTATTTTAAGCAATTTTTTTGTTTTTGTTTTTTGGGTATATATTTTTGATAAATTTTGGAAACAGAACATGTTCTGAAGGCATGCGAAGCGTGTTTTAGGGAAATTATATGAGAATTGTTGTCAAACAGTGCATGCCAAACACATTTACTTTCTATTTTTGAGAACAATTGATTTTGTCCTTTTGTTATTGTTGTAATTGGTTGGAAATGATTAGGATTCTGAGTTGTGTTGTTTTCTTTAAGAAACTACATCTAGTGGAAGAGCTGGTAATTGGGTGTTAGATGTCGTGTAGTAATTATATGTTGCCTCTGCATGCAATCTTCTTAGATTTTTCAATATTTGCATCTCATTCTTGTAAATTTTAACACTGACGAGGTAACAAACAAAATTTCTGTGACAGTGTTGTTTGATTGGTGGTTGTCATCATGGTTGCTACTGCGGCTACTTCGTCGTTCTTTCCGGTAACTTCACCGTCTCCCGACCCTGGTGCGAAGAGCACCAAACTTGGGAGCACGAATTTGGGTGGAACAAAATCAAAATCTGGCTCGACTTTGCGAGTCAAGGCAAACGCCCAAGCCCCACCTAAGATAAATGGCACTTCTGTTGGTTTGGCTGGTCATGTTGAAAGCACGAAGAATGGGGATGACGTGCCCTCTGCTGCTCCCCCGCGGACTTTCATTAACCAATTGCCTGATTGGAGCATGCTTCTTGCTGCTATTACAACTATCTTCTTAGCAGCGGAGAAGCAGTGGATGATGCTTGACTGGAAACCCAAACGGAATGACGTGCACATTGACCCATTTGGTATAGGAAGAATTGTTCAGGATGGTCTCGTTTTCAGACAGAACTTTCCTATTAGATCATATGAAATAGGTGCTGATCGAACGGCTTCTATAGAGACGTTTATGAATCATTTACAGGTACAATACAATATATTATTTCATCTAGTTGGTATTTGGAGAAACATTTCTATGTTTGTATTAGTAACAAGTAAATAATGTGAGCTTTCTTCACTTTCTTCTTCATAGTTGCTTCGCTTTTATTTGGCTTTAGGAAACTGCGCTTAATCATGTGAAGTCAGCTGGGCTTCTTGGTGATGGATTTGGCTCAACACCAGAAATGACCAAGAGGAACCTGATATGGGTGGTCACCAAAATGCAGGTTGTGATAGATCGCTATCCAACTTGGTAAGTCAAAACTTCTTGACACGCATATAGATTGCTCTGCTTATTGGGATTTTTTGTGGTTCGACAGTATTTACATGATTCCTCCATGTTGCAAAGTGCAAGGAATACCTTATGAGCGATGAATTAGAGCTCTGTCTGCTCTTTTTTCTTTTCAGAAATGATTCTATCAGATTTATTGGATAACTTTGTTCAATAGAAAGTTTTATTATATTTTAGGAGAGAAGATTACAGTCTTTTTATTTAGGAAACGCCTTAATTTAATTTTGATGCGTAGAATAATTAGAGCCTCGAGGGTTAAAAGCATTGTGTTCAGATCTTTGTGTGTTTATCTATTAAGGTTTTGATGCAGGCCGAAACACTTAAAATCCTCAGTGAAAGTAACTTAATTGTTCCATGTACTATATACATAACTAATCTTTCTTGGAGGTTTTGTTTTTCCCCATATTAGTTCTGTATTCAGACTTGGATCTTACATGAACATGGGTGCTTTGAACCTCTAAGATGTTTGACATGAATCTTGTGTTCAGATTTGGTTGATGTTGTTGTTTAGAAGGGAAAGGAGCTTGATAGAGTGGTTGACTCTTTTGCTTTGTCTTAATAAGTGGGATTTTATCATTGCTGGATATATAGGGCATGATATATTTCGCTATATAGTTTTGGTTTTATGCCAGTGATAGTTTGAGGTTGATGATTTTAACGAATATCTGTCTGGCAGGGGTGACGTTGTTCAAGTGGACACTTGGGTTAGTGCATCTGGAAAGAATGGTATGCGTCGTGATTGGATCGTTCGTGATTCTGCAACTGGTGAAATCTTAACAAGAGCCTCCAGGTAATCCTTTTTTGAAAAAAATTTGGAAGAATTTCTTTTTCTTCTCCCCAATTATTAATTTGTTGTGGCAAAATACTTTTATTTGTGCTGGTAATTTTTTGCTTTGCTACCTTTTTTTTGGAACATAATAACTTGCATTATCATTATCAGTTTTTCTTTAATAAGTTTCTGATACGATAGTATGAGGAAATGGTTTATGTGGACTAGCTTTGGGAAAGTAATTAATTAGCTATACGTTATATGGCCCACTTCTATAATGTCTACTGATTTTTAAGATGGACGCTGCTGTGTTGGTTCTTATGATTTGTCAGTGTTTGGGTGATGATGAATAAAGTGACGAGGAGGTTATCAAAAATTCCTGAGGAAGTTAGAGGAGAAATAGAGCCTTATTTTTTGAGTTATGATCCTGTTGTGGAAGAGGATGGTAGAAAGCTGACCAAGCTGGATGACAAGACTGCAGATTTTGTTCGTTCTGGCTTAACTGTAAGTTGAATAAGTTTTGAACAACCTTTGTTTATCCATTTCTTAAAATATACTATCTTATATTCTGCTTCTTTATTCTGATGGCACCTTTTCCTTATGCAGCCTAGGTGGAGCGATTTAGATATCAATCAGCACGTCAACAATGTGAAGTACCTTGGCTGGATCCTAGAGGTTTACTTTCTTCCATGAAAAATTTCTTTTCATTCTTAGTTTCCTTGATTTTCCAGTAACGCATCTGTATGTTCATCCGTCCTCCCTTGCGAATGACACGTTGTTGCAAGTAGGAGGATAACAAAGATGGCTAAAGTAAATCTTTTTTAACTGGTTCATGGTTGATGGTCTGGGTCTGAGCAGCCTACAGGGGTTTGTTTCTCCCAGAAAATACCCACAAGTTAGTATTGCTGGTTGGCTTGCTTTAAGGACATAATGCTGCAAACCAAAAATAACACTTGGTAGTAATCACTCACTTGCATCAATCAATATATTCGGCTGGAGTAGAGTGTGTAAAGATTCACTCACTCGCATCAATCTGTTCGATTGGAGTAGAATACATGAAGAATCCTGAAGGCATTCAAATAATTTTCCCAAGTTATTTCAAAGGGTCTGTTGGCAAAAATAAAAAGAAAATGAGTCCACTTTTAGGATTTAGGCTCAGGACATGTTTTAGGCTGTTTGTAAACAATTCTCTCCCCAATTTGCTCTTAGCGGGACATTTTTAGCCTTGTTCGTTTCACGGATTTAAGTTTTCAATTCGAGCTGAAATGTGACATTTTTTGAGAGTTTTTAATTGTAGCAATAAAAGTTAGATGTGACATTTTCTGAGAGCTTTTAATTGTAGAAACCTAGAACTAAAAACTCGAATACGTTATGAGGTCTTTGTTTGTGAAACTTCTGCTTTAAAACATAATGAATGTATTTGATTAACAAGTTATTGATGTCCCTCTTGATGAAATTTGGTGCCTTTTCTTGCAGAGTGCCCCTTTGTCGATCCTGGAGAGCTATGAGCTCGCTTCAATGACTCTGGAGTATCGGAGGGAGTGTGGGAAGGACAGCGTGCTGCAGTCCCTGACAGCGGTCTCTGATGCAGACATAGGCCATCTGGGAAGATCTGGGGGAGTCGAGTGCCAGCACTTGCTTCAGCTCGAGAATGGAGCGGAGATTGTGAGGGGAAGGACTGAGTGGAGGCCGAAACACGCCAACAATCTTGGGACGATGGGTGAGCTTCCGGAAGAAAACGCTTAAGTCTCTCTCTGGGTTGTTCTTTGTAGCTGGAACAACAACAACATTAGTCTTCCCTGATGTGTGTCCAATGCTTGTGTAGAATCCTGCTCATGCTTCTTGAACTTGCATTATAATGTTTGTTCATCTTATGCATATATAATGTACTTATATATATCGCCCCTAATCTGTCTTTCCGAAAAAGACAGAAGAGAAAGAAGTAATCCCATTGTAATTAGCTCTGCCCTCACTATATTTGTGTCTCTCTCAAAATATTCTCTCGTGCTAGCCTGGCCTGGTCGGTTGGTGGGCTCTTTGAAGAGAGTGTACTCATTCTCTTGGTGTTATTTGGACCCATAGCTGTCTAGGTATAGTGCAGGTTTATTTAAGTAGCTAAATTGGGCCAGACATGTATTTATTTATTTGTTTGTTTTTATTATAATAATTATTATTTTTTGCACTTCCGTTTCAGAATTATTTATTTATTTTTTTTTTTGGGACTTTGTTGTGGATCCTGTATTGAAACGGTGTTAAAGAGCTATTTGTGTGCTGTATACCTTCTTGAGTGTCTGACGTTGGAGTTCGGTGCATGTCTTTTCTTATGAGCGTTTTATTTGAACTTACTGGTGGAACCGATCCACCGATTGTTTAATGGGGTTGTAGTTTTCCTGTAGTTTGGGGCGATTTGAGTGGGTATTGGTGGTTGTATTTCATTAATTTAAATTATATTATCCTTCAAAAAGAAAAAAGGTGTTTACTGATCACGTGTTGCACAAAATGATGTTGGTTGAGGTTTTAAAACTCCTTCAAAAAGAAAACTTGTTTGCTTTTTATTTTGAGAAACAATAAGAGTATAGATCTTTGAACTGTGAATTGTGTTTTGCTTCTGTTTGGTTGCAACTGAAAGCAGCACTTTAAAATCGCAGCAATCTCAAACTTAAGCTCTGTTTATTTTACTAATTTGAGTTTTGTTATATTAAAAAGTTCTAAGAAATAATCACATTTAATTTTTTTATTATAATTAAAATTTTTTACATAAAATTATATCTCAATTTAAATTAAAAATTCTAATCAAGGAAAGTAGACGGCCTTAAACCTAGGTATGTATGTTAACAGCCTTAAACCTATATATAATATATGTATGTTGCAGGTAGTGATTTCCATAACGTGATCCTGTAAGCAAAATGGCCCAAAGTCGTGTCGTGTTTTGAAAGGGTGATAAGCGAGAGCCCAACTTGCAAACTCTAAACATTGACCAAAGGGGACTTGTCTATATGGACTATCCTTTTTATAACGTGTTAACTTTCTTTACGGGGTGATAAATACTGACTTTTTGCATAGATATAAAGCCTCTAGATTTTGATGGCACACCACATTATTTATAGCTACATAATTTGTAACTATATATTTGGGAACTATCCATGCATTGTCACATTGCCTTACGTAATCGGATACATATTCTTTTGGATTATGTGATTGGATAATGTTCGTTTGTAGCTGACAACATCTTCCTTTCATGATCAAGACGATAGACAGACTGTTTCTTCTTTTTGAGTCTCTGCTTGCTTGTTGGCTGTTGCGAAAAAGAATTCATTCCTTGCTTTTAATTCTGATGTCTTTTTTTGTTTTTTTGTTTTTTGTTTTTTTTTCCTCACCTAATTGAAAAGGTTTTGAAAAGTCGATCGTCTGAATATAGTTTGAGACACTGCTACTGATCTACCTAATGGCTCTAATGAAATCATGAGCCTGAGCTTTCGCTTGAGGAGAATTAGAAAAGAGCAAGTGAACAACAACGGAATAAAATGTTCTACAAAAATCAAAACAAAGGAAAAAAAGTTCATCCAAAAGCCCCGATTAGTTTTGCTTAATTAAAGATCTCCAGAATTAGATCTTTGCTTTAAGAGAGGTTCAGAATTTTCTTTTCCATATTTGGTTTAATGTTTCCAAAGCAGGAAGAAAAATAAAACTAATTAATATTACACAAAAGGGTTTGAGGTTCAGAAG